>CM010618.1:30090207-30690207 GCA_003430845.1 Xanthoceras sorbifolium
CCAATAAAAAATTGACATATATTATAAAAAATTAAATTTTTTAAAAATGCTTAAAAAGAATTAAATAATAAAATAAATATGATAAAACCTATTAAAAATAAAAATATAAAAAATAAAAAAAATCTTAAAATTAATATTATTTAAAAATAAAATAAATTCAAGATTGAATACTTATAAAACTCAAAATTTAGTAATTTAATACATACATATATTTATATAATAAATTTATATATATTACAGTTTTATTATTATATTTTTATTTTTATAATGTACTAATAATGTAATTTTAATTATATTTCATAATATTATATATACAATATAATATACTTTAAAATATGTATATATAATTTTTTTTATTTTTTATTTTTTTAACTAAATTTTGAGTTTTATAAATATTCAATTTTAGATTTTATTATTTTTAATAAATAATGTTACTTTTAATTTTTTTTAATTTTTTTAATTTTTAATTTTTAATAAATTTTATCATATTTATTTTTAATAACTTTTAGCCAGTAATATAGTTGCAAATATAACTTGGTGGCAACTACATCTCTCAACGAAGCTGAGGTCCTAAGTTCGAATCCCCATTTCCTAAGTCAAATAAGAAAACATTTTAGCTAGTAATTAGATCATAACTATCTTATTATCTATGAAAATCCAAAAAATAAAAAAGACTTATAATTTTAACCAACTAAAAACAACAGTAAACATGTCATGCCATTAAACGTGCATTTCAGATTGTTGTAACTTGAGAAATAATCACTTATATTATAAGTTGAGACAAAAAAAATATAGTAAACTTCTCAAAATTCGCTTATTTCATAATATGCTTCTCTCGGTGATTATAGTAGAAGCATATCATTAAATAAACGGATTTTACAACGGGAGAAGCATATTATGAAATAAGAGGATTTTGAAAAGTTTACCACAAATATATATATATATATATATTGTATCAAATTAGGAAATAAAATTATTCTCAAGTTACAGTAATCTCAAAAGTACATTCCAAGTGGTTGAAAAGTAAAAAGCATTCCTGGCACGAAACAGCCTTGTTTAGTCAGCCAATTCTCTGCACACACTTGCTAGTATGCTTACTAGTGTAATTGGATCTCAACACAAAGCCAACACTACGTACACAAGCACTGCTCAACAAAACTGCCGCACACAACAGTACGTACTCTTGCACACAAGGTGCTGCAATTCTCGCACACATTGCCACACAATCCTACACACAGAAATGTAGAAGCAAGAATACAATAACAGCCTTACGAGAGACCACTCCCAACCCAATTAACTTTTTATTAGCAATTAGAAACAATTTACACAATGCTTGCAGGATCACTACACACACTAGTGTCTTTGCAAAAAATACATAGGCATATATATTTATGTGTAGTGCACATATACAACAGCAGTTGACAACCCCAACTACCAAGGCTTTGCTGGCACCAACCAGCCACATATCAGACTTTGTTAGGCATGCTAGTACCAACCAGCATGCTACAACACATCAACCTGAGTTTGTTGGCACAAGGCACAACTCTGTCAAGGTAACTGCCCACAACTACCTTGCACAAGTTGTCTTGCCACACATGCGCCCACATGCGCGCACCCACACATATGCACTAACATACGCGCGCGCACACACGATTATCTTCACGTGTGCCACACATGTACATATACAACAGGCCACAGCTCTCTCAGCCTACATATGCAATAGCCCACACATAATCAACACCACACAACCCATTGTGCCTGCTCATGCCACCACTGATTTCCACTTCCAAGCCACAAGCTGCATCCATCTAGTAATGTCCAAATCCACCGCCAGACCATGCCACCCAACATGCCTTGTGTTGCTTGGTGCCACCCAACATGCCTTGTGTTTGCTTGGTGCCACCCCACTAAGCATTGCATAGGCAAACATGGCCCATGCTCTCAATTAAGGGTATTACAGACCTTCCCCACTTGCGATAGCCAACGTCCTTTTCACGAGGTTCTCCAAATACTATTGTATTTGATCTTCAAACTGTCACAATATAGCCCCACGCTCCTATGTAGCCTCGAACTCACTTTCACCTTTTCACTGTACCAGATAATTTGTCCTCCAATTTAGCTTACTTTCACCAACAATTCGATGATTTAGAATCTTCCGAACCTGCTTATCAAACTCCTTTCTAATGACAGGAGGTGCTCTTTCCTATTGAACCCTCTAGATTTAGCATCATTTTCATGAAAAGGCTTCAGAAAACTCACATAGAAGGTCAGATGAATCTTCAACCTCTCAGGTAATGCCAACTTACACTACTCACCGTTCCATAACCACAAACGACCCATCATTTACCTCTATATTAACCTTTTGTGATACCTACGATCAGTGATTTTCTTCTATATTTGCGGATTAAGCTTTAACAGAACCTTATCGCCCACATTGAACTCCAATTGTCGACGATGCTTGTCAGCATATTTCTTCATTCGCCTAGCTTCCTTGGCTATATTCTTGATGTATGCTGCTAGACATAACCTTTGGTCCTTCTGTAGCACAATGGAGTAAGGGGCTAAAATCCCATACACAACTCTGCTGGACTCATCCCCGTTGCTGAAGACCCGTGCAAGTTGTAGCAAAATTGTGCCACATCAAGCAACTCCACCAAATTCCTTTGACTTGCAGTAACATAATACCTCAAGTACTTCTCCAAGAGTGCATTAATCCTCTCTGTTTCCCCATCCATTTGTGGATGGTTCACTGTGGAAAATTTTAATTCGGACCCCATGAGTTTGATGAGGTAGGTCCAAACCTTCCCTGTAAACCAAGCATCTCTATCACTCACTATATCCCATGGCACCTCAAACCACTTCACTACGTTTTTAAAGAACAGCTCCGTTGTCTTGTCTGCTGGGCATGCATGAGGAGCAGGAATAAACACTGCATATTTCGAGAATCTGTCCACTACTACTAAGTTAGATCTTGCCCCATCGATTGCTGAAAACCCTACAATGAAATTCATAAAGATAGACACCAACAGCTTCTCTAATATAGGCAAAGACTGCAACAACCGGGCTTGCTTCTTCCTCTCAGTTTTGTCTAGTTAACAAACCAAGCAAGTCTTCACATAAACTTCCACATTTGTATACATCTTGGGCCAATAGTAGCTTCTTGACAATAAAACTACCATTCTTTCTACACCTGGATATCCCGCCAACGGCAGTTCATGTGTCTCTTTCAACAGCTCCTGCTTTAATCCCCCACAACTAGGGACATATAATCTGCTGCCTTTGGCATACAACAGATTTTCTTTAACCCAATACCTTCAAACCAGTCCTTTTAACACCTCATGCCTCAGTTTGGTGTAAGATAAATCAACTTCAGCTTGTTGCTAGATAAATCAACTTCAGCTTGTTGCTTCAAATGCTTTAAGAAAAGTAACCTGCAATGATGCAAAGGCAGCAATATAACTTTGCACTTCTTTTCCGCTAAAAGCATCAGCCACTTGATTCTCACGGCCTGGATGATGCACCCAAACAAAAATCAACTCTTCCAAAAATTCATGCCAACATGCTTGCTTAGAAGTAAGCTTCTTCTGTGTCTTAAAGTAAGTATTTACCACATTGTCGGTCACCACAGTAAATTTTGTGTTTAACAAATAATGCCTCTATGTGTCGAGATAATGCACTACCGCTGTCATCTCCTTCTCATGAGCAGAATACCTTTGTTCAGCATCTTTCAATTTTCTGCTCTCAAATGCTATTGGATGCGCCTCTTGCACAAGAACTCCCCTTATAGCTCTATCTGATGCATCTGTATGCACCTCAGAAGGTTTTTCAAATCGGGAAGACTTAGCACAGGTTCGGAAGAGACTTCCAACTTTAGCTTCTCAAAGGCAGCTTGACAGGCCTCTGACCACACTCACTTGCAGTCTTTCTTCAACAAATCTGTCAAAGCACTCACCTTCTTCGAATACTCCTTGATAAACCGTCTATAATAATTTACTAGACCTAAAAATGACCTCAATTCAACAGCCTTACTAGGAAAATACCAGTCTATAATGGCTTTTACCTTCCTCTCATCCATTCAAATTCTCCCCCTACTAACCCAATGCCCTAAGAATATCACTTCCTGGCGACAAAACTTACATTTTTCGGAACATAAGCCATTCTAAACTTACATTATATGTTAAAAAGGAGAAATGTGAGTTTTGTCACCATTAAGTGATGTTTTTGGGTATTCGGTCAGTAGGGGGAGAATTAGAATGGATTAGAGGAAGGTAAAAATCATTCTAAACTGGCCTTCTCCTAACAAAGTTGCTGAATTGAGGTCGTTTCTAGGCCTAGCCAACTACTATAGGCGGTTTATCGAGAGGTATTCAAAGAAGGTGAGTGCTTTGACAAATTTGTTGAAGAAAGACTGTAAGTGGGTGTGGTCAGAGACCTGTCAAGCTGCCTTTGAGAAGTTAAAGTTGGCAGTCTCTTCTGAACCTGTACTGGGTCTTCTCGATTTTGAAAAACCTTTTGAGATGCATATAAATGCATCAGATAGAGCTCTAAGGAGAGTTTTTGTTCAAGAGGCGCATCCAATAGCATTTGAGAACAGAAAATTGAAAGATACTGAATATAGGTATTTTACCCATGAGAAGAAGATGGCAGCGATAGTGCATTGTCTTAACACATGGAGACATTATTTGTTGGGCACCAAATTTAATGTGGTGACCGACAATTTGGTAAATACTTACTTTAAGACACAGAAGAAGCTGACTCCTAAGCAAGCACATTGGCAGGAATTTTTGGCAGAGTTTGATTTTGTTTAGGTGCATCATCCAGGTCGTAAGAATCAAGTGGCGGATGTTTTTAGCAAAAAAGAAGTGCAATGTTATGTTGCTACCTTAGCAGCATCGCAGGTTACTTTTCTTAAAGCATTTGAAGCAACAAGTTGAAGTTGATTTATCTTACATCAAACTAAGGTGTAAGGTGTTAGAAGGGTTGGTTCGAAGGTATTGGGTTAAAGAAAATCTATTGTATGCCAAAGGCAACAGATTATATGTCCCTAGTGGTGAGGAATTAAAGCAGGAGCTATTGAAAGAGACACATAACCCGCAGTGGGCGGGATATCCAGGTGTGAAAAGAATGATAACTCTATTGTCAAGAAGCTACTATTGGTCTAACATGTATACAGATATGGAAGCTTATGTGAAGACTTGCTTGGTTTGTCCACTTGACAAAACTGAGAGGAAGAAGCAAGCCGGGTTGTTACAGCCAATGCATATATCAAAGAAGCTGTGGGTGTCTATTTTTATGGATTTCATTGTAAGGTTCCCAGCAATCGATGGGGCAAGATCTATCCTAGTAGTAGTGGACAAATTCTTAAAATATGCAGTGTTCATTCTTGCTCCTCATGCATGCCCAGCAGACAAGGCTACGGAGCTGTTATTCAAAAATGTAGTAAAGTGGTTTGGGGTGCCAGGGGACATAGTGAGTGATAGATATGCTCGGTTACAGGGAAGGTTTGGACCTACCTCTTCAAACTCATGTGGTCCGAATTGAAATTTTCCACAGCAAACCATCCACAAATGGATGGGCAAACAGAGAGGGTTAATGCATTGTTGGAGAAGTATTTGAGGCATTATGTTACTGCAAGTCAGAGGAATTAGGTAGAGTTGCTTGATGTGGCACAATTTTGCTACAACTTGCACGGGTCTTCAGCAACAGGGATGAGTCCAGCAGAGTTATACATGGGATTTCAACCCCTTACTCCATTAGAAGTAGCACAACAAAAGGACCAAGGGTTGTGTCCAGCAGCATATAAATTTGTACGAGACAAGACAGAGCTGATTGAGTGTGCCATCGAAAGTTTGGCCAAGGAAGCTAGGCGAATGAAAAAGTATATTGACAAGCATCGTCGACAATTGGAGTTCAATGTGGGCAATAAGGTTTTATTGAATCTTACTCCACAGATATAGAAGAAAATCACTGACTATAGGTATCACAAAGGGTTAATACATAGGTATATGATGAGCCGTTTGTGGTTAAGGAATGGGTGAGCAGTGTGGCATATAAGTTAGCATTACCTAATAGGTTGAAGATCCATCCGACATTCCATATGAGTTTTCTAAAGCCTTTTCATGAAGATAATGCTGAATCTAGAGGGTTCAACAGGAAAGAGCACCTCCTGTCATTAGAAAGGAGTTTGACATGCAGGTTGGGAAGATTCTAAATCATCGAACTGTTGGTGAGAGTAAGCTGAACCGGAGGACAAACTATCTGGTACAGTGAAAATGTGAAAGTGAGTCTAAGGCTACATAGAAGCGTGGGGCTACATTGTGACAGTTTGAAGATCAAATACAACGGTATTTGGAGAACCTCGCGATAAGGACGTCAGCTATCTCAAGTGGAGGAAGTCTGTAACACCGCTAATTGGGAGCATAGGCCATAGCGCCTATGCAAAGTTTGATGGGATGGCACCAAGCAAACACAAGGTATGTTAGGTGGTATGATCTTACAGCAAATTTGGACATTACTAGATGGATGCAGCTTGTGGCTTGGAAGTGGGCAGCAGTGGTGGCATGAGCAGGCACAGTGGGTTGTGTGATGTTGATTGTATGTTGTGAACTGATTTCCTTGGAAGGGTCGTGGGCTGTTGTGTATGTGTGTAGCACATATGTGTGGATAATTGTGTGCACGCGAGCGTGTTGATGTATATGTGTGTGGCGAGCACATGTGTGGCAAGACAACTTGTGCGAGGCGGTTGCGGGCAGTTAGAGGTGGTTACCTTGACAAAGTTATGTCTTGTGCTAGCAAGCTTGGGCTGATGTGTTGGAGCATGCTAGTTGGTGCCAACATGCCTAGCAAAGTCTGATATGTGGCTGGTTGGTTCCAGGTGCCAGCAAAGCGTTGGGCAGTTGGGGCTGTCAACTGCTAGTGTGTATGTGCACCACACATAATATATATATATATAGACACACACACACATATATGCCTATGTATTTTATGCAAAGACACGAGTGTGTGTAGCAATCCTGCAAGCATTGTGTAAATTGTTCCTAATTGCTAATAAAAAGTTAAGTAGGTTGGGAGTGGTCTCCTTTGAGGTTGTTGTATTCTTACTTCTACATTTTTGTGTACGTTGTTGTGTGCAGGATTGTGTGGCAGTTTATGCGACAGTGTGCAAGAATTGTAGCACCTTGTGTGCAAGAGTGCAGGTTGTTGTGTGCGGCAATTTTGTTGAGCAGTGCTTATGTGCGCAGTGTTGGCATTTTGTTGGGATCCAATTACACTTGCGAACATACTAGCGAGTGTGTGCGAAGAATTGACTGACTAAACAAGGTTATTTAGTGCCAACAAGGTGCGGAAAATGCTAGGTAGAAAATTACAGTGTGGCGGCAGCAAAAGCCTAAGTTAAAACCAATATTAGTAATGAGAATATGGCAGTAATATAGAATAAGAAAATTATAACATAATGGCTATCCTAGATTCCCAAAAACACCAAGGAAACTTGATATTGTTATGTTTGTGAACACCAAGCAAACTATCTACGTAAGAAATAAATTGACTTTAATTCACTTTAAGATAAAGCAGTAGTATCAAAACTGAATGTGAAACCAGATATAACCTTCTTCTCATACATACAAACTATTAATATTGAGATGTCAAAATTTATATGAAGTAATGGACAATCTGCCTCTAAAAGAGTTTTTACTCTTTATAAATTCTCAATGATAATATAATTTGCCGAATAAAGGCCGACCTTATCCCAAATGGCTAGAATGAGTTTTAATTACGTCAACGAATCGTATGATATGAACTAAATGAAATATACAAATAGAAAAACAGGGTATCTATGTGCTCTCTTGTCCACTAGATTTCAATCCAATGATTTAGAGAAGTCAATATTTTGGAAAAAAAAAAATTGAAAAGTCTTGTCACGAATGTGGTTACTTGTTAGCATTCCTTAATATCCATACATTACTACTTGAATATGGAATTCAATCTTTCAAAGCCACTTTATAACATGTAACTATACATCACCAATATAGTATCAAACTCCAAAAATCAATATGCATAATGAGAATCTGGCAGCAAAATTGGAAAGCTTTTAGAAAACTTATATAATCAGTTGAACATCTTTTCCAACAATGATTAAATACATAATGCACCCAGTGCAATGCATTCTATCCAACAATATCATGTCGTGTGAAATTGATAACTAATCAAATAAGTTTTCTACGCCACATGCAATGATTTCAGTGGCCGTTTGCATTAAAATTTTCTCCTCAAGAACAAGGAAATTAGACTATTAACATGCATATGCAAGCAACTAGCAAAATTTGCAAGTCGGTCTAATTTAATACGGTTGAAGTCTTTTAAGAAACCCTTCATTATATGGGTACTATGTTGATTAATTTTGGCCTTTTTAGTGCATTACTTAGGCAAAAGAAAAATCGATCATTGTCATTGCACATGTAATAAGTTACGCAATTATATTCGAGCAGAGTCAAAATAGCCTAAGTAAAAACTCAAGTACCTTTTTATTAAGAATCTGAACATGTTTTTTCTGCAAATAATATGTAGATGTTCATTAAATAATCCCATGCTAGTTGTTCACATGTTGTAAGAACAGAATAGTTGAAGCCAGCCAGACTTAATTCATACAAGATAATGTGGTTTTTTTTTCTTTTACCTATTTCCCTCATTTCGTTGTAAAGTCTATAATTAACAACATGAATAATATGACCAAATACCTTCTATTTACATCAACATCAAATATCACTACAAGGTTTAATAATGATAATAAAGGAGTTCAACTAAACCAAACATAGAATAGCCAAAATTAGTGATTACCTTTAATTGTGAACTCGGCTTTGCAAGTGGGTGAAACAAAACTCTCCACATACACATGCACATCAGAATAGCAGCAATTTCTACCTTCTTCAATTTTTCATCTTTCAGATCACAAAACACCAATCCCTTGTTGAACTCCAACAACATTGTTTCACTATTATTCAAAAAAAACAATGGCTTCAACCAAGAGAACTCGATAATTAAGCATCAAGATTCTGGTCCAAGATCCTTCCACACCATATTCCTCCTTTAAAATACTCCTCAGGAAAAAGAAGATCGCTTTCAATAATCGTCCAAGAAGATTTTCTAACAGAATAGACTTTAACAACGTTTCCTGGACTAATAATTCTAACAATCTTGTAGTCGTCACCAAAGCCATGAATGAAAGACGTACCATCGCTATTAGCACCAAAATATCGTATAAACTTGCATTCTTTAATGGAAGGATTATACAGAAAAATTTGTCTACATGGATTTGTAACGCACAACAAGCCATTACAAGAACCTATACAAATTATACAATCACTATTGTCATCCCTCTCAGGAAACTCAAGAGCCCGCAAATAAATATTTTTCATCGTTACCAGATACAGTTTCGAGGTCTATGGAGAAGAGATCGATCATGCCATCTCCAAGGAGTCTTGTTCTTCGACCTAGGGTTTGAGTTTGAGAGAGGTGCCTTTTCACGAAACGCGGGTGGGAAATTGATAAGAAAGAATTTGAGAGAGAGAGAGAGAGAGAGAGAGAAGAAGAGAAAACAGAGGTAGGAGAAGTTTGCTTTAATTTCTTTCATGAGTTTTTATTCAACTCAAATGGGATCTAAATACGCCTCATTCACGTTATAACTGATAACCACTACAAAATAGGAGTCCCTAACTTAGTGGAACTGAAGTCATGGAGTACTTTCAGCAACAACTAAGCTTAACAGTTATTTATTTAATTGAATAATTCAACAGCACTAAAAACACTTCCAACAGCCCTTTGGTCACGTTGCAAGTGGATACAAGCACACTGGATCATGCATGCATATTAGCCAGCCATGCAAGAAAGATTCATAATATTCCTCCCTCCTTAGAGAGATGCCTTGTCCTCAAGGCGAAAATTGGGATACGTCTTGGAAAACCGACACAAGTTTTCTCAAGTTGCATCCTCATGAGTAGCCCCCTTCCATTGAACCAATATTTCTGTCTTCGGACGGTACTTCCCCTTCCGAACAACACGGCGATCCAAGACAAACTCCGGTTCCGGTATTACAATCGCATGTGCTGCAACAGGAGAAAGAGATGCAACAGAAGTCTCGACAGGTCCCCATTTCTTCTTGAGCATACTTACATGAAATACGTTGTGTATTTGTGCCCCAACTGAAAGGTCTAATTTATAAGCAACTGCCCCAATTCGAACAAGGATTTGAAAGGCCCAAAGTACCGAGGTGCCAATTTCAATGAACTCCGAAAGGCCACTGGTTTCTGGCGATACGGTTGCAACCGTAAGTAAACGGAATCTCCCACATCAAAAGTAACATCTCTACGGTGCTGGTCTGATTGTTGTTTCATACGGTCATGTGCAGCAACTAGATTGCGTCGAAGATCACGAAGAATTTCCTCCCTCATGCACAACAACTCATCTACAGCTTGAACCTTGGTAGAATGTACAATAACATTGAAGGTGGAGGGACTCCATATACTGCTTCAAAAGGGGACATCTTGGTGGAGGAATGAGTTGTCGTATTGTACCGTATTCTGCCCAAGGTAGCCATTCAATCCATTTCCTCGGTTGATCACAGGTGTAGCAACGAAGGCACTGGCTACTGCTCGAGTACGCGATTAACAACTTCGTTTTGGCCATCGGTTTGGGGATGGTAACTCGAGCTAAAACACAGAGATATGCCCTGCAATTTAAAAAGGGACCTCTAAAATGTACTGATTGAAACTCTGTCTCGATCACTGACTATATGGAGAGTGGCATTCCGTGTAATCGTACAATGTTAGTGATGAAGGCCGCTTTTTTTTTTTTTTTTTTTTCGTCTAACATAAATTTATTCAATCATGGCAACACAGATGTAAATAGTATAAAAAATAAAATAAAAAAATTGAGCTAGTTTTACTCTTTAATCGCATTATTCTAGAGCTAACAAAACGATCTTGGTGCTATTACACAAGAAATTGAATTATATATAATATAACAAAATAGAACATGACTAAAACTGTGGAAATTAAAGTCACTACTGTTGCAGGAAGAATTGAACTCATCAGACCAATTCCAAAAGCATCATTTGTTTTCTCAACTGTGAGAGTGAGGACTCGCACGTTAATCTTTTTGTGAGAGTTCTAGGTGATTTCTGTTAAATTCAGAGTGAGAACGACATGCAATATTTTACTGAGTATTTAGGGATTTTTTTTCTTCTAAAACTAACTATTATGAGAGACATGACTGCGTATTTATATATTATTACAATGATAGACCAAATATCCGATATGTGACTATTGAGGACATAAATGCCCCTCCTTTAAGATCTTCAGTGAAATTATTTGGGCTATTATTGCTTCCTGAATTGACGTTTAAAGTAATCGAAAATAAATTTGTTAATATTTTATTAAAGGGTTAAGCTACATCAATTTTACTTAAAATTATGATTTTAATATTTATTCATCCATACCGTTTAATATGGCTCCGTAACAAAGACACTTATTCAGCTTGAAATATTCCACGAGTTCGAGTAGCTACCACCACAGATGGTATATATATATATATATATATATATATATATATATATATATATATATATATATATTGAAATAACACAATTTAAGTTGAAATTTTAAATTGATTTAACATAACTCATTATTAAAACTTTGCTACTATTTTATTAAAAAATTTATGTATCTAAAAATTCATAATGTTATTATCCCTAATTCAAAGACGAACCTAAATTTTTTTCTTTTCAAAAAAAAAAAAAAAAAAAAAAAGAGACGAACCTAAATTTTTTTCTCAATCGGTTAAATTATTTGTTCTAAAAAAGAAAAATTATCAAAGTATAAACTTCTGTAAGTGAATCATGGTAAATCGAAAAAAATTTCAAGAATCTTTTCAGAGAGCATAGGTCTCAATAATTTTACTCAGATCATCAATATATAATAAACTTTAATCATCAATAGACTCAGTATAGCTAAAGCCAAAATATTGAAGAGAGATTCATATGGGAAGAATTGAAAATTTGGTATTATACAACTAGGAAACACCGTTTATATCTAAAATGCACGAGATGTTACAGGAACCAATGCACAATAAAGACTTAGTTCATTGTTTAATTTTTCTCCCAAGACTTCAAATACAATTTAAAGGTCTATAGAGTAATTAGGAGACAACAATAGAAAGAAAAGGTTATTGCCTTTGAGTTAGATAGAGATGGAAATTTGATAAACCAAGGATGGTTGACTATAAACCTTAAGGGCGCGTTTGTTTGGCACTAATCCTAATCCATTTCTTTATTTGTTGCTTTCTCCAATCTCCTATGGACAAATAGTCCTGCTGTGGTGGAATAAAAGAGTCCCACTACAAGGATTAGGACTCAGTAATTCCAAATTCTTTTTTAATTAAATATTTATATATTTAATATTTAATTTATTTAAATTTTGAGTAAATAACACTCACCCGCTGAGTTTTATTTTTCTATAAATAGAAAGAACATTTGGATTTATTGGCAAAGACCTCCTTTGTCGTTAGTTAAAATCTATCCAATTTAACGGTTGACCAGATTTGACTATAAAAAAAACTAAAATTCACTCAGAATAATATATAAAATTACTAAAATTTATTAAATCAAAAAAATAGTTAAGACCACCGTCCATCTCAACTATTTTTTTTATTTAAAGAATTTTAGTAATATTATATGTTATTTTAGGGGCATTTTGATCTTTTTTACAGTCAAACCTGGTTAACCATTAAATTGGATGGAATTTGACTACCAGTAGGGGAGGTCTTTGCCAATAAATTCAAAGTTTATTTTCATTTGTAAAAGAGCAAATCTTAGGGGGTCTGAGTGTTATTTGCTATTAAATTTTAAATATTTTATTAAAATATTTATACTTTATATTTTTCAACATTAACTAGAAAAATAAATGTTATTTTATTTAATTTTAAATTGTTTTTTTAAAAAAATTAAAATTTTATTTATTTTCCAAAAATAATTTGAATTTTATTTTACTTAAAAAATAATTTAATCTAATTTTATATTAACCAATCTCACACCAAATATAACTATTTTATATCCAATCTTATACTACACCAAATAATAAACGGTACTATTTTTAGTACAATCCATACTGCACCAAACACATCATATGTTCTAACCTATCTCATCCTACAAAATAGTCCAATCCAATCTCACGCGCCAAATGAACCCTAATTGGCATAAAGATATGTCCAAGGTTATCTCTAGTGGAAGGCTCAACATTTGGACGATTTATCTCTATTGGAAAGCTTGACTTGGCTTCTGCTTAGAAACTGCTTGAGCCTCTGGATCAAAATTTGTGAACAATTATTTGAGCTTTAAAAATTGACAAGGCTTGTCTATAGCTGAAGAGAGAAGAATTACTGAAAAAGCTCTAGAGAATTTAGGGGTTTTATGTTCTTAAAATAAACTATATAACCTATCTATAAAGAAATAACAATTATGGAATTTAGTCATGCTACTATTTTGATTCAGTAATGTTATCAGACTGGTAAACAATCATCAGATTAAATATATGTTGGAACCACAAGTAACAATACTTGAATAAGTGTGTGTTTGGAAGAGCTTCTCTACTGGCCAAAAGAGTTCATTTACTCTCAAAAGTTCTTTTCAGTTTTTCATTGTGTCGTTTGCTTAACACTCTAATAGAGCTTTTGAATGATTAAAAAAGTTATTTTACGTCTACTCGGAGAAACTCAAATGTTAAACTTTTTCAAGTAGATCTTTTTAAGGTTTTTAAAAATATTAAAATGTCTAATATAACATATTATAATTTATTAATTTTACAATGCTTTTTTAACTTAAAGTCATGTCCTTTTTGTTAATCCTATCATTTTAAATAGCTTTTTTAATTGACAACCAAACGGCTAATAACTTTTTCTTAAAAGCGATGCTTGTAAAAGTTCTACTTCTAAAAGCTCTACTTGGATAAACTCTTCCAACGGATCCTAAGTTTAAGAAATAAATTAAAATAACAGTAATTTAAATACTGAAAAAATATTACATAATATAATAGAACAACAAATAAACAACCAGAAAAATAAAACACGGATTTGAAATTGTAGATAAAGATAGAGGCTTGCAATTGCAATGTCCTAAAGACAATATTTCACCTTTTCACACTCCCAGAAGTTTTACAGGTGGTTGTCTCTCAGGATATAACTATTTGTGTTCGTACTTGTAACACACAATTTCGACCCCTTACGAACTCTATAAGAATTGTATCTTTTTAAAAAAGACATCTTTTTTTGTTTAAGAACAACACAACTTTTTGGTTCAATTAAATCCGGATCGCTTAAAAAAAACAATTGGAAACATTACACATTCTGATCGCTTTAGACAACAACTAAGCGATCTAGAATTACTACAAATCCCGATCGCTTTAAATAATAAAACTATTTGGAAAAGCTACAAATCCTAATTACTTTAAAAAAATAAAGCGATCTAGAAAATGTCATGTATTTTGTTTCAAACACTCAACAATACCACACATTTGAATCGAAAATCATGACTCTACATTTGTACTATGACTTTAAAATACTAAATGTACGCAAATGCATGTGAGAGGAAATAGAAATGCTACGCATCAGAAGAAGAGTCTTTTGGACTTGAACTTACCCTAAAGAAAGCATATCAGATTCACTTGGTGACGCAATGGATATAATTGATCTTGAAGTTACCCTAATGCATGTGAGAGGAAATAGAAATGCTACGCGTCAAAAGAAGAGTCTTTTGGACTTGAACTTACCCTAAAGAAAGCATATCAGATTCATTTGGTGACGCAATGGACATAATTGATCTTGAACAGTTCACCATTATAGTAAATCAAGACAATATGTCTCACACATAACTCAACTTAATATACGTCGGTCAAACATTTTTGTTCATTTTGGTCTTGAATAGATCCTGAGTTTCATGATAGCTTTAGAGAATTTAGCCTTTCTTATTCTCAAAAATGCGACCCCACATTTACTATCATATAGATGACAATAATTAAGAGTTTCCTACTTAAAATCCTCTTAATAAGAAGATATTAGTGTCATTAAATGCAAATCATATCCTACACATCAGTAGACACACACCAGCAATCATAGGAATGAGTTAATTGTGTATTTCACAATTTGAGTATTACCCAACTAGTTTGCCTATTGAACTTAAACCATGGGATTTCTAATCAACAGGGTTAGGTTTCAGCTCGACTCATTGAATTGGCTTTAAATTCATTCCTCTCGATGTATATTAATTTGCTCTCTAGATTGGCTTTTTTCAAAGGATCTCTAATATTTTCTTTTGACTTTACATCATTAATGGACATAACTTCATTGGAGAGCAACTGTTTAATAGTATTATGCCTACGCCTGATATTTCTTGACTTTCATTGTATATATTACTTTTGGCTCTTGCTTGTGTTGTCATACTATTACAGTGTATACATATTATTGTTATAGGCTTAGGCCATAATGGAACGTCCTCTTTTTGTTTGAACCGAACCGACCTTCTTTGTAAAAAAAAATTTTCTCAAAGAACTCAACATCAACAAATTCTATAATAATGTTAACATGTATATCAGATACACTAGATTTAATAACTAAAAAACCTATATGCTGCACTTGTGTTTGCAAATCCTATAAAAACACATTCAATTGTCTTAGGTCTTAGTTTAATTCTCTTTGGTAAAGGAACTTGATCTATTGCAAGGCAACCCCATACTTTAAGGGTCTTATAATTAGTCATTCGTCCTTTCGACACTTCATAAGGAGATTGATTAGTCTTCTTATATGGAATTTTGTTCAAAATATGATTTACAGTAAATAAGGTTTCACCCCACAAATTATGTGGTAGCCTTGCACTATTTAACATAGAATTTATCATATTTTTGTAGGTTCTATTTTTATTTATACTACACCATTTTATTGTGGTGTACAAGGTACAGTTGTTTGATGAGCAATTCCATGTGTTGTATAAAATTCAAAACATGTAGTGGACTTATATTCACCACTTCTATTTGATCTAAATACTTTAGTTTTTCTTTAAAGTTGATTTTCAACTTTTGCCTTGTATGTCTTAAACATTTCTAAGGCTTCATCTTTGCTATAAATTAAATAAACATAGTAATATTTACAGCAGTCATCTATGAATAATGTATAATAAACTTTTCCACCACATGTTGATGATTATTTAAAATCACAAATATCACTATTAATTAATCTGAGTAATTCATTTGACTTTCCAAGAACATATTTTAACCCTTGCATAGTAAATTTTGATTGCATGTTTTACATTTATAATTGAAATCTATATTAAATTTTGGCAATAAACCTAAGTTTACCATTCTATGCAATGATTGGAAATTTACATGTCCTAATTTTGCATGCCAAATATTTGAATACTCAACAAAGTATACAGAACATAAATACAAGTACAATAATCAAAATTCTTCTCTTTGAAAACTCTCTCTAGGGTTTTTTCTAGTAGAAGTAGATAGGGAGGTCTCTTTTGGCCTCTTATTCCTCATTCCTAGTGAATATAGATTGGTGCTTCCTGTTATTTTTTTTTTCTATTTTCTTTCCTTTTGGTTTTTGTTTCTCCATCGAATGGATTCCGATAAGATTGTTGAGTTGTGTGCTTCTCTAAATCTCCCTGATGATGAGGGGCCGGTGCATACGGTCGGCGGTTGTCTTAAGGAGGACGGCTCTCGGAAAATGTCCTTGTGTCTAGTAGGAAAATTATTGGCTGGCCGTCAAACAAATAGGGAGGCATTCCGAATGCTCATCCCTAAGATCTGGCGAATGAACCAGACAGTCACTGTTGAATTGGTTAGGGACAATATCTTCTCTTTTCACTTTCAGAATATTCAAGATAAATGGAGGGTGGCTTCTGGTAGACCATGGAAATTTGACAATTCCTTACTTATTTTACAGGAGCCACAAGGTTGGGGAGATTTTTCAAAAATGCAATTCACACATGTTGCATTCTGGGTACAAATTCACAACATCCTACTTCTTTGCATGACTCGGGAAATTGGATTAATGTTGGTGGCACAGATTGGCAAAGTTATTGAACTAGATTTAAGTGCTTCGGGAAACTGTGTTGGTAAGTTTATTCGAGTTTGAATATTAGTTGATGTGTTATGTCCTCTACAAAGGGGTCTTCAAATTCAATTGGAAGGAGCCGATGAAGAGCATGCGTTGTTATTACATTACGAGCGAATACTGAAGTATTGCTTTGGCTGTGATTTAGTGGGTCATGCTCTCCGCGAATGTCCGCAATCAATAGATGTTCAGGGTGTGGGGCTAGTTAAATATCACAAGTTTAGACCTTGGTTGCATGCTACGAACCCTTCTAAAGACCATTTTCCACGTTCTTGACGACAAACTAGTCAGGGTGCTAGTCCGAGTTCTACTGAAAATCTGCAAAAGGATACTGATATCATTGGGAACTCTTTTAGTATAGATGATGGGAGACCTACATCTCCTGATCCACCAGCTAGGGTTGCGGCTCTGTCTTCTACGAAAGGGAAAGAGAAAATGGTTGATGAATAGAGTAGGGTTTTTCCTAAACCTGCGGTTGATCAACAGGGGACGGATTCTTCGGCCCTACCACCGATCATAAGCTCATCAGTGAAGGAAACTCATAATACACTTCCTAAAAATCCTCCTACTCCTAATATTTCGGTACCAGGTATTGGTATTAAGGTAGACTCTATAGGTAATGATTCTCTTGGGGGCATATCTTTGGATTTGGGGCAGTCTCTTAGCACCCGTGCTAATTCTATAGGTTGCTAGAAGGCTAATTTGGAGTCAATGCTCATTGACACATCATGGAATCCTAAAATAAAATAGCATAATTTTGATCATGTGGCAGACTTCCAGCAGGCTGCTCCAAAGGGCTTTATATTTACTCAAAAGTCCAATAATACTCAACCAGTTTCCTTAAAACCCCATGCACTACTGTTATTGATCGGGCACTTAAGAAGGCAACGTGGAAGCATTTGGCACGTCAACATGGCCATGCAACTTCAAGTTCTGATGGTAGACTAGGGCCTAGGAAAAAGGGGTGTTAGTCCAGCAGGTCTAGGAAGTACTAATAGGGAGAAACGTTCTCATAAGGATCTGTGTGAAACTGTGATGATGGATGTATCGGCGGGACCTGGATATCACCAGACCTGTCAGTTGCCATGAAAATATTAAGTTGGAACATTCGGGGAGTCAGGAATCCTCGAACGTTCTAGGTCCTGCAAAAATACATGGAGGATTTTTCTCCCGATATCATTTTCCTCTCTAAAACGTTAGCTACTAGTTCTCATATGGATTGTATTCGAGTTAGTTTGGGTTTCCATGAAAATTTTTCAATCCCTAAAACAGGTCAAAAATATGGTTTAAGCATTCTTTGGTCAAGTAAGGTTTCTATTTCTCTTCTCTCTTTTTCAAATTTTCACATCGACGTACAGGTTAAGTCTCAAAATATTATCACCTGGCATTTTACTGGTTTTTATGGGAACCCAGAGGCTTGTCAACGTTATCATAGATGGACTTTGATTCGCCGTCTTTGTGGCCTTTCGCCTCTTCTTTGGTTGTGTGGCGGAGACTTCAATGAGATCCTCCATAACGATGAAAAATGTAGGGTTCCATGAGACAAAACTCTTTAATAAACAACTTTCAGGCCGTTCTTGATGATTGTTCTCTCTTTGATCTAGGTTTCTCCGAGCCGCGATTCACTTGGTGCAACAGAAGGACTGCTTCGGGTTTTATTCAGGAGAGACTCAACCGCTTTGCTTCTTGATATACATCGTCATCTTGATTATTGGAGCTCCGATTACAAGCCTTTGCTTCTTCTTTATGATATGGTTAGAGCTAAGGGTGCATCTCTTCTCCAGTAGGGCGGTAAACGATTTCACTTTGAGGAAATATGAACAGATCATCCTGAGTGTGCTTATGTTATCAAGGCTCGGTGGGCTAGTATTTGCATGAGTGGAGCAGTCCCTGATGTGGTTGTGGGGCTTGCGAATATTCCTTGAAGTCTTAGAGTAAGGACTCATTTAGATATCTCAGACGGTGCATTGCGTCAAAACGAATAGAGTTGCACTAGCGTAATCAAGCTGTAAGTAGGGCTATCTGGCACCATATTTATGTTCTAGAAAAAGAGCTTGATGTCCTCTTATACAAGGAAGAACAATATTGGTGTCAATAGAGCAGAGTTAGTTGGTTTCAGTGTGGTGGCCGCAACACTCAGCTTTTTCATAGCAAAGCCTCAGGCCAGCAGGTTCGAAATCGTATCACCGAGCTATGGGATGACAACAACTTGAAGCATACTGACATAGCTGATATGGCCAGGGTTATCCAGCGTTATTTTCATGGTATTTTATCTTCAGACCATCCCTTCCCTCTCGATCATGATCACATATTATAAGCTGTTGATAGTCGCATTTCTTTTTCAATGAACCGTCTGTTGGATGCTACTTTTACAGTTGATGAAATTCATCGTGCGGTCTTTGATATGGTTCCTCTGAAAGCTACTGGTAATGATGGTATGCCTACTCTTTTCTTTCAAAAATATTGGGATATTGTTGGTCTTGAGGTATCCACAACTTGTCTGAATTTTCTGAATAATAGGGGTAGTTTGGGTTCTATAAATTCGACTCTTATGACTCTGATTCCTAAAATTCAGCAGCCCCTCAAAGTCTCAGATTTTAGGCCTATTAGCCTCTGTAATGTGCTTTATAAAATTATTGCGAAAGTCTTTCTAACAGGTTTCATTTAGTTCTTGGTGATGTTATTTCGGAGGCCCAAAGTGCTTTCCTGAAAGGCAGGCTAATTTCTGATAATACAATCTTGAGTTTTGAATGTTTGCATAAGTTAAATCGTAGGCGAAGTGCGCGGAAGGGTTGTATTGCCCTAAAGCTTGATATGGTCAAGGCTTATGATTGGTAGAGTAGGGTTTTTTTTAGCAGATGATGCTTAAGTTTAGGTTCCCCTTTGGGTCAGCAAAATTATGACCTGTATCTCTACGATCACCTACTCTTTCAACATTAATGGTCAGACGATGGGATCTGTTATTCCATCCAGAAGTTTGCATCAGGGGGATCAGCTTTCTCCTTATCTTTTTCTTCTCTGTGCTGAAGGGTTATCAGCTTTGATAGGAAAGGCTGAAAAATATAATGTTATTCATGGGATTCAGTGTAGAAGACGAGGTCCGTCTATTTCGCATTTATTCTGTGTTGATGATAGCTTTTTTTTTTCACTGCAGCCTCTTTATCTGAATGCCAAGCTTTTCATGGTTTAATTGACACTTATTGTAAAGGCTCTAGTCAGATGGTGAATGTCCATAATTTAGCTTTGTGTTGCAGTTCAGGGGTTCCTTTGGGTTTGCGTGAGGCTTTACAGTAGTCTCTCGGTGTTCCCTTGGTGCATAGTCATGGCAGATACTTGGGGCTCCCAAGCTACGTTGGTCATAATAAACATCAATTGTTCTCTTCTATTAAGGACAAGGTTTGGTCTAAGCTCCAAGGGTGCATGCGCGTTTCTTCTCCGTCGGTGGGAAGGAAGTGCTGATTAAAGTAGTCATTCAAGCTATTCCTACATACGCTATGTCCCTTTTTAAACTCCCTAATTCGTTTATTAGGAAATTGCACGCTCTTAGTTCCTAGTTTTGGTAGGGTAGTAACGTGAGTAGCGATGTTTGCATTGGTGTTCTTAGAAGAAGTTGCGCATGCATAAATCAGAGGGTGGTTTAGGGTTTAAGAACCTCAATTTGTTTAACCATGCTTTATTTGCTAAGCAATGTTGGAGGATTATTCAAAATCCTTCTTCGTTTATCGCC
Source organism: Xanthoceras sorbifolium (assembly GCA_003430845.1). NCBI lineage: Eukaryota > Viridiplantae > Streptophyta > Magnoliopsida > Sapindales > Sapindaceae > Xanthoceras > Xanthoceras sorbifolium. Next base: position 30,111,092 of record CM010618.1, read on the forward strand.
CGAGTCTTAAAAAATCGATATTTTCCTAATTCTGCTTTTTTGCAAGCTTCAGTTGGTCGTGCTCTTTCTTTTGTTTAGTGTAGCTTCCTTTTTATAGAGTTGTGTTCCCGTTGGCATATTGGTGATGGACAATCTATTAAGATTTATCAGAATATATGAGTTCTGCGCCCCATCACCATTCGAATTTTCTCCCCCCACCAGCTTGATGTTGAGGCCACTGTTAACAGTATTTCTTCAGTAGTGGTTCGTGGAACTTTTCTCTAATTACTGCTACTTTTCTCCCCAAGGATGTCAAGATTATACTTGTAACACCCCCTAACCCGACCCGTCTAGATTGACCCAGGGAGCACTAGCAGGTTTTCAAAACTTTTCTTAATTCTGTTTATAATTTGAAAATCAAATAATTTATAATTTAAAACCTCTCTAGTGAGCCCATCAAAATCAGTTTTAAAAATTTTGGCAGAGTTTCCTCTGTTTTTCTGATTTCCCAAAACCTGTTTCAAATAAAAACTCAAATAATATAATTTCAACACTTCAAATTTCTTTCTCAATCAAATGCGCACTCTGCCATTTAGTGCGACTTCCAAACATATTCAAATAAAACATTTCATAATTTAATATTTACAAACCTTTGAAAATGAAAACAGAAACCATAAAATAATTATTTACAAAACATCAATATATATAACACGATTACAGATTTCTGTATATGCATGCGTACTGAATATAATATACAGAACTATATAACTACCACAGAAATGTGACTCTGAACTCTCCTCTGCAGCTAGTACCTCTTCAGTCTTTTCCTTCCTCGGTATCTCTGTTACCTACGCACGATAAAAACCAACACGCTAAGCATATAGTTTAGTGGGTGTACACTAAACTCAACTATCAAAATCATAAAATAACTTCATAACATAAATGTCATAATACTATCGTATAAAAACATTACATTATTCAACTAAATCACTGAAATAAATTATAAGAAATCAGTTTAATAAAAGCATATAAATTCAATCAATACCTCATACGAAATTCAGGTTTCAATTCTTTTCTAATCATTTTATTCAATTCATTCTCAATTCTGGTCCTTTGGTATACTTAACATAATTCAGGACTGAAATATGGGTCGTTCGACCACAGTGGCTGTCTGTCGAACATAACTCCCACCCTAGGACCGGCACTTGGGGCCTGTTCCATCCAAAGGTAGTACGTATAACTCCCTACCCTAGGACCGAGTGTACGGTAACCCAGAAAGGTACATATCTCCCTATCCCAAGACGAATCCTTAGGAAGGTACGTGTCTCCCTACCCCAGGACGAATCCTTAAGGAGGTACGTGTCTCCCTACCCCAGGACAAATCCTTGGGGAGGTACATAACATAACATCACATCAATATTAATAACGGTGCAGTACTGCTAAATAAACCCAGCTGGTATACCAACCTCCTATATCCGTATATATATATATATATATATATATATATATATATATATATATCCAAGTATCCTAGGACCATTTCAATAAAGATTCACAAATCACAGATTTGATAATAAAACATTTCATTTCCAAAACATATATCCAAAATAATATTCGAAATTCAACAATAATATCTTCAAAACAATATTCATAGTTCAAACAATTTTCTCAAATAACTTATTCAAATATAATCATTAGAAATCGAAAAACGAACTAACTCAAATCAAGAAATTCAATTTCGAATCAAAACACGAAAATAAAATCATAGAGTTTTCGAAATGGTGTGTACACCAACCTGGATACCGTTTTCTTTTCGACTATTTCCTTTTCTGGATTTCTTCTTCCTTTTCCTTTTCTCTCTTTCCTCCTCTTTTCCTTTTTCCTTCTCTTTTCCTTTTTTTTTCCTTTTCTTTTTCTTCCTTTCTTCTTCTTCTTCTTCTTCTTCTTCTTCTTCTTCTTCTTCTTCTTCTTCTTCTTCTTCTTCTTCTTCTTCTTCTTTCTCTCTCTCTTTCTCTTCTTTTTCTTTCTCTTTTTCTTTCTTTTCCCTTCTCTCACGTTCTCTCTTTCTTTTCTGGTTGCTTCCTCCAGAAGCTTCACCGCCTACTTCTTTTTTTTTTTTTTATAAAATTTTGGTCATCGCGACCACTCATCGCAACCTATGGTCGCGCCACCTGGTTGCGTTGCTCACTGGAGGAATTTCACCGTTTTCATCGCGATCAACCATCGCGGTACCTAGTCGCGTTGCTCACTGCCCAAAATCCATATTTTCATTGCGAGCTAGTCAGCGCGATCCCTGGTCGCAGTGACTGGTCACGGTGCTCACTGCTAAAAATCATCATTTTTCACCGCGAGCGACTCATCGCGATCTCTGGTCGCGGTGAATGGTCGCGGTACTCACTGCCAACTTTTCCTTCTCTTTCATATGTTCTTTCTGGACCGCTCCATCTGGTCTACCTGAAAATCTTAAAAATATACATATATTTAATTATATTTTTCACCCCTCAAATCATAAATATTATATTCACATATTCAAAATTAATTATTTAAAATTAGGGATGTTACAATGCTGGAAGCTTCAAATACCTTCAAAGGTCAAGCTTTTTCTTTGGCGAGCTTATCATGGTTGGTTATCTTCCATAGATGTCCTCTTTAATCGCCAGATCTCTTCACACTCTGTTTGCCCTCTATGCCTTACCGAAAATTAGTTTATTCTTCATGTTGATCGCTCTTACCTGTCCGCAATGGGTACTATCTAACTTCTGAGATTCGGCGTAGGCGGTACCCTTCCTTCCTTGAGTTCATATTATCTTCTTTCTCACAATTTCGATGTGAGGAATTTAAGGTTATTGCCATTGTCTTATAGCGGGTTTGGTTTTGATGGAATCGTGCAGTTCATAACCATCATATTATGGATGTTGTTGATATTGTTCCTTGGGAGAGGGGTTTTCTTTCTAATTTTCGCCTTACTACTGATAGTGGTATTGGCCTTCACTCTTCTCCTGGCCCCATTTCGTCCCCGGTTTGCTGGTCTCCTCCTTCTGATCATTGCTTTAAATTGAATATTGATGCCTCGGTGCAACTTGGATTAGGAATAGTTGATTTGGGTGCAATTGTTCGTGATTTAGGCGATCATGATCTTCTAGCAGAGGCTTGTAATACCCTACCCTTCCTTGATGTTATGTTTGCTGAAGCTTCTGCTGTAACATCCCTAATTTCAAATAATTGATTTTGAATATGTGAATATAATATTTATGATTTGAGGGGAGAAAAATGTAATTAAATGTATGTATATTTTTATGGTTTCCAGGTGGACCAGATGGAGCGGTCCAGAAAGAACGCATGAAAGAGAAGGAAAAGTTGGCAGTGAGTACCGTGACCACTCACCGCTACCAGAGATCGCGATGAGTCGCTCGCGGTGAAAAATTGTGATTTTTGGCAGTGAGCATCGCGACCAGTCACCGCGACCAGGGATCGCGATGACTAGCTGGCAATGAAAATGTGGATTTTGGGCAGTGAGCAACGCGACCAACGACGCGACCAGGTACCGTGATGGTTGATCACGATGAAAGTGGTCAAATTCCTCTAGTGAGCAACGCGACCAAGATGAGCGGTCGCGATGACCGAAATTTTATAAAAAAAAGAAGTGGGCGGTGAAGCTTCTGGAGGAAGCAACCAGAAAAGAAAGAGAGAACGTGAGAGAAGGAAAAAGAAAGAAAAAGAAGAAAAAAAGATAGAGAGAGAGAGAGAGAGAGAAAAGAAGAAGAAGAAGAGGAGGAGAAGAAGAAGAAGAAGAAGAGAAGAGGAAGAAGAAGAAAAGGAAGAAAGAGAAAGGAAAAGAGGAGGAAAGAGAGAAAAGGGAAAAGGAAAAAAGGAAATCCAGAAAAGAAATAGTCGGTAAAACGGTATCCAGGTTGGTGTACACTCGCTTTTGAAACCTTTGTGGTTTTCTTATGCGTTTTTTATTTGAAATCTGAGTTTATTTGATTATTTTGATTGTTATGAGTTTATATCGTTTTTGATGTGAATATTCTAAATTAATTCGATTTTCGATTTCCAGCAATTATGTTAAAGGAAATTATTTGAAAGTATCATGTGACTTACAGATATTGTTTTGAAAATTATATTGTTGAATTCAAAAGAAAGGGAATATTTTGATTTAAATGTTATGAATTTCTTTATATTATTTAATTTAAATTTCTATATTTTGACTAAATGAATTGAGAATTTAGATTATGGTATTGAAATGGTCCTAGCATACTTGGACATATATACGGATATAGGAGGTTGGTATACCAGCTGGGTTCATTTAGCAGTACTGCACCGATATTGATATTGATGTGATATTATGTACCTCCCCAAGGATTCGTCCTGGGGTAGGGAGACACGTACCTCCCCAAGGATTCGTCCTGGGGTAGGGAGACACGTACATTCCTAAGGATTTGTCCTGGGATAAGGAGATATGTACCTCTCTAGGTTCCGAATACTCGGTCTTAGGGTAGGGAGTTATACGTACCACCCTTGGATAGTACGAGCGCCATGAGCCGGTCCTCGGGTTGGGAGTTATATTCGACAGACAACTACTGAGGTCGAACGACCCATAATTCAGTCCTGAATTATGTTAAGTATACAAAAGGATCAGAATTGAGAATGAATTGAATAAAATGATTAGAAAGGAATTGAAAATTTAATTTCCTATGAGTTATTGATTGAATTTAGATGTTTTTATTACATTGATTTCATATGATTTCTTCCAGTGATTGAATTGAATTTTATAATATTGGTATACATTGGCATTGTAATATTTTTACTATGAAATTATTTTATGATTTTGATAATTGAGTTTAGTGTACACCCACTAAGCTATATGCTTAGCGCGTTGGTTTTTATCGCGCGTAGGTAACAGAGATACCGAGGAAGGAAAAGACTGAAGAGGTACTAACTGCAAAGGAGAGTTCAGAGTCACATTTCTGTGGTAGTTATATAGTTTTGTATATTATACTCAGTACGCATGCATATACAGAAATCTGTAATCGTGTTATATATATTTATATTTTGTAATTAATTGTTTTATAATTTCTGTTTTTCATTTTCAAAGATTATAAATAATGAATTATGAACTATTTTATTTTAAAACTATTTGGAAAGTCGCACTAAACGGCAGAGTGTGCATTGGTTTAAAAGTTTGATTTAGAAGTGTTGAAAAATTATGTTGCTTTGGACGTTTGTTGAAAACAGGTTTTGGGAAATCAGAAAAACAGAGGAAACTCTGCCGAAATTTTTAAAACTGAGTTTGATGGGCTCACTAGAGAGGTTTTAAATTATAAATTATTTGATTTTCAAATTATAAACAGAAGTAAGAAAAGTTTTGAAAACCAGGTAACACTTCCTGGGTCGATCCAGTCCGGTCGGGTCAGGGGGTGTTATATCTGCTCTGCGATTTGGTTTGATTTTGGCTAAGGAGGCTGGCCTTTGGCCCCTTTAGGTTAAGTTTGATTGTCAAAGTGTTGTGAACAACATCTTGGCTAAATGTATTCCTCATTCAGAGATTAGTCTTGTATTTGAAGACATTTTGTCTTTCCTTGATGTTTGTCGGGTTGAATCTCTTTCTTATGTTCCTTGTTCCGCAAATAATGATGCTCATTCTTTAGCTCAATTGGGTTGTTCGATTTCTGAATTTCCTGTTTGGTTAGAGGAGTTTCCTCCTTCTATTTCCTCTGTAATTTTGGGTGATTTAAGGCCCTCTTTGGTTTAAGGAATTAGTTCCTTTTCCTCAAAAAAAAAAAAAAAAAAGTAAACAAAAGCTTTTTTAACTTTAATTAATAGAATAAATAATATTCAACCTACCTGCGATTTGATGAATTATACTCGAAATTAAAGTTTACAACAATTCGCACTAAACTCCTCTAACGTTATATTTGACCGATAAAAACTAGAGTTGACCGTCTGAAAAAATAAAAAGACAAAAATGCCCTCAAATTTTAAAAAAATAAATTAAAAGAAAAAATTAAATTAAATTTATAAAAATTGAAAGCGCTATGGTTGTGGTGAGGACAAGCTGGGATTTTTCAAATTGGCTGCTTCTCTGGTTTTTAGGGGAGTCTTCAATGCAGAGGAAGCTGAGGCTAAGGCGTTGCTTGAAGGCCTGAAGCTGGCTGTGGATAGAGATTGGTTTTCTCTTATGGTGGAGTCTGGTGCTCTGAACATGGCTAACCTTAGTAAAAATGTGATCATTTCCAAGTGTGCTGTTGTTAATTAGATTCAGGATATTCAGGATTGTTATTTAGCTTTATCTATGTTTCTATTTGTCATGTTTTGAGAAGCTGTAATAACACAACTCATATTATAGCCAAGAGGGCTCTTAGTTCTTGTAATTCTGTAGTTTGGTAGTCTTCCTTTCCTGGTTGGCTTCTTAAGCTAGCTAGTGTCGATCTTTCAATTGTATTAGTTGTTTGAGTTTTAATAATTTGCGTTCCTTTAAAAACATTTTAACTATATATGTTTTATTAATTAAAAGAACACATTTTTTTAATTTCCCTAAATTAAAGAACTAAATTTATTTATTACTAATTACAAGCTCAAGCCACATCTGCTAAGTTAAAGTTAATGATAAAAGTCAATGATTTTTGGAATCAAACACTAGTGTAAGATGGCTATTACTTATACAATACATAATTAATGTGAAGAAATTAGTGATGTTTTACTTTTATATAGCAGGGTGGTAGTTTGGTTATTTTTACAAAATCAATTGGGAAATTTTTTTACATGATATTCTGTTTTTGTTTTTCTTAAGAGGAAAACTTTTCTTAGATCAAACTATCATAATATTTTGTTACTTTCTTAGTGTTGATAATGTGGTAATTACAAATTAGCTTGTCATATTATTTGAACAAATTTTTGGACAGTCTAATATTTTTTTTTTTTTCTTGTTCGGGTTAAATATTTTTTCTTTAATTTTTCTCGGACAATTAATTTTAGCAAACTTGCAATCATCAATTGAATTGGCATGGTCAAAGCCAAAATGTTGAAGAAGACATATTGGAAAGATTATACAACAATAAATATTCGTTTATGTCTAAAATGCAACAAGAATACATTATAAAAACCAGTGCACAAATTTTGTTCTTTTTTAATGTAGCAAATATATTTATGATCCATAATATATTAGGTAGGTTCTCAATTTTTAATTAAATTTGTTTTTTTAAGTAAAATCAGCAAACATAACCTAACAACTTGTTAAAATTATTTCATCTCTTCCTTTCAAAAACAAGAAACTGTAGTTCACTTCTATACTAGAGCTATTTAAAAAAAAAAAAGAGAGAGCAAATAACATCATGTCTCCATGAAATTTAGAAAATAACTTTTCCTTTAAATATCACTCACTTATTCTATTGTTAATCAAACATTTTAAACTTAACAATTGACCAAATTAATTGTTAAAAAGATAAAGATGCTCTGATATAAAAATATCAAAATAACCTTACTTTAAAAAAAAATTTAAAATTTAAAAATATAGTGATTAATCTCCGCATGTCCCAATAGACTTGTAATTAATCTTATATTTATACCATTCGAAAAAAAAAAATCTTATAGGTGGGAAATAGTATCAAATTGGGTATTGTTTTGGAGAATAAAACTACAATAATAATTTTTGTGGATCTACCGCCAAAAACATGACTGGCCGTTATACCTTTCATTAAATTTTATCATCTCACATTACTTTTGTCTCACACAACTCCTATTTCTTTCTCTTTTTCTCATCACGTTTCTCTCTCGTTTCTCACTTTCTCATTTTAGAAATTCTTAAAAATCATTGATTCAGTAACTTAGCATTCAAAATTGCTAGATATGCTACTTGGTTTTAAAAATAATCTCATTCTTAAAGACTTAATCTTACATTTATTTTAATTATATTGTATGGAGCTCGCTCTTGTAGCAGTCAAAATTAGTTAGGGCCTATTTGCCTTTTCAAACGAATTTTAATGAAAACCAACACTAATTGAGGCATACAAAGCCCATCAAAAGCCCAAGCTTCATTTTAAGTATCCAAATGCAATCTGAACCAGGTCAATATAGACTCAGTCTAGCACGTCACTGACTTGTCATTCTTATCCCACCCACTATTTCGACCAGTGTTCTGAGGGATCACACCAACGGATCTACAGTGGGGCACATTCTATAAGTAGTAACCCCGAACTCAAGTTGGGGGGTTGGCACTTAGACACTAAAACTCTGTAATTCTCTTGCACTTTTAATCTTTGGGTCAAGGTAGAACCAACAATATACACCTACGTCCATGTTGCACGACGCACATTGTTGACTTCCATCAACTTGCATCTTACTCTTGGTTCCGTCTGTCACACTTCATCCCCCGCTCTACTTCCGTTTGAGGTCACACCGCTCTACGATCTACATAGTCGTACCTAATATCTCTGCCCCTACGCTCGACACCTAACATCAACCTACGGTTTATTATTTTATACACAACCTCCTCGAATTTAGCTAACTTGAGCATCATAGTCCATTTGACTGGCATTGACCTAAGTGCTTTTCATCTTTACTTGTCTTTGCAGGTTGTTGATACCCACCTGAGTAATTGTAGATCCGACCTATTCAAGAATTTTAAAGATGTTTGTTGCTCTTAAACTTCTTCATTGTTGATTTGTACCTTAAATAATAATTCAAAAAAGGCCCAGTTCTATGGAAGATTTATCTCGTGTCTGGTAATTTCAATACTAATGAATTTTATTAATATTTATATTATTTTGGATTATTTTAACCTTTTTTACGTTGAAATCTGGTTAACCGTTAAATTGGATGGAATTTAACTAACAGCAAGAGAGATTTTACTCTTTACCAATAAATCTGAAGGTTATTTTAATTTATAGAAAAACAAACTTTAAAGGTCTAGATATTATTATTCGCTCTAAATTATTAATAGTAATACGATTACATATATACAAAATGCACATGAATAGGTGCAATAAATTTAACAGATGCTTTATTCAAACACCAATAATGTGAAATTAACAAAACTCCCAACATCAAACATTAGCCATCAATTCCTCAACGAGGGATCCTACTGATCTATATGAAGAACCATTTTCAATCACGGCCGTTCGGCTCATATCTCTCATCTCCTTTACTTTTATTCTCACCTCATCATTACCGTCCATCAAACGTCTCAACCCTCTCTCCAACTCTTCCGCCAACACAAGCTCACTACCCTCCCTGTAATCCAATCTAATCTCCACCGCTAATCCCAACTCCTTCACTAACAAAAACGCGTTCATTTGCTGCTCAGCGTAAACAGGCCAGGTAGCAATTGGTACGCCGTACCACAGGCTCTCGAGCACTGAATTCCATCCGCAATGCGATACGAACCCTCCGATTGCTTGATGACCCAAAATTGTCACTTGCGGGACCCATCCGCAGACCAAACCAATCCCAGCCGTGCGATCTAAAAACCCATCCGTCAGTACCTCTTCGACGTTAGCATATTCACCCGGAAGCTCTACTGTGCCCTTGGGCGGTGTACGTATCGACCACAAGAACCGAAACCCAGCCCCTTCCAACCCGACCGCAATCTCTCTCAGCTGGGGCCCATCGAGACTACCCATGCTTCCAAAGCACAAGAAAACCACCGATGATGGCGGCTGATCATCAAGCCACTTCATTATATTTTCCTGACCCGCCTGGTCCGGGTGCCATCTGGCCGGTCCAGCAAGGTCCAGAACCGGTCCAATCGGGTAAACCGGTGTCGTCCCGTTTCTAGAAACCGAGTCAATCGCAAACGTTTCGAGTTCTCGAAACGTATTTATTACAATTCCCTTGGTTTCCTTGTACTTCCGTCCATGGCGCCCGTACCACACGTGACCATCTCGGTTTCTCTTCAACACTGTTGTGGGTAACAAGAGAGAAGACAACGGGTTGACGAAACTCGGGATGTGAAACTGAGTAGACGGGTTTTTAGCGACGAACAACTCGGTACTCGACTCGACAAGCTCGTTGGTGAGTTGGGTTTCTAGGTCTGAGTAGCAAAGCATCAAACCCAAGAAACTCGCCGGAGAAGCATAGTAGAGATAGCAAGGAACACCGAGTTCGTTAGCAACATCGATCATCGACGTACAAAACATGTCGATGAATAACCCAGCAACTCGGGCCGAGTCGGACTCGGTGGACATAAGGTTGGTGATTGCATGCTTTACATGGGGTTTGTGTTTTTCGATGAACAGAGAGATGTAGCCTAGAGTGGAAGTCCGCTGATCAGGTGAGGGAGGGTCTACAGTAGGGAGGTAGACGAAGTTGATATCGGGGGAAGAGGCTTGGCGTGATTTAACGAATTCGTTGATGAGGGGTCGTTGTGATAAGGTCATGATGAGGATTGTGGCTGAGAATCGACGGTCACGATTGGTCAGAAGATGTGCGAATTCAACGAGTGGAACAAGGTTGCCCATTTCTGGAGTACAGATGAGCACAACTTGGAATTTCTTCTCCATGGCTGGTAACTACTACTACTTGGTTTGATTTTGAGATTTTGAGATTTTGAGATTTATTAAAGATTATGTGAGTTTCGGTTTTATTATAGAAGTCACCACAAGACTATGACTATCAGGTCTGAATTGATTTAATTTTAAATTGTTTACTCAATTGACTATTGGATTTTTTATTTTTTTTTTCATTTTTCTTTGGCTGCAAGAAACATGAGAAAGACATAATGAGGTAATGTCATTGAGAATTTTAAATTAATAACCAGAAGACACGACAAATAATATGTGAATATTCGCCTTTGAAGCAAAAGTTTGATTCCCATTCTGCAAAAACATGAACAGCAGCCAACAAAGGTGGTTCAGATAATAAAAGCAATCATAGGTTTGATAAGGTTTTAAATTCGAACTGTCATTATTAAATTTTTGGTGAGATGATATATCTATATTTAAAAACTCATTGTAAAGATCCTCTAAACTTTGGTCCACATCAAGTGTCGTGGAGGACCCTCTAGATGTGTGTAGGATGTTAGGCGCAATATTCCCTGTTACTTACTTGGGATCAACTTCTACTCAATCCATTTTCTTTAACAAAAAAAAAACATAAAAAACCGTAACAGCAGAATTTGACTCTTAATAGGAATTTTCACATATTTATTGATTTGTTATCTTCATCGATCATTGTTATTCAACCAGTAATGTTTGGTTCTAACGCATTTAAAAAAAAAAAAAGGCTTACAGTCAAAGTTGGTATGTTACCTTATGTTCTAGTATACACAAAACTTATGGTTAATGAAGAAAATTTTGAATGTAATATGTAGATTCACTATTATTTATTTATAAAAAATTTATGTATTTAAAGAAAAGAAAATTATTATCAGAAAAACTGCCAAATATATAATTTTTTTATGCTAATCTAATTGATTAGGTACACATGTTGATTGGTTGCATCAAGTGCATTCAAGATTTTCTTATGAAGCCTTTTTTTTCATTAAAATAAAGATTCAAAATAAAATATTTTAAAAATATTTCATCTCCATAAATTTTTAACTCCAACTATTCTCCAATTTATAATCTCTAAATAATAAAATATTATTATTTTTTACTTTATAAATTATTTTTTAAATTTTTTCTTAATTATTTTAGATAATAATTTACTTAGATAGTAATTTACTCTCGTAATATATTTACACCTAACTATTTTTACATGTAACAATTTTAATCTAAATTTTTTAATAATTAATTCTTTGTTGGTTTTAATTTAATTTTTTATGTACTTATTCTGTTGTTTTTCCTTATTAGTTATAATATTTTTATTTAAAGATGTTAATGCAATTATTTTTATTTTACTAAATTATTTTGAGTTAATAAATGATAATTATAATTATATATATATATATATTTAAAATTTAAAATAATTTATTTTTAAATAAAATACTTATTAGGTTATTGATTAATAAATAAATGTAATAAATAAAAAAATTTAAAAATAATTAAAGTATAATTAATATTAGAGCTAATTGCACCCACACCCCTGAGGTTTGGCCAACTACAAATAGAATCAACTTTATCATTTATTGACAATGACACCCCCTACCGTTAGTTGACTTCCGTTAGATTTAACGGTTGACCAACTGTTACCCTTAAAATGACCAAACTACCCCTCAAACAATATTTTCTTTTTATTAAATAAAAAAAATTATTATAAATTTTTTAATTTTTTTTAAAAAAATAAAAAATTAAAATGTGGATCTCCACCGTCCATCAAATATGATGGACGGTGGAGATCCAATCCGGAGATTGGAACTCCACCCAAAAAAAATAAAATTTTTTGGGATCATCTGGGTTCTTCAAAGAACCCAAAAGGGTTCGATCGAAGAACCCTTCGATCCCAGAGGGTTCTTCAATCGAACCCAGATGGGTTCGATCGAAGAACCCTCTGGGTTCAGATCGAATAACCCTTCTGGGTTCTTAGATGAGTTCGAACGAAGAACCCAGAAGGGTTCTTCGATCGAACCCAGATGAGAACTTCGAAGAACCCTCTGGGTTCGATCGAAGAACCCATCGTTCGAACCCAGAGGGTTCTTCGAAGAACCCAGTTTTCTGGGTTCTTCGAAGAACCCAGATGGGTTCGATCGAAGAACCATCGAACCATGGTTCTTCGTTCGAAGAACCCCACTGGGTTCTTCGATCGAACCCAGAGGGTTCTTCGAAGTTCTCATCTGGGTTCGATCGAACCCTCAACCCATCTGGGTTCGATCGAAGAACCCTATCTGGGTTCTTCGATCTGAACCTAGAGGGTTCTTCGATCGAACCCTTCTGGGTTCTTCGAAGAACCCAGATTGGGTTCTTCGAAGATACCAAAAAAAATATATATATATATATATTTTTAGATCCATTTTCAGATTGAATCTCAACCCTTCATTAATCTTGATGGACGGTTGAGATTCGATCTGGAAAATGGATTTAAATTAATTAATTTTTTATTTTTTATTAATTTTATTATTATTTTAATTTTTAAATAATTTTATTATTTTATTTTAATTTTTTGATTTATTATTTAATAAAATAAAATTAAAAATTAAAAAAGACGAAAATACCCCTGATACTGTTAACTTTGACTAAAGTCAACTAACGGTGGGGAGTGTCATTGTTAATAAACAATAAAGTTAATTTTACCTATAGTTGGCCAAACCTCAGGGGCTGTGAGTGCAATTAGCTCTTAATATTATACTTACTTGAAAGATCTTAATAAAATATTTTTAATAATATAATTTTTATGTTAATTACATTTATAAATAAAAAGTTATAATAAGTTAATTGAATTTAGTTAAAAATTTAAAAAAGAATATGGGAGGAATAGAATTTTTTTAAAGAATGGATGGAAGGATAATAGTGGAATATATAATGTTGAAAAAATAATGAAGATTGAAATAGTGGATCTCCATCCATTTGCCAATCTCCATTTGATATTTTTTGGGAACATCACTCTAGAGCATAGTTGGAGAGTTTTCATTCTCCAATTTGAAAAAATAGCTAATCATTAGAGATGGCTTTAAAGAGAGTGAATCTTTTATTGCCCTTATACCATGTGATATAAATATCCAACCACAAGAGGCACACTACATGGTGTGATGTTAATTGTCCGAACTTACTTGCCTATAAAATTAGCACCGCTAAATTAAGGAGTCGTTTAAATTTTTTATCTGAAAACTGAACAATCCTAAATTTGACTAAAGATTGAATGAAAAATGAAAGTTAAAACCTGAATGACAATTGTTTTTTCTTCTTTTTCATCTCTGAATATGGTGTCAACTTGTTTTTTTTTTTAATAATAAAAATGTCTAAAACCAAATAATTTGACATTTTGCTGAGGACCTAAGTGTAGATCCAACAACAAACCCCACCTTGCACCGCAAGTCACGCACACACACGATAGATTTTGAATTAGGTTAGGAATTTGCAATTCTCTAGAACGCAGGTATTAGCATTTGCCTTAGCCCAAGCCAATCTCAAGTACGAATCCTAAAAAAAGCCAAATTTGTGGCTTTGGTAATTAGCCAAAAGACAGAGAAAATACTGAATAACTTCTTTAATAAATCTGATAGATTACAACCCTAATGATAATAATCTATATATAGGCACTAGAGTCCTATCAGCAAAAAAACTAGGAAAGCAATAAAACTCCTAAAACAATAGGTAATTATTAGCAACTAAAAAAGGAAAAAAAATATAAAGCAAAATCCTAAAAATAAGCTTTCTAAAAACTGGGCGGAAAAGCTGCCCTTATTGCTCCGCAAATTGCGCTCGCGACTGGGGGTCGCGGCCGCGAGTCGTGGCACTCACTACCTACACAATATTTTTTTATTCCCCCATCGCAACTTCTCCTGTGAGTACCGCGACTCGCAACATCAAGTCGCACAACTCACTGGACGCTGCAACATCTTCTCCTTCCAGCTGCTGCACTCCTTCACTTCCCACCCTCTGTCTTGTGGACCTTCTGACAAGGTTCTTGTCACATTTATACCTTTAATACTATTACTTGTTATGCACTTTTATTTGATAGGATACAAACAACTAGCTAAATAATTTAACAAATCTTACCATTTTTATATAAATATTGATAAAACTTTATTTATAATTAAAATATGATAAATAATGATATAAAATAATTTTTTATTTTCACAAAAAAAAAATAAAAAATTAAAGGTTCATAATATTAAAAGTGATGACATTAACCCTATATAATATGAACAATTTTTTTTTTAAAGTTATTTATTATAAGTAATAGTTTAAAAGAAAGAAAATTGTATTATGTAAAATTATGATGAATTGTAAATATATTATTTTTACAAGGATATTTTTGGAAAAATATATTTTAAATATTTTAAGTGAAAAATCAGAATTTTTTACCTTTTATTTTCAGTTGTTTTTTAATATTTTTAAGTTACTTGACCACTTAAAAAAACAAATAAAAACAAATTAATTGATCAAATTCAGACCCATTAAATGAAAAAAAAAACAAATGGTCCCTAAGAGTCTGGAAAAGAGTAATGTTGTATATTGTTCAATACTAGCTCACTGTATAACGCTAAAATTGCATATTTCAATAGTGAAAATAAAATTTTATATGCTATGATTGTAAATTTTATAAATATCGTCAACTTGTGCTTTTTAATGCTACAGTTGTAGGTTTCAGTGTTGTAGGTGAAATTTTAAACACTAAAATTGTGGATTCATATACATACCATTTTAATATTATAGCAACTCCCTCCTCAGAGCTAGATTTCTTAGCACTTTGCTGCTTTAATGTTTCAATAAATAATATCAATATAAATCCACAACTATAGCATTTAAAACCTCACCCACAATATTAAAATCCACAACTTTTAACACTAGAAAAGAAAACAAGTCAGACAATTTTAATGTTGCACACAATTGTAGCATACAAAACCTCACTAACAATATTGAAATCCACAACTCTAACATTAATGAATAGAAATTGTAACATCATAACATGACCCTTATTTTGGTAGTTAATTATTGCAATACCTTATATGACTCGACCATTAAGGAGCTCAATTTTGTTTTTTCCTTCACACATGATAGCTGATTTTTCACCTGTTGATGTCACAACTATGTATTGAAAAAAATAGAAATTATAAACATGAATACATTTCTACAATATCAGTAACTGTAATATCCTTGATTTTCTTAAAAAAAAGGAAGGGCCCGGGTTTAATTGGTGAGAAACTGGGAGCTTTGTTGTATAAAAATAATAAATAAAAGTATCCCTCTTACGTATGGAATTCAATATTTGATAACAGAAGAAAACTTTCCAATGTAATGACATTAGAAGCAAATTTTCATGCTTATGGCCTAAGACTACTAAGAATAAATTTGTATCCAACAGAACTGTTTCAATTGTAACAACATTATTAAGTTCTTGACACTTCAGCAAAACTTGCAGGATGTAAAATCATATTGTCCTTGAAGCGAGTTAAGCTTTCAAAACCTAAAAGCTCAATGTATCCACTATCTCTACTAGTATCTTCAGCATGAAACCATGATTGCCCCCTGAAAATTCATTATACTGTCTAAGCAAACCAATCACACATAACTCTGAACCACAAGACAGACTACAATATCAAGCTGCAAAAAACTAATTGCACAATTTTTGGAACACCTACTGGTCCACTCAAGGGATCAAGAGACAACTGCTGAAGCTTCTTCTAGGTTAATGTAGTCTCTCTCAAACATGCACACACAGGTGTGCACGCGCACACACACTCTTCTCTCTCTTAACCCATCAAACAAAATCAATATTGTCCAAGAAAGCACCTTCACCACCTGATAAAATTAAAAAAACTCCACTCAACAAATGCTCCTAGTCCATCCCTCCCTCCAATTCAACACCTTATGCAAAAGCTTATACAATTTTTGGAACTAATTGCACAATTTTTGGAACACCTACTGGTCCATTCAAGGACCAAGAGGCAACTGCTGAAGCTTCTTCTAGGTTAATGTAGTCTCTCTCTCTCTCAAACATGCACACACACACACTCTTCTCTCTCTTAACCCATCAAACAAAATCAATATTGTCCTAGAAAGCACCTTCACCACCTGATAAAATTAACAAACTCCACTCAACAAATGCTCCTAGTCCATCCCTCCCTCCCTCCCCAATCCAACACCTTTCACAAAAGCTTATATCATTCTGGTCATTAGCATGACCCGTGATATTAGAATGCATGGTCTGAGACTCTTAAGAAAATAGGATCTTGAAAATTTAAAGCCCTATACAACCCAAGATTCATCAAAACACTATCCTAAGAGGGCGTAACCTAATCTTAAGGACAATGCACTTATGCAAGCCTTGATTGCATTCTTTCATCCATCTATTATTTTGTAATATTAGATTAGGTAAATCCTGTTTCATAAACCAAAAAAAAAAAAAAATTCATCCACATAATCTAATGCTGAGATTGTTTGAACAAAAGAATTGATAATAGAATGCAGTTTAAGCGTGAAGAAGTGCGTCGTCCTCAACTCTCAAGCTTAGATTACACCCCTAGCGGACAATATCTTGGTGCAATTAGGTTTATAACATTCCAATTTCCAGGATTATGGCCTATTAATATTATAGTATATTCAAACAACTATGGTTATTAACTAAGGTTAAAAACAAAAATAGATTGTAATATGTATTTATTAAAACAGTTAATGGAAAATACAGATCCAGATACTGCATTGTGTATCAATACTCGACAATCCAGTGACAACAACCATAATGCATGTAAAAGTAACATCTATAATGCCATATAATATCAATGAACAAGATAATATATCCCAATAAAATCACAAAATTCAATATAGTGATCCACTTCGAACCATTATATCAACAATATAGCTACTTAAAACGATTTAAACCTGAAAACATTAACTACCAAACACAAAATTCCTTACTCGAATTTGAGGCTTCATTTACGCTCCCCTGCCGCCATTGAGTATGGAACCGAGGGTCCCCAAGACAGCGAAAGCCAACAAGGGGCTCACGTCCAATGTATCGAAAACAGGAGGAATTATGTTCCTGAACAGATTCAAGTAAGGGTCGCAGAGGTCGCGAATGGCCGAAAGCGGTTGCCGGTCCCAAGGGATGTTGGGGAACCAACTGAGCAAAACCCTAACCATCAGGACGCCGCTGTATATGTCGAGCCACTTGGACAACCCTGCAGCGACCACCGTGAGCGGCGTGTTCAAGACCCCGCTGGGACGGTCGCGCAGCGCCGCGAAGAAGAGGGGCTCCACCGCGCGGAGCAGGCGGGGTTGTAGGAGGGACTGCGGGGTGGGGAGGCGAGAGAGAGCAAATTGGAGGCAGAGTCCGGAGATTGACAAGATAGTGGTGATGGTGCGAGTTGACTCGGTGAGTAGAGGAGACCGAGTCGGTATTTTGGGGGTTTTGAGTGGTAGAGTTGGGGAAGAAGTGGTGGTGGAGGTGGAGGAGGCTTTGATGGGGAGGAGAGACAGTGGCGTGTCGCGACAAGATTCGCGGAGGGGTTTAGGGTTTGAGAGGACTAGTGAAGTTGGGAATTTGGGGGTATTTGAGGCTCTAACGGGGAGGAGAGATGGAGACGTGTGGCAGCGAGAGAGGTGGAGAAGCGGAGAAGCCGGGACGGAGAGGAGAGACGCGGCCATGTTTCAACGTTAACAGTCGCGCCTCAGTGGGCGGCGGAGGAGGAGGCGAAGGAGAAGTCGAGAGAAGCTGAAGTGGAGGTTTCGCTGAAGTGTTCGTTTGTTTGGTTTATAATGATGAACTTTATTATCGTGTTATGTAGATAATAAATTGAAAAATTAAAAATCTATTATGTAATAAATGTTTTTAAAAAAGGATAAATTAGAAAAGTAAATATAAAAATAGGGGGAACTTCAATTTGGTCCCTACTTGTTTGAGAAACCTCACTGTTTTACTCACGTTTCACTTTTTAGTTCTCATAGTCCCTAACGTTTGGAAAACAGATCAAAATGGTCCTTCTGACCAACTTTTAGTTAGTCAACTGTTATAGAGTTAATGAAATGTCAATTTTACCCCTCAATAAACTAAAAAAAATTGATTTACTCTTTAAATAATTTAAATTTAATGAATTTTTTTAAAAAAAATAAATTTAAAGGAATTTAAAAAAAAAAAAAACTTTAGGTGGAGATCCAATCCATCAAACCTGATGGAGGGTGGAGATTCAATCTGGAATTGGATCTCCACACCAAATGAAGAGAAGAAAAAAAAAACCAATTGAAGAAAAAAAAATGAAAACTAAACCAGCCACCATCGCTGGAATCAGCGATGGTGGCTGGTTGTCCAGCAATGGCCATCGTTGGCGACGGCCATCGCTTCCAACTACGACCACCGCTCTAGCAGTGGCCGTGGCGATGGCCGTCGCTTTCAGTGACGACCACCAGTGGCCATCGCTGGAGTATAAATCATTTTTAAATTTTTTTTTTTTGGTTTTTCTTGCGATGGCCATCGCTGGAACCATCGCTCCAACGACGACCACCGCTCCAGCGATTGCGGTGGCCATCACTGGAGTATAAACATTTTTTAATTTTTTTTTTTGGTTTTTGGTTTTTTTAATTATTTGTTCTTTTTTAAAAAATTAATTTTTAAATTAATTTTTTATTATCTTTTAAAATTAAATACACGTGTCACAATTGTAACGGTCTATTAACGTAATGACAATTATACCCTCAGTCAACTCATTTTGACTAACCTTTTTTAAACAGAATGACCATTTTGATCTGTTTTCCAAATGTTAGGGACCATGGGAACTAAAAAGTGAAACGTGAGTAAAAAAGTAAGATTTCTCAAACAAGTAGGGACCAAATTAAAGTTTCCCCATAAAAATATGATAAATGAATAACTAATTATTTGAGGTTTTTCTTATAGGAATTATTTGAGTAGTCATGGCCAAGGTTCCGGAATCGGCGGTTCCGGTTTTGGAACCGCCGATTCAGGTTCCATTTTTAGCCTAACCGGAACCGGAACCGTAGGGGTCCCGGTTCCGGTTCCAGTTTTGAACCGGCGATTCTCCGCCGGTTCGATTCTTCAACCGGTTCTTAGAACCGGTGTGGAACCGCTGGTTCCGGAACCGGAACCGGCGGTTCCTTTTTTTTTTTTTTACTTTCAAGAAACAAAATTTTTTTTTTCAATTTTTTTTTTAAAAAATGGAACCGAAACCGGCGAAACCACTGGTTTCGGTTCCTCGCCTGTTTTGAACCGGCGGTTCTGGTTCTAAAAAATAAAAAATCGGAACCGGGACTGGGTGTCCCGATTCTGGTTACCTGTTCCGGAACCGAACCGGGGCCATCTCTATATTTGAGGCCTATTACCCCATTGGTTTATTTTTATTTCTGTAAAAAATAATCAGGACTTTTCTTAAAGAGCTAATAACACACATTTCCTAAATTTGTACCAACTACAAACGGAGTCAACTTTACCGTTAATTGATAAAGACCTCATCTGCCGTTAGTTGACTTCCATTAGACTTAATAGTTGACCACCTTCAACTGTTAAAAAGACTAAAATTCCCCTAAAACAATATTTTTTTCTTTTTATGAAATTAAAAAAATAAGGTTAGATCTTCATTGTCCACCTCACTTGAGATGGACAATCGAGATTTTTTCTTTTTAAAAAAAAATTATTATAAAAAATTAAATTTCAGATCTTCATCGTTTATCTTTGAATTGACGGTGGAGATCTAAATTTTTTTTTAATTTTTTTTTAAAAAAATAAATTTATTTTTTTAATTTTTTTTATGGACGTTGGAGATCCGATCTGGAGATTAGATCTCCACCAAGAAAAAAAAAATTGTTAGAGTGCAACGAACTCAGAAGGGTTCGTCAACGAAGACGAACTCATTTGGGTTCGCCTTCGTCACGCATGGCTAGATCTCTAGCAAATTTTTTTTTTTCTTGGTGGAGATCCAATCTCCAAATTGGATCTCTACATTTTAAACTCAATTTTTTTATAAAAAAAATTTTAAAAAAATTTAAATAAATCATAACTATTCATCATCTCAAAGATGGGGGGTTGAGATTTTTTAAAATTTTTTATTTAATAAAATAAAATTAAAATGAGAAAAGACAAAAATACCCTTGTTCCTGTTAATTTTGATTAAAGTAAACTAACGGCATTGGAGGTCTTTGTCCATTAATGGTAAAGTTGACTCCGCTTATAGCTGGCAAAATCTCAAGGAAGGTGGATGTTATTAGCTCTTTTTTAAAAATATATTAAGGACTTTTAATAAACATATAGTGTCGTTTGTTTTCAATTAAAATTTAATGGGTCTGCATTGAGCACATGAAGTTGGTTTTATTTATTTTTAAGTGGTCAAACAACTAAAAAATATTTAAAAAATACCTTAAAATAAAAAGTTAGAAATTATGACTTAATATCTATTTACTTAGTTATAGTTACAATATTTTGTTCCATAATTATTATTTTTATATTAATATATTTATAATTTTAATCTTCATCCAATACTTTTGTCTTAAATAAAAAATAATGAACGCTTTAATTCAGTCTTTAAAATGAAAAAAAATTAACACGGCATTCACGTTTTAAGTTTCAGCTCTAGTTAGTTTCATAAAAATTAAGATATATCCAACAAACAACCCATAATGCAATAGGCATGTTTCACTTAAATTATATTATGTGACTTAAAAAATAAGTATGATAGGGTAACCATAATATATGAGGTGATTTACTAAACTAAAAAAATATATAAAATGATTTAAATAGAAAATACATGATACATTAAATTTAAAATTTTATATTTTTTTAATTATATAATAAATTTATCTAATTTTTTCTCTTATTTTTATTTTTTAAATTTAATACCAAATTTTGAATAATATATTTTTTTTGGAAAATTTGATGTCAATTGGTTTAGATATTTATTATTATAAAAAAAAAAAATTTATTCCTACTACACTATTTTAAATTAATAAAAATATATTTTTCTCTTAATTTAAATATTATAATTTTTTGTTGTTTAAAGATGATTAAATTGTGGATCCACTCATCAAATCTATTTACAATTTGTCAACATAAATTAGATATTGTGAACATCCGTATCTTGTTAATAACGAAATAGAAGGTTTGGAAAAAAAATAAAATAAATTCCATTGGATATATTCAACTGTTATTTAATATTAAATTTTCAGATATTCTTTTTATCAAATGATTATTGTGACTTACCGAGAGTAAATCTTTACTAATATAGTTTCGATATCTATTAAAAGCCGTCTATTTCCAAATAGGAACAATCTACTCACATTATTTATATTTTTATACCTTTTCTTTAAAGGATTATATTTTTATAAGGATATTATTATTTCCCCCCTGAGGTTTTAAAATACATCATTTTACCTCATGTTTTCAAACTATTCACCATTTTTCCCTATGCCTTCATAATATTTACCATTTTTCACCCTACTTTTTAAAATATTCTTCATTCCCCCCCTCCCCATTAAAAAAAACTAATTTAAGAATTATATTCCAAGGATAAAAATGGTAATTAACTATTAATCTGACTAAAAATATTAGTATTTGCCCCCTAAAATTGAAAAAATATCATTTTACCACCACTTTAAAATATTTTTTATTTTTCCCCCTACAGTTAAAAAAACTAAAATATATACTTTAAAATACCTGTGATAAAAACTATATATAACAAATATAAAAAATTTATATATATATATATATATATACAATAATAATAAATTATTAAATTTATTAATAAAAATAAAAAATTTAAAATACCTCATCTTGTTATCATCTTCATCATCCATTTTTAAATGAATATAAGAAAATATAATAAACAAAACAATGCCTCTCTTATATCCAGTTATGGTAATTGGGTAGGGTTTAGTATTGGAGATGGATAGTAATGATGATGGATAATTGGCTTAAGTGTTTGGATGGATAGTGGTGATGATGAATCGAAAAATAGTTTTGTATATTGTTTATTTATTTTTATTTTTTTATTATGATGAAGAAGAAAATAAAGATATTTTATTTTTATATTTTCAGATTTTGTTAATTTGAGGTATTTTAAATTATTTATTTTTATTAATAAATTTAATGGTTTATTATTATTATTATTTAAATATTTTAATGAGATGCTAGTTATTTATAGTGCTCATCAGGGTTATAGTAGACTCTTACAATGCGCGAGCGCGTGCGCATGCGCATATGTGTATTAATTTTATTGGGTAAAAATGTAAAAGTCTATTATAACCCTGATGACAACTATAAATAACTAGCATTCCATTAAAATAATTAAATAATAATAATAAATTATTAAATTTATTAATAAAAATAAAGAATGTGTGTGGTAATTTTATTGGGTAAAAATGTAAAAATATTAATTTTAATTTTTGTAACTGTAAGGGGAAAAATAAGAAATATTTTAAAAGTGGTGGTAAAATGATTTTTTTTCAACTTTAGGGAGCAAATAATAATATTTTTTATCAGATTAATAGTTAATTACTATTTTATCCTTGAAAGTTAATGGTTAAATTAGTTTTTTTTAATCGTAGGGGGGAAAATAGAGAATATTTTAAAAAATAAGGTGAAAAATATTGATTATTTTGAAGGAGGGGGAAAATGATGAATAGTTTGAAAATAGGGGGAAAACGATATATTTTGAAACCTCAGGGGGAAAATAATAATATCCCTATTTTTATACCTAATAGTGGGACAATATATATGGGATGTTATCAAAAACACTTCCAATAAATTTAAATAAATCGTTTAACCATCTACTATTTTCGTATTTGTCAAATTCTCTCGCACCGTTATTTTTCCATCCTAAAGTAGTGGGGCCACATTATTATGATACTTTCCAAACAAAATTTTTTTTTTTTACTGCTATTTATTGAAGGGTATAAAAGTAATTATAAAATAATAAAGTTAATAAATAATTTTTCAATTAAATAAAAATGTATTTAATAAGGCAAATATTAAAAAATTTAGGGATATTATTGTTTTCCCCCCTGAAGTTTGAAAATACATCGTTTTACCCTCTACTTTAAAACTATTCCCCAAAATCCTCCCTACCGTTATTGTTCTGTCAAAATGCTGAGCTGGTCGTTTGCCCCTAAGGGCATAAAGGTAATTGCATATATATTAAATAAAAAATAATATTAAAAAAATTAATTTTTTTTTTTACTTATACACTCATTATTCTACCCCACACCACATTACACCACACACAGCTAAACCCAACCCTTTTCTTTTTATTTTTTTTTCTCGTTCATGATTCTCTCTCGCCGAACTCCACCCCCATCTCTCTCTCATTGCACCCAACTCTTATCGTTTTCTCCCAAAATCAACCAAAATCCCCCAGAACCAAAAAGCATCAAATAAAAATCTAAAACCACAAAAAAAATCCAAAATCACCAAAACTCCTCTCTCTTCTCTTCCAGCTGCCACCTCTCTCAAAATCTGTCTCTCTCTCCTCTCCAAAATCCGTCGCCACAACACCACCAAAATTCACCAGGAGAAGAGATCGCCGGAGATGGGGATAAAATAAGAGAGGGGGAAGAGAGATAGGGAGAAGATAGAGAGAAAAAATTAAAGAAAATGAGAGAAATAGAGATGTGGAGTTGGCCGGAGATAGGGAGAAAATAAGAGAGGGGGAGAGAAAGGGGGAATGAGAGAGAGAGTGGAGAGTTAGAGAAAAAAATTAAAGTGAGAAAAAGAGATGGGGAATGGTAGAGAAAGAGTGGAGAGAGAGAAAAAAAAAATTAAAAAAAGTGAAAGAGAGATGGAGAAAGACGGAGAGAGAAAGTTTAAAAAAGTAAAAGAAAAATAATAATATTTTTAATTATTTTCTTTAATCATTATAAATAGTTAAATGTGATGATGGTGAATAATTTAAAAAATTATAAAAGAAGGGTAAATTAGTATTTTTAGTGTCAAACAGTAAATGTTTTAACGGTAGGGGGGATTTTGGAGAATAGTTTTAAAGCAGGGGTAAAATGATGTATTTTCAAATTTCAGGGAGAAAACAATAATATCTCAAAAATTTAAATAAAATCTTATCTCGTTTTCCTCTCCCACTCACCCCCTCCCTCCATCCTCACAGTCTTCTTCTAAGTTCTATCACGCACAAAAACTTAGATTTTCTCTCTCTATCACAAACACACTATGTCTTCTTCTAACACACAAATCTCTCTCTTTTATTTTTTCTGTTGGCTGGATGTGGTTTTTTGGGGAGATCATGCCGATGTGTGGTGTGAAAATGGGTCGCACAAATGGATCTGGGTGTGTTTGGTGGGGGGAGTCGACGACATTTTTGTCGCTGGGTGAGGATTTTTGAAGGAGGCCGCACCGGTGTGGGGTGCAAAAATGGATCTAGGTGTGGATATAATCCACCACTTTTTTAAAACAAAATTTGGATATGGTAAAGATGGAGGTAGAAATTCATCTCTGGATCTTGGTGTGGATACAGTCCACCACTTTTTTAAAACAAGATTTGGATATGGTAAAGATGGAGGTAGAAATTCATCTAAGGATTTTGGTGTGGATATAATCCACCACTTTTTTTTTTTTTTTTCTAAAAAAATTTGGATACGGCAAATATCCAGAATGGACGGTGGATGTTATAGGGAGAATGACAATATCAAAAAAAGAAAAGAAAAAAGAAATGAATATTATAGGGCTCACAATAACTTAAATATTATTAAATATTAATTTATTATATATTTAAATTATTTTTTAATACTAAATTACTTTATTACCCTTACATTAATGGTCAAACTAATTATATTGACTTTTTGGATGGTAAAACTAACAGCGGGAGGATTTTTGATAAATACGGAAATTGTGAGAGGTAAAACGATATATTGTGATTCATTGGGGGTTGTTTTTGGTAATATCCCTATATATATATATATATCTTTGGTATTTTAAAGGAACTTGTGACTTGTGAGCCTTACCACCAAGGCAAGCTAGCATTGATATTCATGTACTCATTTAAACTGTGAACTTTGGCACCATAAAAACTCTTTTTTTTTTATAAGGACATAAAACCTCTTCATAATTACTATAATGTACCAATTATCGCGCGACCAGATTAGATGCAAGAGCGAAACGACGCCGTCAGCTATTATACTTTATATATAATTAAAAAATCCCTCTCGTTTGGAGGGAAACGAAGAGGAAAAAAGGGAAAAAAAAAATAAGGAAGAAAATGCCGGTGGCGAGACCGGAATCATCAGATGCGAGAATCATCGCTCACGTGGACATGGACTGCTTCTACGTTCAAGGTCCTCACAACTCTCTATATATCTCTCATTCTGTGTATTTTTGTTTTTAATTCAAAGAGAATTGTGTGAATTCTCATGGAATAATTTTATTATTATGTGCAAAAGCAGTCACTGATAGTGTAAACATCATTTTAAAAATTGAAGGATTTTCGTTGTCTTTGGACTCTATTAATGATGATTTTACTGTGTCAAATAGTAGAATTGAAAGAGAATTGGTTTTGTCAGCAAAAGAAGGAGCTGATCAGACCTAATATTATATCCGTACATATAATGTTCAATGATTTTTGTGTAGGTTAATTCAGTTGAATTTTTTGTTTTTGGACTCTATTAATGATGAATTTGCGCACGCTAATGTTGTTGATAATTGACTAAATAGCCTAACCTTACCTCTTACATTTTAAAATGATAATAATCGAAAACTGCAGTTCCACAATCTTGTTTTCAGATGTGTTAGTGGCCTTTGCCGGGATGCTTTATTTCTTTGATTTGGCTTAGTTTCTTTTGGAGTCATGCTTCAATTTAAAGTTAATACATGGTGCTAGTTGTTGTTTTCTAGTTGCTTAATATTTGCTTGGTATTGTCGAGTAGAGGAATGTAAAATATAGTTTGCACGATTATATGACTCATACTATTTAGTTGCATTTTATGTAATAAAATGAAAAGGTGTGGTTCTTATTAAATCAAGTAAGTGGTGATCTTGTAATTAAATGAGCACGTATCAAGCACACATGGATGATTGATACAATCACGACTGCATTTAGATTTTTTCTCGTGGCTGTTATATTTACTAGAATTGTTTGAAATCATTCCATGGTGTAAAACATCGTTTAAAAATGTGGCTTTTGTTGCACTTGTAGGATAAAAGAAGCTTGTTTTCAGATATTCGTTTATTTTCCCTTTCATCACTTACTATTTTTTTTTTCCTTCCATTTTTCTTGTAAATTGTGGTATAGTAACCCATGAGGTAACTAAATAATTATAAACTCATTTTAGAAAATGCTTTCCTGTTGAAAATTTATATGTCTTTTCTCACCAGTGATCAGACTTGACCACATTAATTGTGGTATAAACTTCTGTGCTATACTTTAAATGTGTATATATACTTTGCTGTAGTGGAGCAGAGGAAGCAGCCAGAGTTAAGAGGTTTGCCCACGGCTGTGGTACAGTACAATGAGTGGAAAGGTGGGGCCTTGATTGCTGTTGGCTATGAGGCTCGAAAATTTGGCGTGAACCGGTAAGAACAATGTTTCATTTACCTTTTGAGGATCTTTCTTTTGTACCAAGTTTGGTTTTCGATGTAAATATCTCATGCATGTTTTTCAGTCATATGCGTGGCCATGAGGCAAAGGAAGCTTGTCCACAAATTAATCTGGTTCAAGTCCCAGTAGCCCGCGGCAAAGCTGACTTGAGTACATATCGTAATGCAGGTTCAGAGGTATGGGATTCAGAATATAATGGATTTAAATTTATAATTATTATATTTGTTAAAGGATTTTCTTATGCTATACTTTTAGCACATTCACAGGTGGTTTCTATTCTTTCAAGAAAGGGCCGATGTGAGAGGGCTTCCATTGATGAAGTATATCTTGACCTTACTGATGCTGCAAAAGCTATGCTTGCAGAAAATCCACCAGAGAGGTTGGAAGCAGTGGATGAGGACGCTCTTAAATCTCATATTTTGGGGCTTAAAAATGAGGTATGTTAACATGGTTTTGAATTCTTGAGTTTCTAAAACTTTTAGTAGTGCTTTAGATTATGATGATCATATTATCTGAGTGAACAAAGTTGATGACGGCTAGGTATAAATCCTTATTGTGTAGTTTACATATGAATATGTTGAAAGGACAGTGGAAAGACCATCAAGCTCTTGACTTCATCGATCATTCAAATTTAGTATGCTCCGGCGCTCCACTGTTGTTTTCTTTTTTGTGTTCATGCTTCTAAGAAGGTGGGGTGTCACCGTGTCACCCTCTATCTTATGCTGATTCTGTTGAGATGTGCCTGAGGGCATGGGTATAGGGAGGGTTTACTTATCGTGGAGAGAGAATCATACTTTTTTCTTTTACTCAGTGTTGTAGAGAAGATCACTGTCTCTCTTGTCTCTTTGCTACTTAACTTTTGCCTTAGTTCTCACTGAGCATGAGCTGATTAGTGGTGGGGCTTGTTGAAAATTTAAAGTTGTCTCGTTATTTTTTTTTCTCTGCATGCATGAACGGAACATCCATTGAAGATGAAAACCTTGTAATTTTTTCTTGTTTCCCTTTCTGTATGGCTGAGCCAAAGTCTTAGGTGCCAGCACTTTTATTCTCTTTCGTTATTATTTAAAAATGCAGATGTGAATTAAAAATTCAGCAAATATCTCATCAATGTCTTCACTGTGCAAGAAAAATATCTTGAGGTTTTATTAGACATGACATGGCTGATTTTGTGAACTACCGTTCTTGTTATTGCTTTATAATTTTTTTTCTTTTTACTTTTATTTCTCCTTCTTGTTTATATGCATTACCTACATGTATTATACTGAATTTGGATTAAGTTCAGATTGGAAGTGATGCCAAAGCAAATGTGAGGGAGTGGCTATGCAGGAGTGATGCTGATCACCGCGATAAGTTATTAGCTTGTGGGGCCCTTATCGTTGCAGAACTTAGAATGCAAGTTCTAAAGGAGACTGAGTTCACATGTTCTGCTGGTGTTGCTCATAACAAGGTGTGAAGCAATCCTTACTGTCTCACTCTTTTCTTTAATAAGTATCTTTATTCATATATGCTTGCCTTTATAACTTTGATTTTGTATTGTAAGCTTATATATGAATTTGTTGGCAGATGCTGGCCAAACTAGCAAGTGCTATGAATAAACCAGCACAACAAACTGTTGTGCCCTTCTCTTCTGTTAAAGGACTACTTGAATCTCTGCCAGTTAAGAAAATGTAGGTTCAGTGCAGTTACAGTTTCTCTGGTGCTTATGATCTACATTGCAATATTGAGACGATACGTCTCAATGCATTTCTTGAATGTTTAAAGTAACAAGACTTTTTACTTTTATTTTTCATTTGTTTAAGGTAGAGTTGTTGCTGGCTGGGATGGTCTTATGTGATGAATTTTATAATTTTTTTAATGCTAACTTTCATTTGCAGGAAACAGCTAGGTGGAAAGCTGGGGACATCCTTACAAAATGAATTGGGTGTGAACACTATTGGAGATCTATTAAAATTTTCAGAGGATAAACTGCAAGAACTTTATGGTGTAAATACTGGGTGAGTATCAGCTACAAAACAAGAATTGAAAATTCTAATTCTCATATCATAAGCAGCTTCTTTTTCCCCCTTTTCTAGATGCGCATAGATTTTGTATTATACAAAGTTTCTTCTTACTTAAAACTACAATTCTGCGTTGCCTTTTTGAATTGTCATATTACTGTGAATTTTTAATGAAATCTAGGGCCTGTTTGTTATCATTTTGCAATTACGTTTTTTGTTTTCCGAAAACGAAAACACGCGTATTTTCACTTTTATTTAACAAAAATTGGAAACATCATTTTGACGTTTTCATTGTTTTGCATTTTTATTTTTGTTTTTTCCAGTTGAGTAAGAGCCAGTTTGATAGAGCTTTTAAATAAGAGCTTTTAGCTTATTCAATAAGCTGTGGTCCAAAAGCCGTTTGGTAAACCTTATGAAAATGACTTATTGAAAAATTTAGCCCAAAGCTACAGCTAAAAACTGAAGCTGGTCTAACCTAACTTTACTTCAGCTTCTAGCTTAAGTGGGAAGCTGATCATAACTTTTAATGAAATTTTTTTGAATCAAATTATCCCTCATCTTATATTAAAATTACAAAAAAAAACCTAACCCTAAATATTATATATCTAGTTGATAAGAACTTAAGCATATTTGAAATGAGAAAATAGTGTTATTAAATATCCATTTTTTTTTATCTTCAATATTTGAAACAAATAAGTAAAAATCTTTCTAATTTGATTTTATTATTTAAAAATTGGTTTTTATAATTAATGTTAGAAGATAATTAATAAATTTAATTGAGTCTATTTTCATATTAGAATTAAAATAAAAACATTTAAATATGCTTAAGGTATATAAACAAAATTTCCATTAACGAATTAAATTATTTAATTTTACTATAATGTTCATTTTGGTTATTTTATATTTCCATAACAGCTTAGTATATAGTTTACCAAACACTTTAATACAACTTTTCTAACTCATATTACTTCTAAAAATACAATTTAACAAACACTCGGCAGTTTTTTCCCAAAACACAGCTACAGATACTTTTAAAAAAGTTACAGCTGCAGCTGCTTTTTTCCATAGCATAGCTCTACCAAACTGACCTTAAGAGGCATATGGAACTAGAGCTACCAAACGACATGAACCCGTTTATGTTTAACCCAACCCTAACCGTTTATTTAAATGGGTTAATCCCCTCAAATCCGACACAACCCTTTTATTTAAACAAGTTACAGGGGTTGACCCGTCTAGCCCGTTTATATAAAATTTATTTATTTATATACTACAAAAAACATAATTTATTTATATATTTTATTATATAAAATTATAATAATACCCCTGATAATTTTAAAATTACAATTTTTTTTCCTTTTAAACGGGTTACACTGGTGAACCCGCAACCCGTTTAACTAAACTCGACACTACCCGTTTATATTAACGGGTTACGCGGGTTGACCCGATTACAAGCCCGAAGCCGTTTAGGTCAACCCGAACTTGTTTATTTGTGTCGGGTTCGTGTCAGGTCCGCGGGTTTGTGACCCATATTGCCCTATATGGAACCTATTAGATAAATATGCTCTATTTATTAAAAAAATAAAATTATTAAAGTTTTTAGAGATTAAAGTTATATTATATTTATATATTGATTCTTTTTTATTATTAATAAATATACTTTTCTTAAGGTTAATATAATATATTACCATAATTTAAAAAAAATGAAAAGACACCAATCAATTTTAAATTAAATTAAATTGATTTTCTAATTAAAAAAATACATTTCTTATATTTTTTAATTAATAAAACCAATTCAAATTAATTTAACTACGCACGATATTGCATTTACTCTTAGAAATATGTTAAGAAAAATATTTTCAAAACAAATACATTGAATGTGATGAGAACCATACTTTTATTAAAAGAAACAAAAAAGGGTTTCAATTTTATTAGGTTTCTTTTGTTAGGTTTTTATATTTTATTGGACTTATATTCTATTTTCTATTTTACATGCGTTAGGAGTCAATCTTATTTTCTATTAGAATTGTATTAGGTTTCTTATTATTTATTAGAATTGTATTAGGTTTTTTTATATTTGTTTTCTATTAGGTCTAGGTCTAGGTTAGGTTAAGGATTTATTATAAATAGGCCAAGTTTGTAATCAATTAATATATTATTCAGTTATAAATAAAATTGAGATGTTTTCTCTATTCGGCTTTTCTAAAGTTTAAGAAGTTTGGGCTAGTACAAGGGCTAATAACCCGAGTCTAGGTTATTCGGCTTTTCTTGGGATTTTGCACTCGAGAATCGCTTGGGTTAGGGTAAAGGCTAAATAACCTGCGTTCTAGAGAATTGGGAATCCCTAAATAAGGTGACCTAATTCAAAATCTATCGGTGTATGTGTTACTTGCTTCGCAAGTTAGGGCTTGTTGTTGGATTTAGACCTAGGTCTTCAACAATTTGGTGCTTTCATTGAGTGGTTAGAGTTGTTGCTCAGGTATTTGATAAAATTCTTTAGTGAGTCTTAGTAGTTTTTTAGAGTTGAACTCAAGGTGTTTGATTGTGAGCATTAGTAGTTTGGAGAGTTGCCTACTAGGTGTTTGATAAAAGCCCTTGGTGAGCAATTTAAAAAAAAAAAAAAATGTGCGAGCTTACAAGAGTGGAATTTGAGGCCAGACTACAAGCCCTTGAAAAACGGGTGGACGCTTGGGAGGCTAAAGAGTTTAAAGCAAGACTACAAGCCTTGGAGGCTCGGGTGGATGCTTGGGTGAGCCGAAGGGACGGTCGAGTGGCGGGGCAAACAAGAATGTACGAAGCGTTAGAAAGTCCGATGGAGGTACAGGGTAAGCAACAGCCGGTAAGAGGAGGAGCCATTCAAAAGACAAGACGAACTCATGGGGAAGAACGGAGGTCACAAGGCTCAAGACATGGGGCAGGACTTTCAGAACCGGTCGAAAGAGAAGTCATTCAGGAGACAAGGCAAAATCATGGGATAAGCCCGCCACCTGTTGAGCTAGAGTATGAGACGGATGAGAAAGACGAAGAACAAGTCACGGTTCCAGAAAAGAAGGAGATTGAAGTCAGGCCTAGTGAAACTGTCAATACTCAGCAAGCGGTTGCGGTTATCAATGTTATATCTAATACTGAGTTGCAAACGAAGCTAATGGCTGGTGCAGTTTTGATCGCAAGTAGGGTAAGTTCCATGCAAGGTGAATTTGGTAAGGTTTTTAAAAGAAAAAGAAAAAGAAAACATGTTCTTAGGGATGAGTGGGAGAGGAAGACTGAACAAATCATGGTGCTACAAGATGAGATGCTAGAAGTACTATATTGGAAATTCATACATGAAGAAAATAACAAATTATTGGGGTTGTATGAGAAGACAAAGCAAGAGAAAGATGAAGCTACTTGGGAAGGTTATAATGGCAGGACAAAGAGGATTTCAGATGTTGCCCTTGAGGGCAAGGGCATTCTTGAAGGAAGGAGGAATGATGAAAACCATATTTTTATTAAAAGAAAAAAAAAGGGTTTCAATTTTATTAGGTTTCTTTTGTTAGGTTTTTATATTTTATTGGACTTATATTCTATTTTCTATTTTACATGCGTTAGGAGTCAATCTTATTTTCTATTAGAATTGTATTAGGTTTCTTATTATTTATTAGAATTGTATTAGGTTTTTTATATTTGTTTTCTATTAGGTCTAGGTTAGGTTAAGGATTTATTATAAATAGGCCAAGTTTGTAATCAATTAAAATATTATTCAGTTATAAATAAAATTGAGATGTTTTCTCTATTCGGCTTTTCTGAAGTTTAAGAAGTTTGGGCTAGTACAAGAGCTAATAACCCGAGTCTAGATTTATCGGCTTTTCTTGGGATTTCGCTCTCGAGAATCGCTTGGGCTAGGGCAAAGGCTAAATAATCTGCATTCTAGAGAATTGAGAATCCCTAAATAAGGTGACCTAATTCAAAATCTATCGGTGTGTGCGTTACTTGCTTCGCAAGTTAGGGCTTGTTGTTGGATCTAAACTTAGATCCTCAACAGAATGCATATTATAATATTATTACGTAAAATAGTTTTTTTTTTTTTTAGAAATACTATTTTAAAATTGATAAAACAGAAAACGAAAACAAAAAACATTACCGAACAGTCTGTTATATGCCAAATAGTTTTCTCAAACTTCATGAGATTTTCAGTATTATTGGTTAGAGTTGCATTTTTATGTGAGCATCTGTTTAACAAGTTTCATTTATACTTTTGATATGCGCTGTAGTACTTGGTTATGGAATATTGCAAGAGGAATTAGCGGCGAAGAAGTTCAGGCACGGCTTCTCCCCAAAAGCCATGGCTCTGGGAAGTCATTTCCGGGCCCTCGGGCTTTAAAGACAGTTGATTCTGTGAGAATTCTAACTCTAACCGACTGAACTTTTTTTTTTTTTCATGCGTCATGTTGTAAATTAAGTAGATGGGTTGCAAATAATTTAGGTTGTATGATCATGTCTTCTCATGCCCTTAACTAATAAATAATTGTCTTGGTTTAGCATTTAGTGTTACACAAAAGAAAGAATGTCGGAACTTCGTGTCTGTCATTTGTATTGATATGTATTCATTCTAATATCTGTCATTTGTATGGGTGTGTATGTGTGTTCTAATATCTGTCATTTGTATGGACGTGTATGTGTCTTCTAATAACTTTATTGTTGAGAAAAGTTAGTTGCTTCATTAAAGAGAAGCTCTGAAGCTTTTGTTCCCATCATAACCTCTGGATTTGTTTTTTCGAATTGTACCATATGGGACCTTCCATTGTGAACCTTTTATGTGAGGGTCATAGGACCAAGTTCTGTTAGGCACTAAACTAAATTAATTCACACCACTCTGTAACTTTATGTAAGATTTTACTTTTTACTAGGTCAACCTTTGAATTAAATGCTTTTTAGTTGCCTTAAGGCATGCCAAATATCACATTACTTGGATATTTTTTGCTTTTTTATTCATACAAATGAGTCCTTAATTTTTTTACACCATTTTCACCAAATAGTTCCAATATTGCTAAACTTGAAAATTCTGAGGAGTTTATTGAAACAATAAAATATATTAAATATATTGGTTTACACTATGAATAGCAAATCTTGTTAGAGTTATTGGATGGTGATGTTAAGAAGGTTTCTGCTGCAAGTTGATGTTTTCTCTCTTATCTCTCTCTCTATTCACACACTTCACGCACATGTATATGCAGAGTCTCGCCTTGTAAGTGTTAGTTCTGTCATTTTTCTTTCATAAAAAGTTTTGAAAAACACGTACTTCTATTATTTAAATTATGAAAAGCTTAGCTTCCAAACAACAAAGTTCTTCTCATTAATTGTTCACTCTTACTTTTTCTCTAGGTTAAGCACTGGCTCAATCAACTCTGCGAAGAACTCAGTGAGCGCCTTTGCTCCGACTTAGAGCAAAACAAGCGGATTGCTCACACACTCACTCTGCATGCTAGTGCCTTCAAGGTGTGTATTTCGGCATGATCTTATAGCTGACACCTTTTCCTCTCTGGATGTTTATAAATTACATGTAAACCTTCAGTATATCTTTGTCCTGATTGTGAATTTATTCTGCAGTCAAGTGACTCAGATTCTTCTAAAAAGTTCCCTTCGAAGTCTTGTTCATTAAGGTATGGGGCTGTTAAGATGCAAGAAGATGCCTTTAACCTATTTCAAGCTGGATTACGTGAATATTTGGGCTCATGCGGAGTTAGGACTCAAGGAACTCATTGTGATGGATGGGGAGTAACAGCTATATCTATTTCTGCAAGTAAAATTATGCCTATACTATCTGTAAGTTCCAAGTTGCTTTGACTGTAGTATATATTTGATAAAAGAATAGCCCTTTATTGATATCTATAGAAATACAAGAATACTGATGTATATATAGATGTATATTTAGTTGCTTCTCTTAAACTAAAAAGGAAAACTAAAACAATCAGAATCCTAGAGAATTTGGGATTTCCATAATTAACTAGGACATAAATAGAAAAACTATTATTTGTAGTTTTCACACTTCCCCTGAAACTGAAGCATATATATTCTCAAGGCGCAGCTTGGAACATAGACGCAAGAAAACTTCCTTATGAACTGTAGAAAAGAATAAAATTCTTAATAAAACTCCAACTAATTTTGATTACAATTATGTTCCTAATATAATACTCCTAGTAATAATAGTATCCCTAGAAAGTAGGGATTTGATTTAGGCTAGCTACAATTTCCCTAACTACAATATATACATTAGGAATAATATATTCAATTAAATGCCGAACAATTAGCCAACAATATTACAATTAAAGCACTAAATCTCTAACAAATCTCTAACAATCCGCCAACACTCCCCCTCAAGTTCGAGAATGGATGTCATCCATTTCCTTGCTAGAGATCTCTTGAAATATGTGGCCTGCCAATCCTTTAGTTAGAATGTCTACTAGCTGACTCTTTGTAGATACATAAGAAGCGCAAAACAACCCGCTTTCCAATTTTTCTTTAATAAAGAGGCGATCCACTTCCACATGCTTAGTGCGATCATGTTGAATTGGATTGTGAGCAATATTTATTTCTGACTTATTGTCACAGTATAGCTTCATGCTACCTTCCCATTGAACTCCTAAGTTATTCAAGATAATTTAATCCAGAGTTACTCACAAATCTCTTGAGCTATGGCTCTGAACTCTGCTTCAGCACTAGACCTTTCTACCACCGGTTGCTTCTTACTTCTACATGTTACCAAGTTTCCTCCCAAAAACATGCAATACCCTGAAGTAGAGCACCTGTTTGTCACCGATCCTGCCCAATCTGCATCCGTGTAGGCTTCTAATGTTAGTCCCCCAGTTCTCTTGAAAAGTACCCCTCTACCTTGTGTAGACTTTAGGTAGCTTAGACTCTGTAAACTGCCTCTAAGTGACTTTATTTAGGTGCATGCATACACTGATTCACTACATTCACATTGTATGTTATGTCTGGCCGTGTGTGATAAATAGATCAACTTTCCCACCAATCTCTGATATCTTCCACTATCAATCTCTGAATCACCTTTGTCCTTTCCTAGATTGTGATTCTGCTCAACTAGAGTATTCGTAGGGCTTGCAGCCAAGCATTCTGATGAGAACCTCACTAGCACTAGGAGATTAGAGAGATTGAGATTGAGAGAAATACATTAGTTTGAGTTGTAATTCAAGTAAAATACCTTAGTTGAGTTTTAATTCTTTTTTAACTAGTTCTTTTGCTATTAGGTTTTTTGTATTAGAATTGTATTAGGTTTGTTATTATTTATTTTCTATTAGAATTGTTTTAGGTTTTTATATTTGTTTCCTATTAGGTTTAGGTTAGGTTAAGGATTTATTATAAATAGGCCAAATTTGTAATCAATTATGATTATTCAGATATCAATAAAAGTGAGAGAGACTTCTCTATTTCGGCTTATATAAAGCTTGGGCTAGTACGAGGGCTAATACCCCGAGTCTAGATTTATTCGGCCTTTCTTGGAATTCGCATTCGAGATTGGCTTGGGCTAGGGCAAAGGCTAAATAACCTGCGTTCTAGAGAGTTAGTGATCCCTAAATAAGGTGATCTAACTCACAACTATCGTGTGTGTACGTGACTTGCTTCGCAAGTTAGCGCTTGTTGTTGGATCTAGACCTAGGTCCTCAACAATTTGGTGCTTTCGTTGAGAGATTTTGAGATGTCGAATGGCGACAACAATCTGACCCCGACAATTGTTCTGAACAACGCGGCATGCCTAGATGCCTTGGAAGCAGGACACATAGAATTACAAGCAGGGTACAGAGAATTACAAGCAGGGCAACAAAGGGTCGAAACGGAACTAGCAAGACTTTCCGCAACAGTGGAACTACTATTAGCCAGAGGTAAGCGGCACCCGACAGAGGGGGAGGTTGTTCCAGAAACAGGGGTTGAAGATGAAGTCATTCAAGAGACCGGACGAACTCATGAAGAAAGACCACTACTTGTTGAGCTAGGGTATGAATTGGAAGTTGCGGTTGCAATTGAGGTTACAGTTGCGGTTGCCAATGTTGCGGCTCCCAATGCTGAGTTGCAAGCGAAACTGATGGCTGGTGCAGTTTTGATTTCAAGTAGGGTAAGTTCTGTGCAAGGTGAATTTGGTAAGGATTTTAATAGAAAAAGAAAACATGTTTTCGGGGATGAGTGGGATTTGAAGGCTGAACAAATTATAGTGCTACATGATGAGATGCTAGAAGTGCTAGATTGGAAATTCATGTATGAAGAAAATAACAAATTATTGGGGCTGTATGAGAAGCCAATGCAAGAAAGAGATGAAGCTGCTTGGGAAGGTTATAATGGAAGGGCGAAGAGGCTTTTAGATGTTACCCTTGAGGGCAAGGGCATTCTTGAAGGAAGGGGGAATGATGAGAACCTCACTAGGACTAGGAGATTAAAGAGATTGAGATTGAGAGAAGTACATTAGTTTGAGTTGTAATTCAAGTAAAATACCTTAGTTGAGTTTTAATTCTTTTTTAACTAGTTCTTTTGCTATTAGGTTTTTAGTATTAGAATTGTATTAAGTTTGTTATTATTTATTTGCTATTAGAATTGTTTTAGGTTTTTATATTTGTTTCCTATTAGCTCTAGGTTAGGTTAAGGATTTATTATAAATAGGCCAAGTTTGTAATCAATTAGGATTATTCAGATATCAATAAAAGTGAGAGAGACTTCTCTATTTCGGCTTGTGTAAAGCTTGGGTTAGTTCTAAGGCTAATAACCTTGATCTAGATTTATCGGCTTTTTCCGAGACCAAAACCTTGGGAATCGCTTGGGCTAGGGTTAGTGCTCCAACAAGGGCTAATTCTAAATGTTTGATTGGTTAAATTTTTGACTAGTCAAACCAAAACTCTCTAATCTTAGAATTCTATTTCTAGGGTTAGGGTTTCAAATTGGGGATTTTGGATATTCTGACCTAGGTCCTCAACACATTCCTGTCTCTTTCAAAAGATCACAGACATATTTTTGTTGATAAATAAAGATACGTTTCCTTGAATGTACCACCTCAATTCCAAGGAATTATTTTAGCCTCCCTAACTCCTTTATCTCAAACTCGTTTGCCAAACACTTATTGAATAGGTCCATTTTTTCACCATCGTTTCTTGTCATTATTTTATCATCAACATAAACTATCAATACTGTAACCTTACCGGCTTACCCTGAGCCGATCTCTTGATGAACAAAGTGTGATCTCCTTGGCTTTGATTGTATTTCATTCCTGTCATTGCCTTAGTAAACTTGCCGACCATGCTCTTGGAGACTGTTTCAGCCCATACAAGGCCTTCCTCAACCTACCTACTGTATTCTTTCCAAAGTCCCCATCGAATCCTAGTGGAACCTTCATATACACCTCTTCCTCCAAATCACAATGGCGAAAAGCGTTCTTGACATCGAATTGTTGTAGAGGCCATCCAAGAATCGCCACTAGAGACAATAGGATTCTCACAGTGTTCATTTTTGGAACAGGTGCAAATGTTTCCTGATAGTCCATACCATAAGTCTGCGTATAACCCTTTGCCATCAACCTTGCCTTATACCTCTTCAGTGACCCATCTGCCTTGTATTTTACCGTGAACACCCATTTACACCCCACAGGTTGTTTCCCTCTTGGTAACTCCACAATCTCCCATGTTTTATTTTTCTCAAGTGCCAACATCTCCTCACTCATAGCTTTCTTCCAATTCTCATCTCCTAATGCTTCTTGAATTGTTTGTGGAACTGGAATTTGGTTCATCAACTCGGATAAGAATGTTCTGTGTGATGGAGATAGTCTCTCTAAGGAAAGAAAGTTAGAGATAGGATACTTTGTACATTTCCTAACTCCTTTCCTCACGGCAATTGGCTGGTTTTTGTCTGGAATATTGGCTGAATATGTGTGTGGGTTTCTTTGACCTTTTTTTTCACGACTTGGCTTATCATGGGTTCGGTTTCTGGTAGGTTTGGGAAAGAATCAGCAGGCTGTTCCTGCATGTTAACAGCATCATGAAAGACAGACTCTTGAGCCGGGTTGTTAAGAGATTTATTAGAGATTTAGTGTTTTAAATTGTATATATTGTTGGCTGATTGTTAGACGTTTAATTGTACATATTATTCCTAATGTACAACTAGGAGAATATTGTTTTTAGGGAAATTGTAGATAGCCTAAAGCAAATCCTTTTTTTCTAGGGATACTATTATTACTAGGAGTATTATGTTAGGAACAGAATTGTAATCATAATTCATTGGAGTTTTAGTAAGAATTTTATTCTTTTCTATATTGTTGTGTGTTTGTGTTTGGGCTCGAGTCACGTGTCAAGCTCGTTGGTTTTGCACGTGAGGGGGTGTATTAGAGTGCTTAATACTGTTGTTGGGCCCTTTCCTATCAGTTTAAGCTTTTGAGTCTGTTGGTTACTAATAGAGAGATTGAGCAATATCTTCGCAATGCGGCATAAAGGAATTCTAAAAACCATTAGGAGTAGGATTCATTAGCGTAGTCGAAGATCCACCTTGATCAAAATATGTTTGGTTGGCCCAATCTGGCTTCCCAAACTTTTCCAAACATTTCTCAATTGGATGATTAGTATGGCCACTGTGAGTGTAAAAGAGTTCTCAACTTTGACGGTTTGACCTCTACCATGACCCTGCCCATGTCCAGTATATCCTCCTCTTCCATGACCGACCAAAGAGACAAGTGCAAAACTTTCACGAGAGGGCTGAGAAGTAGGAGAGGAAGATAACTCAACTCTTTGAAGACGGGCATAGACTTCACTTACTGTGGGGAGCATTCATTCTTTTAGGATGCTACATTGGCACTCTCTTAAAGTGGATTGAAACTTGAGAAAAATCTAGTAACTCTGAATTCTTTGTTTTTGTTTTTGAAGAATCTCAAGATCATTAGTGAGAAGATGATACACATTAAGCTCCTCCTACAGTCCTTCCAAGGTGCCAAAATACTCACTCAATGGTTTTTCACCTTGCTGACAAGAGAAAAGTGCAGAATACAAATCATAAATTCTAGAATTAATCTGAGATTGACTATACCGTTTTCTACGAGTTCCCCAAATCTCTTTTGTTGTATTAAAGAACATTGTGGTAGAAGCAATGTGCAAATCTCTACCATTCCGTTTCCTACGTGTTCCCCAAATCTCTTCTGTTGTATTAAAGAACATTGTGGTAGAGGCAATGTGCAAATCTCTACTATTCCATAATCAAGTCATCACCGTTGTATCTTCTTACACCAAATACTGTAGTCTTTAGAATCCTTTGAAGGGGTCACATCAGTCAAGTGGTTTTCCTTCTCCTGTGCATTCAAATATATTTCAACACCAGAGAAGATAGTTGGTGTCATTTAACTTGACTGCTGTTATAGACAGACCAACTCCAGGAGGATTAGTAGAAGCCATACCGACAGAGAGTAACACAAAATCAGCGCTCAACAAACTAGTCTGAAGCTATGATGGGCGCTACCAGACAACAGAAGCAGTGATGCAAGCCAAGAGGCTGCTGTTAATTCTTTGGTGTTTTTGAGTATGTGTTATCATATCTATTCTCAGCTGCTAACATCGCCCTAAGAGCATATCTCCAGCTTGGTAGGGAGAAATCTTTCAATAGGACATATATTTAATAATATAACTGTCTTATCTTTTTAATTCTGCTATCTTGTTAATTGTTGTCTGCTGATCAGCACCTCTTATCACAAAACAAGTGAAACATAACCTAGAAGATCGATTAATTTATTTTTTTGATGTTACTGTGATGTTGATTCAATTATCTAGCCATCCACTTGGCTGTCTTTGGTTTCTTTTTTGGATGCATTACATCTCAATGTCCAAGTACTTTGACAGGGGACCTGTTCAATCGTGAAATACTTTCATGGTCAAGATAAATCTGGCTCTTCTTCAAAGCAATCAGAAGTTAACTTCATCCAAGATGCTCCATTGTCACCGTCAGGTGGTTTCAGTTCTCCTGACTGTCATTTCTGGGTCATTTATTGTCAATTTTCTTACATGTCCATTTTCAGGTAGTGAAAACTATTCTGAACTGAATTCAACCGAGCTACAAACCGAGTTCTCTGCTGCAGAAGCTACAATCAGAGATTCTGTATCTGGTTTGAATCAACAAGAAGTCAAAACTGATACATGGAAAAAGCAGGTTTCAATATAAGCGTTAAATCTCCTTTCTTAAGGAAAAGTTGTTTTCCTGATTGTCAATATGTTTTTTTTTGAGAATTTTGATAATTGGACTACATGGTCTTTAGCTGCTTATATACAGTTTGGAAAAACACCTATTTAGGTTTTCTGAAATTACATCAGAAATGACGTGAATGAAAATTTATAATTTTCTTGATACGGTTGCTGTATTAACTAAACCAAGATTTCCGGCCCTCACAAAATAATTGAAAATAATTCCATTATCCAGCAATTCAGATTTTGTTATTTAGTTATGAAATATATTCTTTATGATAGCCTATATTTGGAAAAATAAACAATTATAAAGAAATTATAATCAATTCGTGATTCTTGATGTATGAGATTTTTCTATATGCAGGATTCATCTTGTGCTGCATTAAACAAGCTAACAGATAGCTTCACCCGAGAAACTTCACCATCATTGTCTGCAGGTAGTAACTTATACCGGGCTTTCCTCATAACTCTTGAATATACTTTTTCCTGATTGTAACCGAGGCCAGCTGTTCATATAGGAACTGTGAGCTGTTCAGTACTAAACCAAAGTCAGCAACCGAGAGAGGTCCATTGGGATGACTCGGGGGATAAATCCGTGGTAGTTAATTTGAAGCAGCAGGAACCAAAGAGAAATGAATCAAAAGATAAGGTTCAATCATGCACTTATGTTACTTCTTCAGTGGTCTATTGCTATTTATTGTATGACACTGCAATTGTGTTTTATTACCTATTAAAGATTTTTTTGTTGGAGATAGGCTCTTTTCAAGGTTCAATACTTTGATGGTTTAAATAGGTGGGGTTCAGGAATTGGATAATCGATATAGTCGGGTAGAGACAAATGTTCTAAGCCTGTTTCTTTTTCGCTGGTATATATGACCATAGTAATTTCAGTTGGAATTTATATTTATAAAGTTGTCATGATCTGAGTTTATGCAACTTGCTCAACCTCTGAACAACTTACATTTTAAGTATTCTTTCCAAAATGC
Organism: Xanthoceras sorbifolium; assembly: GCA_003430845.1. NCBI lineage: Eukaryota > Viridiplantae > Streptophyta > Magnoliopsida > Sapindales > Sapindaceae > Xanthoceras > Xanthoceras sorbifolium. Next base: position 30,153,312 of record CM010618.1, read on the forward strand.
AGAAGTTAAAAGTCATCGATTGTGAATTTTATGTCCGGTTGGGTATCCAAGTTGATATAAGGTTAGAGTTTGGATGATTAAAGTTTGATTTGTTCTGAAAAACGAAGGAAAATCTTTAGATAATTTATGGAGATCTGTTTATCGTCTTGAAAAAACAAGTTCTTATAGCATTTATGAAGGGATCCTACTTGTAGACAGAAGAATTATCAGAATTACAAATTATGAAACATTTAGTGGCCCCTTTATTTTGATGTAAATGTGCATATGATTTTTTCTTTTAAAGTGTGTATTTATAGAGCCTGCTTTTGATAAATCAGGGCGAAACTTCAAATTTTTTTTTTTATAAAAAAAATAGAGAATTAAAATACAGGAAATATTTCAGCTATAAGCAAATTGCTCTGGCTTGTTTTTCGCACTACTTGTTGCAGGGAAAATCTTCAATCTTGAATTTCTTTAAGAGCCACAACCCCCCTAGCTCTCCCGGGACACAGGAGCACGACGAAACTATTCAAAATGCTAAAGCTTCATCATCCTTAGGTATGAATTGATCGCTACGTTATGATTGTTATTTTCTTTGTCTCCTGAAAGCTTATTCAAGTCCAACTTTCCAACCCACAGGTGATTGTGGTGCAGAACAGAATCAAGTTCAGCTGCCGAAAGAGAGTCTTTTCGAGGAGTCCATGACAGACATAAGTGGTTCAGAGCAAATTCAACAAAGAAGGGAAGCATGGAACTATAGGAGTGAGGATATTGACCCATCTGTGATTGATGAATTGCCACCGGAAATCCAAAATGAAATTCGGGCTTGGCTCAGGCCTACTAAGCGCCCTAACGTGGTTAAACCAGGTTCTATCATTACTCACTATTTCTTACCATCGCAAAATAGATAGGATGTTCCAAGTGATAGCATTCTGTACAAAAGCTTAATTCTCCCAAGTCGAGAAGTGTGATGCTGCTGGATTTTCATGGGAGTTAATTAAGACCTGAAGACCATAAGAGGCAATCTAAGGAGTTAATTTGTTTATGGAAATATCATTCAGACATGTTCATCATTCTTCCTGAAATACCATATCATACTGACACCAGAGATCGACGAAGGTGTGTTTTAGTTATGTTTTTAGTTGTAGTTATATTTATCACATCGTAGATGAACTCTGGTCTGTTAAAATATAGTGGTACTGGTAGATGAAGTAGCGTATTTGTATATTTAATGTAAGTTCCAAGTGAAAAATAGCTAGCAAATTAATTATAGTTTTGTAAAAGGATTTAAGATCGAATTTCACTTGCACCAGTATTTCGCAGGTTGGCTTACATTTGATTTGTATTTTTATAATCATTGGAAAAATAAAGATCTGAAGAAGTGTTATAGAATAAAAAAACATTGTGTGACATGCACATAAAAGTTACAAAAGCATACACAGCTGAGCAGGACCTTGCACCAATCTCTTAAGTGGTGAGATTTGATCCCTAAACCGCTTTTACAGTTGAGAGAGATCTCATTACTATGTATAACAAGTACTAAAGGAGTTGGTGGGTTCTGATACTCTATCAAAGCTAAGGTTCAGAAATTTGAATATGATTTTGAAAATATTTTTCCAGTACATGTTATTTTTCTGTCATTTTCTAGAGAGTTTCCAATATATTCAAACAGTGAGAATACTTAGTTTCTGTTTTATTCATAATTAAGCTTGGAAATAACTTTTAACATAATCACGATTCATGAAAGTCATTCTTATTAAAACAAACTTACTACTAGAGGAAGCAATAAGGACGAGGCCCCGCCACTTCCTAGACTCGTTTAGAGAATATTATCATCTTCGGTTTCAATCCTTTGTTTTTGGCCTGACAACTTCTACAAAAGACGCAAATTAATTACAATTAATATGCTTATATATATGTTTTGGATATTCAATTTAACAAACACATGAAACATCTATTTTCTGTACCAAATATTTGATGGTGGGTAGACCTCTATTTACTTCGTTTTTCATCTAAGTTTTAGACTTCAATGTCCAGCTATTTGCCAAGAAATTAATTGGGCAATTGTTGTGTTAGTATATATATCAAATGTATCCATAAACTCTTAAAACCCTTGAATTAAGAGTAAATATCAAAAACATTATCTCCACCATACAAACATACAACTGAATCATTTAAATTAATGTAATGCAATTTGATTGTTGGGACTACATTAATAAAAGATGATGTGTGTGGCACCTTGTCAACTACGCTGTGTCATGCTATAAAACCTATCCTCTTGTAATAATATTCATGCAAGTGTTTAATAGAAGGTTTTATTTTTCCATCACAATATTAAGGTGCGATTGCAATTGATAGGTTATGAGATTCAGAAGTGTAGTGCAATAGAGTATTTATCGATCAAATTTCTACTATGCGATTGTAATCATTGCGTTACGTGGTTTTGGAGATTTTAAATATAGATCACATACCAAATATTACAACGTAGTAAATACAAGTTTATCCAACAGAACATATTTGGTATAACCAGATCAGATTTTAAGGTGCTAGCCAAATTGATTATCCAAACATTAAAAGATTAAAATATATAGTAAGATGACAGCCTAAAGAGATAAATTTGTGAGGTTCTCCTGTTATAAATCATACCATACCAAACTAAAATAACATCACATTCTCACATATTCATAACATATTTGCATACTTCAAATAAAGTTTTGTTGTTGGTTATGGCTGAATCAGGCAAACAAACCAGAGGCAAACAAGCGATTGATATAAAGAAGATTGAAAATGAAAAAGAAAGAATGATAACTTTCTCCAAAAGGAAATCCGGAATTTACAAAAAGGCAAGTGAACTTGCCACTTTAACTGGTGCTCAGGTTGGGGTTCTGGTGTTCTCACAATCAGGGAAGCCATACTCTTTTGGCCATCCCTCCATTGAAGCTATTTCTAACCGCTTCCTAGGAGTGAACCAGCCAGTAAATGACAACACCCACTCTCTAGTTGAGGCTCACAAACAAGTAAGAATTGCGGAACTAAATCAATACCAGAATGACCTAGTCCGCCAACTAGCCGCTGAGAAAGAGCGTGAGAAGATGTTAAAAGAGATGACAAAGGGGAAAAACACTCAAGGCTGGTGGGATGCCCGAATTGATGATTTGACTGTGGAGGAGTTGCATCAAATGGATGAAGCTTTTGAAGAGATGAGCAAGACCTTGCACAACCAAAAAAGTCAAATGAATCTTGGAGGTGGAGAGCCCTCGTCCGCTTTGCTTCCTCCGATGAGCCCTCCCCAAACTGGCAGCCAGTTTCCCGATAGCCATTGTTAAGGCTTTAATAAGCCATCTCAACTATTTATAGTTTTCAATAAATCAATAACAGTTTTTTTTTGAGCTAAAACCAACAGCAGTTTTATTAATAATCTTTGCATGCAAATGCTTGTTGCAATAATGCCTAATTATATTTGTGATAATTAATATAATAAATCATGTGTGTGAGACAGTAATCAAACTGATTTCCAGAGTAATAAGGATACAAGTTCAGGTTCCTCATGCACCAGCAGAAGCTGCAAGATACCTTGCACTCTTGTAGCTTCTTTAGCAAGAAACTTGCAGTCACAACACAGAGGTCTCAACTGTGTGCTTTAGCATATGCCCGAGTGAGTTACGACATGAGGAGTGTACAAATGATTGGCTATTGTGTAAGAGTTTGTTAGGATTTGAGAAGCCAAGTATATATATTGTAGTCTAGCTATTGAATGGTTATTCAGAAAAACAAATCAATAAAAGATTGTTGTCAATAAGTTGAAGCAATACTTGGCTGCTCCAACTATTCTTCATTGGCAAGCATGCAAGCATTTGCTAATTAGGTATCTTAAAGGAACTTCTGGTGTTGGTATTTTATTCAAGGTTGCTACTGTGTTGTATCTTGAAGGGTATTCAGATGCGGATCGGGCCTCATGTATTGATGATAGGCATTCCACAAGTGGTTGTTGTATCTTTCTTGGTGCCAACCTCATCACTTGGTACTCTAGGAAGCAACAAGTGGTAGCTCGATCTATCATCAAAGCTGAGTTATCATGCACTGTTCCGGGCCTCAACTGAAATTGTTTGGTTGTGTTCTCTACTAAAGTCCCAAGTGTCATTGCTGGTGTTCCTACCTTGTGGTGTGACAGTACTGGGGCTGGTTCGTTGACTCATAACCCAATCTTCCATGCTAGAACTAAACTCATAGAGGTGGATGTGCATTTTGTTAGGGAGAAAATTGCAGCAGGGCAGTTGGCAGTCAAATATGTCCCAACTGATCAGCAAAAAGCTGATATCTTGAGCAAGGCATTGCCTGCAGCTCAATAAGAAGCTCTTTATTGCAAACTAAACTTGTTGTTATCTCCCCAGTTCAGTTTGAGTGGGTATGTGAGACAAGGCAATCAAATTGATTTCAAGAGCAGTAAGGATACAAGTTAAGGTTCCTTATGCACCAACAGAAGCAGCAAGATACCTTGCACTCTTATAGCTTCTTTAGCAAGAGAATCACAGTCACAGCTGTGTGCTTTAGCATATGCTCGAGTTAGTTACAGCATAAGGAGTGTGTGAATGCAGACATGGACAAATGATTGGCTACAGTGTAAGAGTTTGTTAAGATATGAGAAGCCAAGTATATATATTGTAGTCTAGCTATTGTAATGGTTATTCAAAAAAAAAAAAAAAAATCAATAAAAGATTGCATGTATTGTTGAGAGGATTCTCTCATAGAAAATCTGATTCTTGTGTTCTTGTGTTTGTATTCAAGCTTCGCAGTGTGAATATATTTGTTGGTCCACCTCATGTGGAATAAAGCATGAGATGCTCATCTCATGTGAAATAAAGAATGAAGCACATGAACTCTAGGTGTAAATGCTTCTTTCATGGTGGATCAACAAATTGTGTTTGATTCTTTCTACAAATCCTCACCTATAAATAGGTGAGCTCTTAGAACAATCAATCAAGCAAAATCAAGCAAAAACACAACAATTGAGAGAGTGTGTGTGTTGAGAGATCCTCAGAGAAAAATAGAGAGAGTTTTCTGAGAGAGAAATTGTGAGCCAATTTGTGAGGTTCTATCCACAAATTGAAGTTACATTGTTATTGTAATTTGTGAGAGATCCACCCAAGGGTGAAGTTTGTAATCCCATTATTATTATAGTGGAGTTGTTAAGCGGCCTACGGGTCCCGTGGTTTTTACCTTCATTTTCTGGAGGGTTTTCCACGCTAAAATTGTTGGAGTTATTTTTACTCTATTTGGTTTGGGAAATTATCCTGGGGCCGTAAAATTTATTATTTTACAAACACATTTTTCCCAACAAAGTGGTATCAGAGCCTGTATCAGATTCTCTAGAAAATTCTTAGTATGCTCTGTGGTTGCAGTATTATCTGATCTTCCACATCAGAAAAGAATTATTCTTGAGTTTACTGATTTTTGTGATTGTTGGAAGTGTGGTGGTGCGGAAAGTGCATGTCTAGGAAAGATTCTGGCTAGGAAAGATTTGGTATTTAAGTGTGTCCGTTGTGACCCACCTCTCTTTCCTGGGAACTTACCTGGTGTACTGTTCACGACCACGTGCACTATTCAAGCATACGAAGTACTATTCACGAAGTACTATTCATCGCTGAAAAATATCAAACTCGGCGAAACTTGTTGACTAACGATCCAAATGGAGGAGAGCACAGGCAACATGATCAAGTTAACTGCATTTAATTATGCAGTATGGAAGCCAAAGATGGAGGATCTTTTATACATTAAAGATCTGTGGAAGCCGATTGTAATGCCGAAGGAGGAAGCAGTGACTACAGCTTCGACGGATGCCAAGACATCCAGCACTTCGACGTCCACATCAGACGTTGAGTGGACTGTGCTAAACCGAAAATGTGCTGCTCAAATCAGACAATGGATCGACAGAAGCATTTTCCAAAACTTTGCTAATGAACACGATGCTTACGTTCTTTGGCAAAAGTTGGAGAAAATGTATGCAAGGACAACCGCACAGAATAAAGCTAATCTGATGCGACGATTAGTTAACTTGAAGTATAAAGATGGAAACAGCGTGTCAGAACACATGAGCGAGTTCCAAGGCATCGTAGATCAACTCAACTCTATGAAAATGACTGTAGATGACGAGTTGCAAGCATTGTTGATGCTGAGTTCTCTACCAAAAAGCTGGGACACTCTGGTTGTGTCAGTTAGTAACTCTGCTCCTGACGGCAAACTTACCATGGATATGGTAAAAGACAGAATGCTCAACGAAGAGTCTCGACGAAAAGACGAAGGGCATACCCCTGAAAATGAAGCACTTGTTACGGAGAAACAAGGCAAGCAAGAATGGAGGGGAAGGAGTAAAAATCCTCATAACCAAAGTCAGCAAAGAGGACGGTCAAAGTCCCGATCAAGGCATGACAAGAAGTGTCACCACTGTGGTAAGCTCGGACATTTCATTCGAGAATGTCGAAAGTTAAAGGCGGAGCGAACCAGAAATCAGGATGCACAAACCCGAACAAATGACACCGCAACAGTCACCGAAGAAGTTGTCGTTGTTCAAGCTGAGGATTATATCAATCTTGCAAGTCAAGATTCTACATGGGTAGTTGACTCAGGTGCATCATACCATGTCACTTCACGACTGGAGTTCTTCTCAACCTACACTCAAGGTGATTTCGGACGAGTGAGGATAGGAAATGATGATGTCTCCAAAATTATCGGCATTGGAAATATCCATTTAGAAACTAACCTTGGATGCAGGCTAGTTTTGAAAGATGTGAGGCATGTTCCTGATATCCGCCTCAATCTGATCTCCACCGGAATACTTGATGACGATGGTTACAGCAATTATTTTGGTGAAGGAAAATGGAAGCTTACCAAAGGCAATTTGGTAATAGCAAAAGGCAAGAAAGATACATCCCTCTACCACACAGAAGCCAAGCTATGTAGAGGAGAAGTAAACACCACCAGGAAAGAAGTTCCCACCGAGCTATGGCATAAGCGGCTCGGCCACATGAGTGAAAAAGGTCTCAGTATTCTTTCCAAGAAGGCGCTTTTGCCAGGGATGAAAGGTACATCATTGCCTACTTGTGTTGATTGTATTATGGGAAAACAACATAGAGTTGCATTTCGTAGTTCACCACCATCTAGAAAGGCGAATATTCTAGATTTAATACACACAGATGTCTGTTCAATGAGTTGTAAGTCACTAGGAGGTGCTACTTATTTTGTGACTTTCATTGATGACCATTCTAGAAAAGTATGGACTTTTGCTTTGAAAACTAAAGATCAAGTGCAGGAAGTTTTCAAGCACTTTCATGTAAAAGTTGAACGAGAAACTGGCAGACGTTTGAAGTGTGTACGTGCAGACAATGGCGGTGAGTACCGCGGACCATTCGAGGAATACTGCAGAAGTTTCGGCATCAGGCTGGAAAAATCAGTACCAAAGACACCTCAACATAATGGTGTTGCAGAGAGAATGAACAGAACCATTTGTGAAAGGGTCAGATGTATGCTCTCAAATGCAAAACTGCCAAACTCTTTTTGGGGGGAGGCAATGAGAACCGCAGTCGACTTAATCAACCTTTCTCCATCAGTTCCGTTGAACTATGACGTACCAGAAAGAGTTTGGACGGGGAAAGACGTTTCTTACAAACACTTGAAAGTATTTGGCTGCAGAGCATTTGTCCACATCCCAAAAGATGAGAGGTCCAAGCTGGATGGAAAAGCAAAGCAGTGTATCTTTGTGGGACATGCCCATGAAGAATTCGGCTACAGACTTTGGGATCCTGTTAACAAAAGGATCATCAGAAGTAGAGACGTGGTGTTTCTTGAAGATCAGACGATCGAGGATTTCGAGAAACCCGAGAAGCCACAGTCAGATGAAATTCCAGTTAATCTGGAACCAGTCTCTCCACCAACAAATTCTGATGAAGGGGGAGCTACACCAGATACTGATGATGTTCATCCACCAGCTTACAGTCCAGAACCAGAACAAGTCCAGCCAGAAGTACAGTTGAGGAGGTCCACTAGAGAGCGACAACCAAGTCGTAGATATTCTCCTAACGAGTATGTGATGCTCACTGACGGGGGAGAACCAGAGAGCTATGATGAAGCTATTATTGACCAGCACAAGACTGAGTGGTTAAAAGCCATGCAGGAAGAAATGAAATCCCTACATGAGAACCACACATTTGACTTGGTGAAATTACCACAGGGAAGGAAAGCTCTCAAGAACAAATGGGTGTACAAAATCAAAAGTGAAGAAGGCAACTCACAACCACGTTACAAAGCAAGACTGGTTGTGAAAGGATTCGGGCAGAAGAAGGGTGTTGATTTTGAAGAAATATTCTCACCAGTGGTAAAAATGTCTTCAATCCGAGTTGTTCTTGGCTTGGCAGCTAGTCTCAATCTGGAGGTTGAACAACTTGACGTAAAAACCGCATTCTTACATGGTGATCTTGACGAGGAGATCTACATGGAGCAGCCTGAAGGTTTCCAAGTCAAAGGGAAAGAACAATCAGTATGCAGACTAAAGAAGAGTTTGTACGGTCTGAAACAGGCACCAAGGCAATGGTACAAAAAGTTTGACTCGTTCATGGAGAAAAATGAGTATAACAGAACGACGGCTGATCACTGCGTCTTCATCAAGAAATTCTCTGATGGTGATTTTATCATTCTTTTGCTTTATGTTGATGATATGTTAATTGTTGGCCAAGATATCGGCAAAATTAACAGGTTGAAGAAAGAGTTGAGCAAGTCCTTTGCAATGAAGGATTTAGGACCCGCTAAGCAGATTCTTGGCATGAGGATTACCCGCAACAGACAAAATCGAAGAATCTGGCTATCTCAAGAACGGTATGTTGAAAAGGTTCTTGAAAGATTCAACATGAGCAAAGCCAAATCTGTTAGTTCTCCACTTGCAAGCCACTTCAAGCTTAATGCAAGTCAGTGTCCTTCTAGCAAGGAAGAGAAATCAGAAATGAGCAAAGTGCCTTATGCATCGGCGGTTGGCAGTCTAATGTACGCTATGGTATGCACTAGACCAGACATTGCTCATGCTGTTGGTGTTGTGAGCCGATTCCTATCTAATCCTGGAAAGGAACATTGGACAGCAGTCAAATGGATACTCAGGTATCTCAGAGGTACTTCCAGTCATTGTTTATGTTTTGGTAATTGTAAACCTGTATTAGAAGGATATACAGATTCAGATATGGCTGGTGACATGGATACGAGAAAGTCTATATCCGGGTACCTAATAACATTTGCAGGGGGAGCTGTCTCATGGCAATCACGGTTACAAAAATGTATTGCCTTAAGCACCACAGAAGCAGAGTACATCGCAATTACTGAGGGTTGTAAGGAGATGCTGTGGATGGAAAAGTTCCTACAAGAGTTGGATCAGAAACAGGAAAGCTATGTTCTCTATTGCGACAGTCAGAGCGCAATTCACCTCAGTAAGAACCAAACCTTTCACTCAAGGTCCAAGCACATCGACGTAAGGTATCACTGGATTCGTGATGTGTTGGAAAATAAACTGTTACAAGTTGAGAAGATTCATACCAATGACAACGGCGCAGATATGATGACGAAAAATCTGCCTAGAGAAAAGCTTGCTATATGTAGAGAGATTGCTGGTATGGAGGAACCCTGCTTCACATGAAGTGGAGGGGGAGATTTGTTGGTCCACCTCATGTGGAATAAAGCATGAGATGCTCATCTCATGTGAAATAAAGAATGAAGCACATGAACTCTAGGTGTAAATGCTTCTTTCATGGTGGATCAACAAATTGTGTTTGATTCTTTCTACAAATCCTCACCTATAAATAGGTGAGCTCTTAGAACAATCAATCAAGCAAAATCAAGCAAAAACACAACAATTGAGAGAGTGTGTGTGTTGAGAGATCCTCAGAGAAAAATAGAGAGAGTTTTCTGAGAGAGAAATTGTGAGCCAATTTGTGAGGTTCTATCCACAAATTGAAGTTACATTGTTATTGTAATTTGTGAGAGATCCACCCAAGGGTGAAGTTTGTAATCCCATTATTATTATAGTGGAGTTGTTAAGCGGCCTACGGGTCCCGTGGTTTTTACCTTCATTTTCTGGAGGGTTTTCCACGCTAAAATTGTTGGAGTTATTTTTACTCTATTTGGTTTGGGAAATTATCCTGGGGCCGTAAAATTTATTATTTTACAAACACATTTTTCCCAACAATATTAAATCGCCAATTATGTACTGATAACATAACAACACATGCACAATAATTACCCTTGTGAGAGAAGTTCACAATTGTCAAGTTGGCAATAAAGACTCAAAACAAAATTGCAAACAGAGCAAAGAAGTATGCAACACAGTTAGCACAGCCAGCAACAGCACCTGGACATGCAACAGCGGCTCCAGCAACAGTCTGAGCATGGCCAGCAGATATGGGAATGATGCAATACATAGCAGCTCACCTTATCACTCTGGAATAGCTCTTTACAGCTTACTAACAAATCCACATCAAGCCGAACATAATCATTATAGACTTGATTATAAATCAGCTTGAGTTAGTTAGGAATTCTGGTTTTCTATTAGAAGTTTGTTATGCAACTTGGCAACTTGTAGCCGAGTTTGTTTAGGCGAGCAAGATCGATTGTGTTGATTGATCATCAGCTATATATATTCATTGTAATGCTCTTGGATTCATTATTCATAGTACATCAAAATCAATCAATTCTATTGATTACACAATCCTCTCTATTGATTGCTTCATCACAAGCAATCCTAACAGATTGTTCTTCATTGTCAAAGAACAAGTCTGTAATCTGATTTCTATCAGATTTTCACATGGTATCAGAGCTATAGACCAACGTCCATGGCTAACCACATTCAAGTTATTTAACATCACAAATTCACATCAACATACCACCAACAATGACTTCAACCGACTACTCTTCTCTTGCAAAAACCTTGAACTCCAACATGCCAATAAAACTTGACAAGACAAACTACATTTACTGGAGAACACAGGTGATTCCAGCTATTCGAGCTCTTGGTATTGAAGAATACATTTCCAGTTCCTCAACAATACCACAAGCTTTCATTGAAGTTCATGCTCAAAACAAAGAAGAAGGTGATGTAATACATAAGCAAATCAATCTAGCCTAGTCAGTTTGGAAGAGATTTGATCAGATTTTATTGTGTTGGCTTCTTTCTACTCTAAGTTTGAGCGTCTTAGGTCAAGTCACTGAGTGTAAAACATATTTTGAAATGTGGTCAAAGTTGGAGAGAGTGTATTCTCAGCAATCCATGACCAAGATTCTTCAACTTAGGCAACAGCTGCAAAACATCAAAAAAAGGTTTTGATTCTATCTCTGATTTTGTGATTAAAATCAAGAACATTGGAGACTCTTTAATTGCTGCAGGAGAAGAGGTAAGTGAAAGAGATTTGTTGCTAGGTTTGTTGAATGGAGTAGGACACGATTATGACTCAGTAGTTGTGCTTATATTATCTCAACATAAGATAACGTCATTAGAGGATGCTCAATTTCTATTTCTCATCATGAACAAAGATTAGGGCACTTGAACTCTCATAATTCAACTGCTCATTTTGCATCAAACAACTCTAATTTCAATCCTAGAAATGCTAGAAATAGAGGAGGAAACTCCAACAATTATAAAGGAAATCGTTCTAGAGGAAGAGGAGGCAAGTTCAATGACAGGTCATCTCAAAGGATCCATTGCCAGCTGTGTGCTAAATCAGGTCATAGAGCCTTACAATGTTATAGGCAGTTTGATCAGCAATTTTTAGTACCACCTCAAGGTAATCAAGATGCTTTGATGACTTAACAAGGTCAATCAAATGCATATGATTAGGGTCGGTCTTCTGTTGGTTCCAATTACAATCAAGGACCTGCACAAACTGTTAGCAACACTCAACAAAACACATCTAATTTTGCTACTCCTAAATCCGTATATGATCAAACTTGGTATGTGGATATTGGAGCCACAAAACATGTTACAGCTGACCTAAACAATCTCTCTCTCAAGTCTGAATATCGAGGTAATGATAAACTCATTGTTGGTGATGGAAATCATTTGATAATTTTTAATATTGGTGATTCAAAAGTTACAACTCATACTGCACCATATCATCATTTATGTTAGGATTATGGTCGATAGCAAGAGTGTAATAGTATATTTGACAATCTTTCTCATATGAATAAAATAATTTCTGATTTAACAAATCTTATAGAAATTATATCAATTGTCAAAAGTAAATAATTATAAGGTCAAGAGACTATGAGAAACAGAAGAATTGTTCGTACATCTGGATATGTAGAGGTAGATACAATTTTTTAGTTAGTCTTGAACAACATTCACAATTTAAGATAAAAGGTTGGGCGCCTTTACTTTGTTAATGTTGTAGATTCTTTTGTTAGCATTTGAGCGAGATTAAATGTGATATGATGAGTCTAAAATTATTAAAGCGTCTTTGGACAAAAGAATCTAGTGCACTAGGTGCATTGAATAAGATCAATGAAGAAAACTTTATCCACAACTGTCAGTGGATAAAAGTATTTGACTGAGACAATCGGAGAGTCTATTTGAATCCTGAGATAAATGATGGACTTATGGTTGCAAGCGTTATCATTTGAGCTGTCAATGAGTACGATTATATCACATAGTCCATCCTCGATGGTTTGGTGATATTCACATGTATATCGATAGATGACTTCATTTATAGAAATGGACATTGTGACTACATTTAGCAAATGTTAGTAGAATACCATCATACAAATATTTTGAGGTATTGGATATTAAATCTTAACGTTAAGTTTTCAATAGTGACTATTGAAAAATGACTTATGGACAAGTCAAAATATCCAAGTTCGAAAACATGATCATATGAGTAAATATGGTAACTTGGAGAGCTATAGGTGGTCTATGAGCTCTTGGCAATTACTGATATTTTTCACGAGGATACACTTTCTCCATTTAGGTTGTCTAGGGTACGAATTAGTACGCTAACTTATTCTATCTTTATTTAAAAGTTCAATTTTAGTTCTTTAGTGGAATGAACTAAAGTTAATAGATCGGACCTAAGTGAATTATTTGTTGATTGTGATTAGGTTATGTTTATTGGAGTTTAAATTTATATAGCCCGCCAAGATCCCCAATCCATACGAATTTGAATGGATCACTTGTTATATTCTACCGGATCATTTAATTGATCCATCTTAAGAATTGTATTTGGAATTTTTCCAAAAGGTTTAAGAGGTGCGTTCTTGTGTTCGATCAAGACACGCGGTAACTCGTCAAAGTACCTAGAATAGGCGGCCAAGGTGTGTGATCCCTTAGGCGGCTGTATTGGAATGTGTTTAACATTCCATTAATATATTAAGAATATAATTTGCACATTTAATATAAATGAGCTGTTGAAATTATATTAATATATTAAATAAAGGCATGTGGACTTGTTTCTTTTGGTAATAATGGGTCTAGTTCATATGTGGACTTATTATGGAAGTCCAATGAGATTAATAAAATAGAAAAACAAAGAGAAGGGAGTTTTAGAATACGTTTGATTATCGTATAACATGCGGAATGAGGTTTCAAAAATTTTCTTTTAATTGAAAAACTATTTTTCAATCAGGAACGAGTTCTTGTATATACGCAGAAAAATATTCCATGAAACTACATATCTTTTTCTTGATTTCCTTTTTCTGATTCATCAATCTACCATCAGATCTTACGAGCTATGACCCGCGGTTTGACAACGTGTGTGTGGGCACGTCACGGCAAGAGATGGAGGTCACGTGAAAAGAACGGACGAAGAGTCTTTTCTTCCTAGGGGCCGGCTGAATTCTGCAAAAGAGGCGAGAGTCAGAAATTTTTTTTTTCTCTTTTCTTCTCTCTTTGGTGGTCGAACTCTCTTTCTTTTTCACTTATGTGTTAGGTTTATTTTTTCCTATCTATATAACTCTTATATAGTAGCTCTTTAGGGTTTTGGTTTGATCAAATCAAAATAGAATTCCTAATCCTTTTTATTTTTGATCTCCTAAAGACTTTAACTTTTGACTTTTAGGACTATTAAAATATTCTAATTATTTTAATTCTTTTGTCCTAGTCATTATTTAATCACATGACCTCATATTTAATAAATAGAATTCATAATTCATAATTATTAATTTCTATTATTTTATTAAATATTTAACTAATTAAATAATCACATTATTTAATTATTCTTTTTTATTTAAATTGCATTACTTTCGTAACATTATTAATTGGACCATCCATATAATCTACCGTGACCCTCGTTACTAACAAGGCAACAACCATAAGGGCTAGTAAGGGGACCTAATGGACCCACAGTTTTGAGCTCCAATAATACTTAGTAATATTAATTAAAACTCTTTAATTAATATTTCACGATTATTAACTTCGGAGTTATTCGACTAAAAACCCGAGGCTGCACTCTCAGAACTATAGATGTGTTTATACAATCTGAAGTCTCAGTGTCCATTGATATAGCTAATTGCATATAGTGTGATCCTGCACAAATAGTTCATAACTAGAGCTGGGTCATAAAGTCCGTTATACTCCTCTAGAAATATCTTTTCCTTTAAGTACCATTGATTCTCTATTGAACAATTAAATTCTATTTTCCTCACGGAAGAAGGAGAGCGCTCATAATCGTTCAAGCGTTGAATCAACCTTTAAGGGAACTACTCATCTACTTCAATAAAGAAGGAGTGGATTCCACTATTGTGTTCAAACCTTCCCAGCCACAAGTCAAACCGCAATTCTAAGATACGGAGGTATTGGTCGAGATTCATATCAACCTTGCTCATGGTAAATCAAAAGCCACAATCTAACTTGAAGGAGTCGATAAGACACTCAGGATTAAGATCGCTTATAAATAACCATTGTTTATTGATTATATATGAATCTCATCTACTAACGGATCTTGGTGAGAGATTCATATAAATCGTGGCCCAGTCCTATATGATCTTATCATAAAAGGTGCTTCCATTCTCATGTCAACTACATGAGCGGTCTAGGATAAGACCACCGTACTTTACTGAAATGACCGCAGCAGTAGATCAATCACAAACAAAGTACCCAACTTTGTTCACTCTCTACGGACTCTTTAGATTGCATGTCTCAAAATGAATCATCTCTGTATATGACCATCATATACTCATTCTGAGATTACATCTTGCAATCTAGGATGTTCTTGCACAATACGAATGTATTACTGAATATAAAATATTTATAAACTAGAATGATAATCTGAATAATTCTTATTAAGTCTTTAACCGTTTACAATTACAAACTTTAGAGGATAAATCCCAACACAAAGTTTGGTCCATGTTAAGAAGGCTTGGACGACATTAGCTAATTACTTTGTTTTATTTTATTATTTAATTAAATAGAAATTAATTAATTAATTGTTTAATTAAAAAGTCAAAAATACTTTTCTACTAGGAATTGGATTCCTAATTTCATACTATTAATGATAGTATGATAAGTATCAAAGACCTTATTTGATAAGGTAATAAATAATAGGAATTATTTATCAAATCAAATTAGGAAGGTTTTTGATATTTATCAAAACTCTAAAGTTGACTTTTATGTCACTTTTAGGAAGTTTTGATAAGTCATTAATTCTCAATTATCCTTTTATAATTAATTGGATAATGTTTTTTTAGAGTTGGGATGAGATTGAACTCTAACTTGATAGATTTTATGGTGAAACACAAATCCTCCCACCATGGGGAAAATTCGGCCACCATAAAAGGCAAGCAAGGGGAGTTCGGCCACTTTATGCAATTTTAGAGTTTTTATGAGCTTTTGGTAGCCAAGAAAAAATCCTCCATCTTTAAAGGAAAGTGTGAGAATTAGCCCGAGAGAAAAGAGAGAAAGAACATCAAAGTTCGAGAGCGTTATTCGTTTTCTCAAGAGGGTTTTTGAGTGACTAATAAAAGAAAAGTTTTTTTTTTTTTTTTGTTGTTTCTCATCCTTAGGTACACAATTCAAAGAAAGAGAGTCCACACTCTAAGGTGATCCACGTTCGTGAAGGATTGGAAGATCTTGCGATTCAATCTTGACGCGACATCAAACTTCACGTTTCATAAAGGTACGATACCTTTAATGTATATTTAATTAACTAAGGGTTAAGATCCGCTCTTCTAGGAAAATGTTTTTAAAAACGTACCAAAACCCAATTTTGACGCTTCCGCCGCGTGTTTCTCCTACAATTTACACTTGAACCATATATTACATGTTCCTTTAATCACAAAGAACTTACTTAGTATCTCTAGATTACTAAGGATAATGATGCACTTGCTGAATTTGATGTAAATGGCTGTCTAATCAAAGATCAGAAAATCAAGCAGGTTCTTTTGCAAGGAGCATTTAACAATGGTCTCTATCAATTGAAGTTGGATGCTACAAGTTCTCCTAAGCTGCATCCTTACAGATCTCACAAGTTTTCTTCACAAGCCTTTGTAAATAATGTACATATGCCTACTGTTAATTCGTGTAATAATAGAGACACCAGGTTGTTCTCTACAGCTGGAAAATCACATAGCTGTAGTTCATTGTTAGCTGCCAAGAATAACTCCATAATTTGGCTTGTAAAAATAGGCCATCCAGCTCCTCTCATATTACAAAAGGTTATTCATGTACTAAACTTCCTTATAATTTCAATGCTCCTCATTTTTGTGATTCTTTTAAGCTTGGAAAGCTACACAAGCTTCCCTTTTCAGGATCAGAAATTAAATCAACATCTCATTTACAGCTGATTTATAATGAAGTTTGGGGTCCGGCACCCTTGTTATCTGTTGATGCTTATCGATATTATATTGTCTTTATAGATACTTTCACAGTTTCACTTAGTTGTACCCTTTATAGCTCAAATCAGAAGCCTTAACAAAGTTTATACACTTTAAGAAATCAGTTGAGCTGCAGTTTGACAAGAAAATCAAACATGTTCAAACCGATATGAGAGGAGAATTTCAGGCTTTCATATTTTTTCTTCAAGATTATGGCATTCAATATAGGTTCTCTTACCCTCTCACTCATCAGCAAAACGGGATTCCAAAGAGAAAACTCAGACATGTAATTGAAATGGCACTAACTTTGCTTGCTCATGAAGGTATGCCACTTCAATATTGGTTTGAGGCTTGTTCCACATCAGTCTTTTTGATTAATAACCTGCCAACTCCTTTGCTTCAATTCATGTCACCTTTCGAAAAGCTTTACAATAGAAAGCCTAACTATCAATTCATGAAGTCATTTGGGTGTGTTGAGGAATTACAATAAACACAAACTAGATTTTCATTCTAGTAAGTGTGTGTTTATTGGGTATAGCCTCTTTGACAAAGGATACCGATGTCTCCACCCTTCAAAAAGAGTTTACATATCAAGACATGTGGTCTTTAACAAGCTGAATTTTCCATATTAGGAACTCTTTTGCTCCTCTTAAGCTACACAGAATTCAGTGTCTTCAGTATATTTTATCACTTTCTTGCTTGATATGATGCACTCCTCTGTGACAGTCAAGCCTCAATCAGAGCCCGCAGTCTCTCAAACATTTTAACATCATGCTGATCCAGTTATTGATTGTCTGTTGGAGGTCAGGAAACCTTCCTCTGCAGCTATGCCTGTTCCTACTGCACCTCTGACTATGCCTGCTGTACCTCATCAGGATATTGTTGATCATCCACCTCCTTTTATTCAATCCACTCACCCTATGCAAACAAAATCTAAAAGTGGTATTTTCAAACCAAAATCTTACTTTATTTCTTGTACATTACCTAAATGTTTTATAGCTGAAACATAACCTAAGTATGCCAAGGCAACTATAGAGAATCCTAAGTGGCATGATGCTATAAATTTTGAATTTAAGGCTCTTTATTCCAATCAAACCTGGAAATTTGTCCCTTACACAGAAGGCATGAATATGGTGAGTTGCAAATGAATTTTTAGAATCAAATTCAACCCAAATGGATCAATTCTTAAACATAAAGCACGGCTGGTAGCTAAGGGATTCAATCAAATTGCTGGACTTGATTATTTTGACACTTTTAATCCGGTGGTTAAAACATCAACTATAAGGGTAATTCAAAGCTTGGCAGTTCACTTCAACTGGGATGTACAACAAGTAGGCATTAACAATACCTTCTTGAATGGAGATCTTCAAGAGCAAGTGTTTATAACATAACCCAAAGGCTTTGTGGACTCTAAGCACCCAACTCATGTCTGCAAGCTTGTCAAAGCATTGTATGGATTGAAGTAAGCTCCTAGAACTTGGTTTCACAAATTAAGAACATCCATTCTCTCATAGGGATTTCATAATTCTACTTCCGATATATCTTTGTTTATCAAACACCAAGGAGCTGCAACTTGTACCTTCTTGTTTATGTTGATGATATTCTCATCACATTTGGTAATGGTTATATTCAAGCTGTCATCTCACAGCTTTATCAAACATTTGCTGTCAAAGTGTTAGGCTTCATCAGTTACTTCCTTGGCTTTGAGGCATACCGAGACTCAACAGGTTTGTATCTTACACCATCAGAATATATTGTTGATCTTCTAAAAAGAACCAATATGCTTGGCTCCAAATCTTATGAGTCTTCTACCAGTTCACGTGCTAAACTGAGTCTCCATGAAGGTGAATCTTTTAGTGATCCAACTGTATATCGTAGCACTATAGGAGCCTTACGATATCTTTGTTATACTCGGCTTGATATTTCCTATATTGTAAACAGGCTAAGTCAGTTTCTTGTTTCACCTAAGCAACCACATTGGCTTTCATGCAAACGCATGCTTCGTTATCTTTGTGGCACGATCAATAAAGAATTTTGGTTCATAAAGGCAGCTTCCTTGAGTCTAGAAGCTTATTCAGATGCAAAATGGGCAAGTAGTGTTGATGATAGGAGATCACAAGTGGGAATTGTGTTTTCCTTGGTGGCAATATGATTCCGTGAAGCTCACGAAAACAGGCCGTTGTGGCTCATTCAAGTGCTGAGGCTGTAACACCCCCCGACCCGACCCGGCCGGACCGACCCAGGGAGCGCTACACGGACTTTCAAAATTTTTCAAAACTTCATTTTACATTTCAAAATCATTGTGAGCCCATAAAACAGTTTAGAAATCCTTTTCAAGTGAGCCCATAGTAATAAATAAACTTTTTACGAAAATTCGGCAGAGTACCGTTTGTTTTTCGGATTTCCCAAAAACCTGCTTTTACACAAATCAATCCAAAATTTACATTTTTCACAAACACTTCTATAACACTTTCAAACAGTTGCGCACTCTGCCGTTTAGTGCGACTTACCATCATAATTTATAAAATAAAACAAATCATAGAATAATTAATTGCAAAACATATTACAAAATGTATTTACAAATCCCCTGTATATGCATGCTTTCAGAATATATATATACATAACACAATATAGCTACCCAACTGTACAAATCTCTGGGACTCTGTTCGCAACTCTTTATCTCTTCAGTCCTTAGCCTCTTCCGCATCCCTGGTACCTGCGCGTTAGAAACAAACTAACGCGCTAAGCATATAGCTTAGTGGGTGTACTATAAACTCAATTAAATAAATCACAATATAAATATCTTTTAAGAATAAATAAACCACAATATATATAATTTATTTCGAATCAATTTCAAAATCAAATAAATTTCAAAATCAGAGCATTAAACAAATTCAATCACTTTAATGTCAATAATGAGGTCAACATATGAATGCAATCAATAAAATCATTCGGTTCACTTTTCAATTCCAATCAAGTCTGGCCCACTAGAATACTAAACATTCTAGGACTGGAATATGGGTCAATGTGACGTCCGGGGTTGCCCCGTAACAACAGTCACTGATATCAACGTGATTGTCCGAGATTGCCCCGCAACAACAATCACTAGTATCATTGTGATTGTCCGAGATTGCCCCGCAACAACAATCACTAAAATCGGTGTGATTGTCCGAGATTGCCCCGCAACAACAATCACACAATAATAACGGCGCAGTACTGCTCAGTAAAACCCAGCTGGTATACCAACCTCCTATATCCATTTCTATGTCTAAGTATCCTAGGGCCGTTTC
The DNA here is from genome assembly GCA_003430845.1 of Xanthoceras sorbifolium. Taxonomy (NCBI): domain Eukaryota; kingdom Viridiplantae; phylum Streptophyta; class Magnoliopsida; order Sapindales; family Sapindaceae; genus Xanthoceras; species Xanthoceras sorbifolium. Next base: position 30,173,408 of record CM010618.1, read on the forward strand.
GATAAGCTATTTTCACAATCAGTTACAAATCAATAGTCACTCACTCAATAAGTATACACTTCACATAAAACTTTTCAAGAAAATAAACAATAGTCGTACCAAAGTATAAATCAAATATTTCTAACAAAATCGACATATTCGAAATACAACCAAAATGCGAGCTATAATAGAATCGTGCCAAAATCATCAATAGATACATCAATCATCAATTTTTCATATACAATAAACAATTTCCATACTAATAATCGAAAACGAAATCTTCCAACGAAATCAAAAACGAAAACTTTCAACACAATCGGAAACGAAAACGAAAACAAAAACTAAAATCAAAACAATAACGAAAGACTTTTCGTAACGATTTCGAAAACAAACGTACACCAACCTCGGTACCGTTTTTTGTTCGAGAAATCGCGGTTCGACGATCTCTTTTTTCTTTTTCTTTCCCTTTTTCCTTTTCACTTTCTTCTTCTCTTTCTTCTCCTCTCTTTCTTCTTTCTCTCCTTCTTTTTCTTCTTCTTTTTTTTTTCTTTTTCTCGGCCTTTTCTTTCTCTTTCTCGCTGTTCTATTTTCTGTGTGTGTTTTCTCGCTTCTGCGAGAAGCTTCTTTTTTTTTATATATTTTTTTCGCTATCGCGACCTGTGGTCGCGCCACCAGGTCGCGATGCTCACTGGAGTGCGCGCACCGCCTTCATCGCGAGCGCGCCTTGGTCGCGCTAGAGCTCGCGTTGCTCACTGCCCGAATTCGACGTTTTCATCGCGAGCAGCTCGTCGCGACCTGTGGTCGCGGTGACTGGTGGCGATGCTCATTGCCAGAAATTGCGTTTTCCACCGCGAGCGAGCCAGCGCGACCTGTGGTCGGGTGACCAGGTCGCGATACTCTCTGGTTCAGTTTTCAATTTTTTATACATAAATTTTTCAACCTTTCAATCTGGTCCGCTGGAAATCATAAAATAAACATTAATTACATTTTCACCCCCCTCAAATAGTAAAATTTATTTTCACATATATAACATTAATTACCCGAACTCCAGAATGTTACAGAGGCTGAGCATCGATCCATGGCCTAATTGACAACCGCAATTTTATAGTTGCAGTCCTTATTTAAAGAACTTCACATTGATATTCCTTCATGCACTGTCATATGGTGTGACAAGCAAAGTGCCAATGCACTTGCTCAAAATCCGGTCTTTGATACTCATTTTATTCGTCAAAAGGTCTTTGTAGGTCTTGTGGAGCCTCAGTATGTTCCTACAGAATTCCAGGTGGCTGACTTACTCACAAAAGGCATGACTCAAGACAGGTTTCATTTCCTATGTTCCAAGCTCAATTTGGCAGAATCACCTCCATTTCGCTTGTGGGGGAATGTGAGATAAGTTCATAATTGTCAAGTTGGCAATAAAGACTTAAAACAGAATTGCAAACAAAGCAAATAAGTATGCAACACAGTTAGCACAACTAGTAACATCACCTTGCGACAGTAGTTCAAGCAACAGTTTGGCCAGCAGATATGGGAATGATGCAATACATAGCAGCTCACCTTATCACTCCAGAATAGCTCTCTACAACTCACTAACATGTCCACATCAAGCTGATCATAATCATTATAGATTTGATTATGAATCAGCTTGAGTTAGTTAGAAAGCTAGTTAGGAATTCTGGTTTTCTGTTAAAAGTTTGTTATGCAACTTGGCAACTTGTAGCCGAGTTTGTTTATGTGAGCAATGATCGACTGCGTTGATTGATCATCAGCTAAATATATTCATTGTAATGCTCTTGGATTCATTATTCAGAGTACATAAAAATCATTCAATTCTATTGATTACATAATCCTCTCTATTGATTGCTTTATTCAGAAGCAATCCTAATAGATTGTTCTTTATTATCAAAGAACAAGTCTGTAATATGATTTTTGTCAGATTTTCACAACCCTATGTTTTAATTGAAGTAAAATTAGATTACTAATTTCTATCGATCATTTTTTAAATTTTATACCTTTTTGTTTGCCAAACTAACAATTATAGCTAAGATATTTTGTGCGACTTCTTAATCCATTTGTCCATAAATTTAGTTAGAATTTTTAGGCTTTAATGTCCATATAGGCTAAACCAAATAATTAAGCAGAAAGAAAAAAAAAATTGAATATTGTAAAAATTAGGTCACTTCTGGTGTGGAAAAAGTCAGTGCCCTTTTTAAATTAAAAAAATGGTATATAGAAATTGATATTAATAAATATTGCACAATAAAAATATAACCAAATTACACTGTCTTAATAATATATATAAATATAAAGTTTGAATGAAGTAAAAATATTTAAAAATTTTCTTTGGATAAAATAATTATGTGAAATCATTTTTGAATAAATACAATATTTAACTTTAATTTAAAATATAGTAAAATTATGTACAAATTAAAGGTACTATATTGTACTTACTGCAATGATGTTACTTTATTTTTGAGAGGCCATTGTAGAAAAATAAAATAAAATAAGAAAAAGTTAATTTTAATAAATAATTATTGCATTTATAGTTCAAGTGGTTAGTGTATTTCTCTTACACCTCTATGTTGAGAGTTCAAGTCTCACCATACATGCATTTTTTACCGGCATGTGTGAGTAGTTTTCTCTCCTTATGGTAGGAGTATATGTTTCCTCTAATGGGAGTATATATCTAGACTGTACATTTAGTAATTTATCTTAATAGGTCCCGATAGTTATTAATCTTACAATTTTACCATTCAAAAGAAAAAAATAATTATTAATTTTGCAAAAGAATTATAATAACTTAATCTTTGTTGTACTTATCAAATATGTGAAAAGAGTAGAGCTTTATTTAGTTAAAGTTTTTATTTAAATTTGGGAAATTATTATTTAAAGGTATTTTTGGTAAAATACATAATTTAGGGATACAAAAACACTTTGGATTGTTTTCCATTTTTTTTTGACATACTATATGCAGTGGTGGCGATTCGAATTTGAGACATTACCATGCTGAATGAATGCCCTTGCCACCGAACTACATTGGACGATGATGTTTTCCAATTTTAATTGCTTTGACAAACCTTCCTTTTCACGATCTAGGGATGTTTAAAGTCTATTTTTCAAGTGGTCTTGTATTTAACATTTCTGAAGATAAAATTACTACATTAAATTAATCGAATTATAAATCGAGGATAAGTTTGTAACATCTCTAATTTCGAATAATTAATTATGAATATATGAATATAATATTTATGATTTGAGGGGTGGAAAATGTAATTAAATGTATGTATATTTTTATAGGTTCCAGATGGACCAGATGGAGCGGTCCAGAAATAACGCATGAAAGAGAAGGAAAAAGTAGGCAGTGAGTATCGCGACCACTCACTGCGATCAGAGATTGCGATAAGTCACTCGCGGTGAAAAATGGTGATTTTTGGCAGTGAGCACCGCGACTAGTCACCGCGACCACAGATCGCGCTGTGAAGCTCACGATGAAAATGTGGATTTTGGACAGTGAGCATGGCGAACATCAGCGCGACCAGGTACCGCGATGGTTGATCGCGATGAAAGCGGTGAAATCACTCCAGTGAGCAACGCGATCAGGTGGCGCGACCACAGGTCGCGATGACCGAATTTTTATAAAAAAAATAAGAGGCGATGAAGCTTCTCAAGGAAGCAAACCAGAAAAGAAAGAGAGAAAACGGGAGAGGAGAAAAGAAAGAAAAGAAAAAGAAAGAAAAGAAAAAGAAAGAGAAAGAAGAAGAAGGAGAAGAAGAAGAAGAAGAAGAAGAAGAAGAGAAGAAGAAGAAGAGAAGAAAAAGAAGGGAAAAGGAAGAAGAAGAAAGGAAGGAGAAAGGAAAAGAGGAGGAAAGAGAGAAAAGGAAGAAGGAAAAAGAAAAATCTAGAAAAGAAACAGTCGAAAAATGGTATCCAGGTTGGTGTACGCTGTTATTTTGAGTATCCGTTTTCAGACTCAAATTGATTAGTTGAAATTTTAATAATTCTTAAGTTTTGATTGAATTAATTTATGAATAATATGTGAAAATGATTTTGAGTTACAGAATTAGAATTATGTAAATTTAATGAATTTTACGTTTCGTTTTCTGTGATATGCTATGTTTTTGAATATCTTGTTTTACAAATGTTGATGGATATTGATTTTTGGGATTGATTGAGAGAGTTTTGATTATATGGAAGTTATTTGAAAATTGAATAAAATATCTGTAAACTCTGAATGTTGATTTTATGGCCCTGATATATGTATAGGGGAAAAATGGATATAGGAGATTGACATGTCAATTGGGTGTACATATGGCAGTACTGCACTGATGTTTCTGATGCTTATGATGATCATATTACGGATACCATTTCCTTAAAAATGGGAAACCGACTGTGAAATACGGATACCATTTCATTATGAAATGAGAAACCGACTGTGAGAACATATGGATACCATTTCTTTATGAAATGGGAAATCGACTGTTTATATAGGGATACCATTTCTTATGAGATGGGAAACCCGACTGTAAAACCCGTAATCCAGTCCTGTAAACCCTATTATATGTATCAAGGGGCCAATTGAGAACTGAAAGTCAGAAAATGATGTGAAAATAAAGAAATGTTATTACGATTGAAACCCAGAAACTTTTGAAATACTTTATTTTATATAGTTTCAGTAATTGAAATATGATGATTGTTTTATATTTATATATTTCTGAATTTCTGAATTTAAGATTTATTGTTTTATAGTATATTGCAATTTATTTTAGTGTACACCCACTAAGCATTATTGCTTACCGCGTTGATGTTTATCGCGCGTAGGTAATAGAGATATCGAGGAAGGAAAAGATTGAAGATGTGTTAGCTGCAGACAGAGGAGCAGAGTCACCATACTTTTGGGTAGATATATATACTGTTGTATAATATGGTTAGATACGCATGCATATACAGAAATTTGTAATTGTGTTATATATTTATGTTTTGTAATTAATTGTTTTATGATTTATGTTTTTCATTTTCAAAGGATTGTAAATAATGAATTATGAACTGTTTTATTTTAAAACTGTTTGGAAAGTCGCAATAAACGGCAGAGTGCGCATTGGTTTGAAAGTTTGATATAAAAGTGTGGAAATTATATTGTTTTGGATGTTTATTGAAAACAGGATTTTTGGAAAATAAAAAAAACAGAGAGAACTCTGCCGAAATTTTTGAAAATAAATTTCAATGGGCTGACTAGAAAAGCATTTTAGAAATACAATTTATTTGATTTTCAATGGTTTGCACATTATAAAGTGAGTTAAGAAAAGTTTTGAAAACCCGGTAACGCTCCCTGGGTCGATCCAGACCGGTCGGGTCAGGGGGTGTTACAAAGTTGACATTAGATCACCAATTTAAGAATTGTATGTTTGATTCGAAATATAATGAGTTCAGCTTCATTTTTTCTGTAATTTCAAATGACAAATGCGATATAAGATAACGTTTTCATAATCATTGAAGATAGTTGGGCTTGTTAAAGATATAACCATGGTCGTGGAAAAACTGACTTCCTAGTTAAGGAGTGTTCATAAGAGGAAGTGATGAGGACAAAGCCCCTTCACCTCCAAGACTCTTCTCCTTTAGTTAACTAAGCTCAGCTCTTTACAAGATGCATCTATTTGATGTAACTCTTCCACATTCAAGTCATCAAAAGTTCCTTCCGACAGCCTTAGTTTTCGTCCTCTTTGATATCTCCTTTACATATTCATACACTCATTCACGACATCAAGTTGGCAAATGAGGTTGTCATGTGGTATTGGCAACTTCACAGTTCTCACCAATAGTGACCTTCAATATAAGCGTGCTGTTAGGAATTATGCCGAATCCCAACACAGTAGAAAGACAAATCTATATATGCAAACACACATAAGCCACAACACATAAGAAATATATCGAACGAAAAAGAATAGACACGAGACAAAGAACTTTTTCGTGGTTCAGAAATACTTTTCTACATCTACGGAGCGCACCAACATTCAATTCACTATCACAAGAAGATTACAATCATTGTGTCTCTCTTATTTTTATCTTTAATTGCTCTCAATGTTAACCACACATAACACTCAATTGCATTAAACTTATATATATGATTTATTAGAGCTAGGGTCGACCTAAATAAGATCTAGATTGAATAGGAAACAAAACCTTTCTAAACTAACAGTCCTACTCGAATCATGAGTTGTGTGCGACCTCCTAGTCGCGTCATTCACTGCTGAGATGGCCCCCTCCTACTTGCTCGACCTCGTGCTTTAAATTGACCATGCGACCTATTGCTATGACCACCTGGTTGCTCGATACACTACTCAAAACGTGTTAATTTCTGATTTAGTCTTCATCACCCAACAATCTCCCACTTGAAGATTGAAGCAAAGGGTCACCTCCTCTCTTTTTTCGGATTAGTGGTAATGGTGTGTTAAACCAACTGTCTTCAACCTTGAAGACTTATTGAAGTTGCGCATAACTCCAATTTCTCTATAGTCACTGGCTTGATTAACATGTATGTTGGATTCTTGCTTTCTTGTATCTTCATAAGCGTTAGCACTTCATCATTGAGTAATGACCTGATGAAGTGGTAACGGAGACCTATATACTTGGTCCTTGAATGAAACGCCGAGTTCTTGACTAGATATATTGCACTTTGACTATCATTGTGCAATACATTCCTCAACTGCTTGAATCCCATCTCTGCTAACAAACCCTGTAGCTAGATCATCTCATTGCTGGTTTCCATCACAACCACATACTTTGTTTCAGTTGTAGATAGAGCAACAATCTTCTGCAGCTGAAATACCCAACTGATGGTTGTAAACCCCAATGTGAACACATACCCGGTAGTGCACTTTTTATGATCCACCTCACCAGCAAAGTCAGCATCCATACAGTCTTGTATTTCCAGAACACCTCTCTTGAAACACAAACACTCGTTGACTGTACTCCGTAGGTACCTTAGTATCCACTTTTCTACTTCCCAATGCTGCTTCCCTAGGTCTGACATGTAGTTATGGCCCCGGTTTAGGAACTGGCGGTTCCAGTTTTGGAACTGTCGGTCCATTTTTGGCCTAACCAGAACTGGGACCGTAGAGGTCCAGTCCCGGTTCTGGTTAGAACCGGAGGAGGTTTATGGAACTGGCGGTTCAACAACATGTTCCATAACCAGAACCGGCAGCCCAATTTTAAATTTTTTTTTTTGAAATTAAACAATTAAAGATTTAAAATAAATTAATAAAAAGTTGAAAAAATTAAACGTGGGTACTGGGTTAAAATAAAATTACGATAATATTATAAAACTATAAAATTAAAAAAATAAATAAAAAATTAGGGTTTGAACTTAATTTTACCTCAATTAAGCTGCCCACGTGTCCTCTAGGAGGAATCAAAGCCCATGTAATTCTTTTACCTATTATGTTTCGGAGGTGATTAATCGTCGCTTGTTCTTTCGGTGGCTGTTGTATCATTATTGGTGTCGAAGAAGTCATTGTCGTCGGACACCAGATCCAATTCCTGCTGCCGGTATGAGGTCTTAGTCCAGTCGTCAACACAGACCTGGATTTGTATTGAGTCAGGATTGAGCAATGCTCGTTTCTCGTCGAAAACATTGCCACATATACTAAATTCCTATTCGACTGCAACGGTCGAGACAGGGGTTCCAAAAATTTGTTTGGCAATGATGGCCAAAACTGGAAAGTTAGTTTCGTGCTCCCTCCACCAATGTAGTATGTTAAAGTGTTCGTTGTCCAAAAACTCAAAAGAGGTGTTTATGTAAATATCAACCTCTGAAACATAGGTTGATGAAGGCGAAGAACTTCCCTGTGCCCTTGATTTTTTGGTCAACACGCTTGACCCTAACTTCTTTAATGAGGGAAAGCGAGAACGAGAATGACTACTAGTACTACCACTTCCGCTTGGTTCCGATTACTGAACATTAATGTTCAGCGAAGTACCGTATACAGAACGGTATTCGTTATACATTGAATAAAATAATTGCCTAACATTATTATATAAAGCACTAATATCTATGTTCACTAGCCCTATAAATTGATAATGAAGGGTTAAATATTCATATAAACTGTCAAATTTACATCTAGGGTCAAAAACTAATGCAACAGTATAAATCGCAGGAATGTCCCTATAATAATTTAACCATCTATCTCTTATTGCACAAGCACATGCAGTTAGTTCCGGTATTTGTGCACATTCATTAAGTGCACCTATAATATTAATGGCTTCACATAAAAATAAATGTGAAGTTGAATAATATATACTGGATAAAGCTTTAGTTGTATCATAAAAAACTTTTAAAACCATGCAAATATTTGTACAAACATCCCAATGATGTTCATATAAATTAATGCTCCTAACATTATGCTGCATAAATTTAACTAATAATTCTCTATAATTATAGCTTTCACAAAGCAATTTATATGTGGAGTTCCAACGAGTTGGGATATCACGGGAAAACCTAATTGGATGTTTCCCGTTAGATTTACAATACCTAGCCCATTGTTTCATAGTGGTAGGATGTTTCCACAAATAATATAGAGCATCCCTAATTGGTGTAATCCATTCTTATAGTGTTTGCAAGCCATGTTGTACACATATATTTAAAACATGACAAACACATCTTTGATGAAAAAATCTGCCGCCAAAGTAGGGTTGACACAATTGAATTAATTGTGGAACAACGGCAGTATTGTTTGCAGCATTATCAAAACCAATTGCAAAAATTTTACTTTTAATACAGTATTCTTTAAAAATAATTTTCATTAATTTATAAATATTATCGGCAGTATGAGTGTCGTCAAAAACTCTAAATGCAAGAATTTATTTTTGCAACTCCCATGATTGGTCAATGTAATGGCAAGTGAGTCCTAAGTATGAATATTTTTACCAATGATCGCTTCAGATATTGACACAAACAGACACACGACCCATATAATTTTGAAAATATCTAACTAATGTTTTTTATTTTTATTTTTAATGAATGTCACACCTAGTACGTTTTAATGTGGTCCTAGGTACTCTATATGCAGCGGGATTTAAAACATTATGATAATATTTTAAAAAACCAGTTTTTTCGCCAAAACTAAAAGGATGATGCTCGGTCGCTACCATTTTTGCTAATTGTTCCCTATTATTTATATCACTATATTTAAATAAAGGATGGTTATGAGATATATACCTAGAAATTTGGTATTGTCCTCGGCTACGCTCATGCTGAGCTTCGACTAGATGCTTGGTGTTGATGTGCTTCTAGTACGTCTCGTACCCTCCGGATTTGTTCCATTTAAACTCTTTGTTACAATAGTTGCAAGTCACCACAACTTCCCCTATTCCTTCTCCACCCTCCTCATATGAACTTTAAAAAGTTCATATTTGTACTTTGCCAAATCTGGCGGTGGCATTTGTACGGTTTTACTTGGTGGGGGGATTTTACGAGAGGGACTATTGACATGAATATGCTCATTGCTCTCACTAGATGAACAATATCTAACCTTGTACAAACCATCGCATACATCAGACTTCCAATGGCTGAGGCATATAAGATCTTAGCTATTAAGTCCTTTCTGTGTTCGTCTGTGGACACTGCTCCTTTAATAACCTTAAATGATTAGCAAGAGGTGTACTGATAGTGTAACGTCCACCTCCGGGATTCGCCTACACTGGTCTATGCCAGGTTTGCCCCGCGAGGTCCGACGGTCACTCACAAGGTACTGTCCGCTTTGGGTCGTCCGGGGTTGCCCCGCCACAACGCCCTCAAGGTTTTGCTTCGCCTCCCCCAAATCAGGATTTGAACCAGTTACTTATCCTTAAGTACTAATTCTTATCAAGTTGGGTACCAATTGAGCTACAACACCCCCTGACCCGACCCGACTGGATCGACCCAGGGAGCACTATCGGGTTTTCAAAACTTTACTTAATTCACTTTATAAATTTCAAACCAGTAAAAAATCATATAACTTATATTTTAAAAATATGTTTCTAGTGAGCCCATCAAATTTTATTTTCAAAAATTTCGGCAGAGTTTCCTCTATTTTTCTGATTTTCCAAAACCTGTTTTCAATGAAACAAATATAATACAATATAATTCCAACACTTCTATATCCAAATTTTCAAATCAATGCGCACTCTGCCGTTTAGTGCGACTTCCAAATATTTTCAAATAAGACATATATAATTAATATTTACAAACATTTGAATAGAATATAAATCATAAAACACTTATTACAAGACAGATTTCTGCATATGCATGCTTCATGAAATACAATATACAATTAAAATTCAATTGTAATTACTCAAAAGAATTGTTACTCTGGACCTTCAATCTGCTGCTACTTCCTCTCTATTCTTTATTTCCCCTTGTATCTCTGATACCTGCGCGTGATAAAATCAACGTGCTAAGCAATAATGCCTAGTGGGTGTACACTAAACTCAAGTATCAAAATCAATAATCATTTCATAATAAAAATGTTACAATGCTATCGTATAAAAACATTTCAATTTTTAACTTTTTGAAATAAGTCATATACAAACAGTTTAATAAAAACATCTAAATTCAATCAATAAAGCATATTAAATTCAGTTTCTAAATTCAATCATTTTCTATTCTGGTCTACACTCATCATACATTTATATATCTATAACATCGGTGTAACATTCACCTCCGGGATTCGCCTAAACTGGACTAAGCCAGGTTTGCCCCGCGAGATGTAACTGTCGGGAATATCTATCTCCGGGATTCGCCTAAACTGGACTAAGCCAGGTTTGCCCCGTGAGATGCAGCAATCATGGATACAATGCAATGTCTATCTCCGGGATTCGCCTAAACTGGACCATTCCAGGTTTGCCCCGCGAGATATAACAGTCATGGATACAGTGCACTGGCTATCTCCGGGATTCGCCTAAACTGGACCATTCCAGGTTTGCCCCGCGAGATGCAATAGTTATAACTTTATATTCGTTTTCCAATTAATCAATAGTTATTCACAAATCAAAATTTTCAAATCAACAATTATTTTCACAAAACCAAAACTTTCATTTATACTCATATCAATAGATTCTAAAATTATTTTCAAATAGTATTTACAAAACAACTATCACTTACGAAACATTATATACGAGTTTTCCAAAATCATTTCCAAACATTATTCGCAAAACAATTTATTTGAAAACAGAAAAATTTCATTATACTAGCATATTCCCTAAATATTTTTCAGACAGTTTCTAACAATATTCGTAAACAAAACAGAATTACACAAAATCCATACATAAATTTAATGCTCAATTTAACGAAATATCGAAAATTCAAATGAAAATATATAACGAAAATTATCACAAATGCAGAGATCAGTGTACACCTACCTGGTTTCCGTTTTTTTCGAACAGTTTTTCTTATGGATTTCCTTTTTCCTTTCTCTTTCCTTTTTCTCTTTTCTTTTCCTTTCTTCTTTTCTTCCTCTTTCTCTTCTCTTCTTCTCTTCCTCTTCTTCTTCTTCTTCTTCTCTTCTTCTTCTTCTTCTTCTTCTTCTCTTCCTCTTCTTCTTCTTCTCTTCCTCTTCTTCTTCTTCTTCTTTTTCTTCTTTTTCTTCTTTTCTCTCTCCCGGTCTCTCTTTCTCTCTGTTTTCTCCCTTTCCTGTTTTCTGGAGCCTTCAGCGACAACTATTTTTTTTTATAATCTTTCGGTCGTCGCGACCGTCGTTGCGACCTGTGCTCGCGCCACTAGGTCGCGTTGCTCACTGGAGCAACTCCACCGCCTTCATCGCGATCACCCATCGCGATATCCTGGTCGCGCTGGTGGTCGCAATGCTCACTGCCAGAATTTTCACTTTTTCATCGCGAGCCAGTCAACGCGATCTGTGGTCGCGGTGACCAGGTTGTGTTGCTCACTGCCCGAAAATGCCATTTTTCTTGCTGCGAGCAGCTCATCGCGACTTGTGGTCGCGGTACATACTGCCCCAATTTTTTACTTCTTTTCCTTCATGCATCAGTTCTGGACCGTTCCATCTGGTCCACCTGGAAACCATAAAAATAAACATACATTTAATTACGTTTTATACCACTATAATCATAACTTTTTACATCCTCATTTTCAAAAGTAATTATTCAAAATTTGGGATGTTACAGATAGGTTTAGCATTACTCATGTTGAATCTCTGTAACACCTTGCTAATATACTATGCCTGAGATATTGCAAGGTAGCTCTCTGTCTGTCTATGCTGACCTCATCCCTAGAATATGTTTCGCTTCACCCAAATCCTTCATCTAGAATTCGATGGAGGTTGCTTCTTTAGTTTGTTAATCCCCTATAAATCTGTACCAACTACTAACATGTCATCAATATAAAGTAGCAGAATTATATACCCGGAGCTAACCCTTTTGAAGTAACAGCAGTGGTCTATATTACATCGGAAGAACCCATTCTTCTGCATGAAGCCGTCAAACTTTTTATACCATTGCCTCAACACTTGTTTTAGCACATACAGACTCTTGGTTAACTTGTATACCAAGTCTTCCTGTCTTGTCAGTGCGAAACTTTCACGTTGTTACATATATATCTCTTCTCCTAGATCTTCATGAAGAAAAGATGTCTTCACATCTAGCTACTCTAGATGTAACCTCTTTGCAACCACTATGCTCAGTACTGCTTAGATGGTTGTCAATTTCATCAACAAACTTTGCTGGACACAGCTTACCTCCATTGATATGCTCCTCAAATGTCAGTGCTTTAATCGCTGGTAGAATTTGAGCTTTCCAATGAATAAAATTGTCGAGATTGAAGTTGAGAGCCTTTGAGATGGAAGCAAACTCTACTTGCTTGACTAACGAGGACATAGTACGATTTGAACTAGAACTTGAAGCTATTGATGTTTGTCAAGAACGGCTTTGATACCATGTAAAACCTGTAATTAGGTTTTGATGAAAGAAAACAAGAAGTTTGACAAGGATCTTGTGAGACCAATATGGAAATTCTCAAACACTTCAACAATTGGAAAATAAAAGTATGTTTTCACTGAGAGGGGAACTTAGTTACAAGCACACTATATATACAAACTCAGATCCACCCTTGATCTCTAACAATACCTCTAACGATAACCCTTAGATATGACAAGTCAGCAATCTGAGTGACAAAGATAATTGGCAGATGATTGGCTGATACAATACACTGCATATACTAACAAAAACAATAATAATCAATCAGTCTAATTAGTAACAAACTGAACAACACTGGACTTAATACAAATCAGCTTTGCCTAGTAGTTTACTAGATGCCAAGTGACAACTCGAATACTTGACCAACTGACTGATGATCAACAACATACTCTGCTATATTGGCAAATAGAGGAAAAAGCTTTATCATCAGCTCATACAGGTTCCTTCACAAAATTAATTGTCACTTTGTCACCATCATATTCACCAAGGTATTTTTGCACCTTGAGTGTATTAGATAGAATGATCATCCTGCTGATATCTCCACTAACACGCATCCTTCAGGAAGATTTCAGGATTTAGTTTCCAAACTGAAGTTGGCATCCACCACACCACCTTGATTTTGTGAGGAATGTTAACATGATTTCTGAAGTGCTTTCTCATTTAGTGGAATATGTTATGGGCATATAATTATGGCATAATTATTGGGATAGAATTCTATTTAGGGAGATATTGTATTAATACTTTCATGTCTTGATATTCTCATTGTATAGTATATATACCTTTTGTACAAGTGATTCAGACAAGCAGCAATACATATAGTTTTCATTGGTTTTATTCTCTAAATTTTATCAAGTACTATATATCTGGAGAATCTGAATCTGAATTTGTAGATTCTTTTAATAGAAATTTTTTTTGTTATACAGGATACATACGCAAAACGACATAGAAATAGTTGGGAAGGGTTGGGCTGGCTTACAGAGAAAGAGTCCTTACTAGTTTATATGTGTGTGTGTGTGTGTGTATATATATATATATATATATATATATATATAATATGAATTTTTTCCAATATTTATATTTTGTGTTTAAAAAATGTTGGTTTTTTAACCACTGGATTATAATCAAGCATATATTAATTACTGAGTAGTTACAAGTTCTATATACTATGAGAAGTTTGAAGATCTCACTGTATTAAATTAATTAATAAAACATAAGTAGATTAAAAAGGAAGGAAAAATACAGAGGATAACAAAAAGAAATGAAATGACAAAAACGACTAAAGGATCGATAACAGTCCTAAGACCTAAATGCATAATACCACGCTACTGAATTTCAATGGAGGACCCTCCCAACAGGTCAAGCTAGAGCAACTTAAATCCATTCGATACCTCTACTTTGTATATCAAGCTCAGGACAACTACAGAGAAGTAGTTGTATTTGTAGCCACCTTCCATGAATCACCAAATTTTTTGTGGATGAAAGATTCCAATGAATGTAGATATGTATATCTTGATAAATAAAGGAAGTTGTAGGGATAAAAACACAGTTATTGGAATAGAAGCCAGGACAGTAACCGGAATGGAAACCCATTTAAATTCGTCGTGGAGCACGATCCAGAGAGCAGCAACAAAAGCTATCATCATAGTGACAATGGCAAAAAAGAGAGAGCCAAGACCTATTAACAATTTTATAGGAAGTTTCTTGAGGAAATCTTCTTCTGCATAACGAGCGGTGAGGATAGATAAAAACATTAGAACAGAAGTTAAAGCTGAGAAAAGGGCTAGAGCATCTGAAATCATGTACACTGTAAAAGGCTTATGTTGTAAGAAAATTGGGATGCCTTGACTGTTGTTGCCTCCAGGTACCGTAAAAGCTGCAGCAAACACTACCGTAGCAACAAGAGTTGTCACAACCATGCAAGAAGTTGATGTGTCTTTCATCCATTTTTCTGCCTTCTCGACCAGCTCTTTGTGCTCCTTAGTGAATAGTTCCCTAGGTGTATGTCCATCACAGTCTTTCTTTTCCTTGTCAGAAGGGTGAGCTAGATTCTCCACCTCCTACAAGGCAAGAGCAACATAATTGCTGAGATAATATATCTAATGGATGAATTCAGATTCTCTCGTGTTGCTGATCTTTATCATTTCTCAGACATTAAAAAAAAAATAATACACTACTTAAAAAATAATGAAAATAAAAAACAATTAACTGAATCTGTTGAGGTCAAGACAAATATCAGTACAGTAGATGATGTCAATCCCTAATAGATATGTCTTATAGTAAAATCTAAAGCTATCTGCTGAAAGTAGTGTTAATCTGCTATAAATTTGTTTGTTAGAGTTTATATAATATTAAATTATAACGCATCCTCTATAAATTTGTTTGTTGAGTTTATAAAATATTAAATTATAACGCATCCTCCCGCATGCAAAATTCAATATTATTAGAAGTTAATTTGTCATATGGATTATGCAAATACAGAGAAAAAATTTGAAATGACGTTTTGAACTAATATTATTGAATAATTACTTAGAAGTAAATGTCATATAGGTACCTTAAACCACTGCAACTCTCGTTGCATCTGTAGAGCTGCACCAGAAACAGATGATAGTTGAGGTGAAGGTGCCAACTTAGCTGCCAGATGCATTCTACAGGGTTTTGCTTTACTATTAGAGCTATAGTATAGTTTGGCTGATGAATCATTTTCGTCAAGTGCACCATATATAGTACACAATTCACTCCTGGCGTATATGAGATTGAAAACCAATTCTCGCCGATGTTCGACAGCATCATCAAGTACTGTTTTCCACCCATTCCAAATCCAAATCAAATCCGGGAAGTGTTGAAGACATACTTTTATAATTTCAGCAATTCCTGAGCTTCCGGCTAGATTGAGGATATTTGAGTTCACGAAGAAGTTTAGAATTTCCGAATTTGGCATTAGTTTTGCTCTCTCACATATAAACGTTACCAATTCCAAAGCATATTTGTGTCTCCACTTTACATCTTGGAATTTTTGGCTAGTCCTGGGAGCTGCAAATGATATTTAAATGGATGTAGAAACTAATTAATATATATATATATATGAGAAATGTTTTCTCCAAAATATATATACACACATATACATATATATATATATATATATATATGTATATGTATATGTATATGTATATGTTTGTGTTATATATATTTGAGGAAAACAATTATTGATACCACTTTGTTGTTGCTTACCAAGGGTTGTGACTATATTCCATATTTGTCGTTTGAACCATTTACCCACTGCCCCAATTTAAATAAAACGCGTTACAAATGAATGGATATTGCACAAAATAAAGAACAAAATTAAAATACCTATAATACAAAATAGGGATATTATTATTTTGATTAAATAATGCCTACCTCCCTAAGGTTTGCTCAATTACAGGCAGAATCAACTTTTTGGTTTATTGACAAAGACCTCCCTTCCCGTTAGTCAACTTTTAGGTTTATTGATAAAGACCTTCCCTCCCGTTAGCTAACTTTTTTTTTTTTACAAAGACCTCATCTGGTCAATTATTACATTTGACCAAATTTTACTAAGAGCAGGGGAGG
Organism: Xanthoceras sorbifolium; assembly: GCA_003430845.1. Taxonomy (NCBI): domain Eukaryota; kingdom Viridiplantae; phylum Streptophyta; class Magnoliopsida; order Sapindales; family Sapindaceae; genus Xanthoceras; species Xanthoceras sorbifolium. The sequence continues at coordinate 30,189,935 of CM010618.1, forward strand.
TGTTTGCAATAAACGATAAAGTTGACTCCGCTTATAGTTGGCAAAACCTCAGGGGAGGTCGATGCAATTAACTCTTATTTTTTTTCCCCAAGATTTGAAACAATGTCGTTTTATTCCCTACTTTTAAATATGTCTCATTTTCCCTTACCATTAAAAATCCTAACATCTCCATTAAATTTGGTAAGTAAAAAATTAAACGGTCCATTTTGCCTTAAAAGGGAAAATAACTACCATACCCTTACGATATTTAAAAAAAATTATTTAATATTATAAAATTAAAATAATAAACAGTGACAAATTAATTTATTTTTTTTCATTTTCTTTCTTCTTCCCTTCTCCCCGTCTCTCTCTGTCTCTATTTTTTCTCTCTCTCTTCTTCCGTTCTTTCTCTTCTATTTTTTCTCTCTTATTTCATTATGTATTGTTTTGTGTATTGTTGTGTGTTTGTTTGGAGGAAGGCCGCCTTTGGTGGTCGAGGTTTGGAGGCAGTCGTGTGGTGGTAGGGTTTGGAGGTAGTGACAGTGTGGTGGTCGGGTGGTTGGAGTGTCGAAACAGCAGCAATGTGGTGGATTTTGGGGGTGTGAACAGGGAAGGCTGGACATAGTTTCTCTGGATCTCTTTCTAACAAAATTGTAAAGGTAGGGAAACAAATGTTGAATTTGTTAAAAGTAGTGGTAAAACGATATTTTCTCAAACCTTGGGAGGAAATAATAATATCCCTACAAAATATTAAAGTTTTCAAGAAAGTCTAGCGATTTATACTTCGAAAAAAAAAAGTTCCTAGGTAGATACATATATGTTCCTATAAAATAGTCATGATATTTACAATTGATTTTGAATACAAATTAATATGACAAAGATTTATTGGATAAATATATACATGATGGGGTATCCAAACCGAGTTAGAATAAGGTTAATGAAAAATTGACTACCATTCGGTCAGTTTTGAGCATTGTAGCAGCAAAAGAGTTACATATTGAGCAGCTAGTTGTGAAAACCACTTTTCTCCATGGGGATTTGGAGGAAGAGATATAGATGCAACAAGTTTCTCAGTGACAGGCAAAGAGAATATGGTGTGCAGGTTGACAAAGAGCTTGTATGGTTCGAAACAGGCTTGCGACAGTGGTATAAGAATTTAGATGGGTTGATGTAGAAGAATGGCTATTTAATATGCAATGCTGACCATTGTTGTTACTTCAAGAAGCTTAAATACCATTATATTATTTTACTACTTTATGTAGATGATATGTTAGTAGCTGGTGCAGACCTGTAAGAGATAACAAATTGAAGAAACAATTGTCCAGTGAATTTGAGAAGGAGGACTTAGGTGCAACAAAACAGATACTTGGGATGAAAATTAGCAGAGACAAACAGATGGTGACCTTGCACTTATCTCAAGTAGAGTATATCCATAAGGTATTGTAGAGATTTAGGATGACTGATTCTAAGCCAGTCATCACATCTATAGCTAATCATTTCAGGCTATCTAAGAAACAGTGTTTAGAGACAGATGAAGAAAAAGACTTTATGGTTAAGGTACCATATGCCTCAACCATTAGAAGCTTGATGTATATCATGGTTTGCACAAGACTAGACATTCCTCATGCATTCAGAGTAGAGAGCAATATTCATATCAAATCCAGGCAAACAATATTGGAAAGTAGTGAAGTGGACACTCAGGTACCTGTGGGGTACCACTGAAAAATGCTTATGTTTTAAAAGAGATTATTTGAAAATGCAAGGCTTTGTGGATGTTGATTTTGCTGGTGAGATGTATCACGGGATGAGAACTAGCGGTATGTGTTCATTCTGGGTTCTATAGCCATCAGTTGGGTTTTTCAGTTGTAGAATATTATCGTGCTATCTACAACTGAAACAAAGTATATGACTATAAAAGAAGCTAGTAAGAAATTGATTTGGTTACAGGGTTTGTTAGTAGAGTTCATATTCAAGCGGATTAAGAATGTGTTGCATAGTGGGAGTCAAAGTGCAATAGACTTAGCCAAGAATTCAGCATTCCATTAGAGGACTAAGCATACAGGATTGTGTTTTCACTTTATAAGGCCATTACTTGATGATAAAGTGTTGACACATGTGAAGATACAAGGTAGTAAGAATCCAGTTGATATGATGACAAAACCAGTTACTACAGAAAAACTAAAGTTGTGCACAATTATAGTGGATCTTCAAGGTTGAGGACATGATGTTTAAGCGCATCGTTTCCACTAGTCATTGGAGGAGAATGTTTACTTATGTTTCAGTCCTCAGTTGGAGACTGTTGGATATACAGTCTAAATCAGTATTGTTGCACTTCGTGCTCGAGGTCAAGCTACCTACAGAGCCAAAGTTACCAAACCGTATTGAATTGATGCATAAATAGGGCAAATAGTGTCCGATTAAGGTGAATACAAAACTGGTAGAAAGAGGAGTCTGAGACGAAGACAATGGTGAAAACGGTAAAGAAGGCTGGATGTTCTCAGATGCACAATTGGAACTAGCCTATCATGCAGGTGTGTATGAGTTGTACGGGCATGAAGGCGGTCTTTGGGCATGTGAAAGAGTGTGGTTGACGCGTGGACTTATTTTTCGTGTTGGAGACGGATTTTTTTTTCAGGTTTTCCTATTTTTGATGGGTTTCTAATTACTTGGGGACTAAGAATACTCAGTCTATAAATAAGAGATTTATTCTTTTATTGTATACACCTGAAGAAACACTTGTGACAAAGCTGTGAGACACCTAAGAGCTATGACCTGTGAGATTGATTTTACTTTGTAAACATTGTTTGATAGTGGAATTAAGTGCTGGTGCGCTGCGTGAACAGAGGGTGTTGGATCATATAAAAAGCTCGTGTCTCTTTTATTTTTATTTTTTTGTGGTTTCGTTTGTATGTGTGACTTATTTTTTTCATAGTTTGCTTTAAGTCAGCACCCCTTAGTATATTATACTGAGCACCTTTTAATTAAAACCCTTGGATCAAATAGATTTAAAAAAGCATTTTAACAACAACCTTTGTTTAAATGGTGTTCATTATAATAGACTAAAGGGGTGCTGACTAAAAAATTTCTCCATATATATGAAGGTGGAGGATCCATGAATACACACACATAACAGTAATACCAATTATGAAGCAAAATACAGAATATGCAAACCTCGAGCGGCCCATGCTGTAGAGTTTGGGTTCTTAAGATCTTCAGAGTTTTCTGGGGGATCTTCCATATCACCTTTCGTACAAATCAAAGGCTTAAAAGGTGCCACTTAACCAAAAAGAAATAGTCAGTAACAACATATGAAAATTAAGTTGGTGAATAAGTCACCTATATATATATATATATAAGAGAGAAGGGAGAAAGAACTAACATTGGTAGATCCATATTTCCCAGAAATTAAGCCTTGTTCCACTTAGGAAGTCCATAGGCCTAACAGCCAATATGCTGACCATATTATCTCCATATATATCCACCATAGCCTTGTCAGGAAAAAGACGAAGTAGATCCAATGTTATATCTGTTCAAAAATAAACTTAAATTAAACTTTGCAGATTTTGTAAATATTTAAGAATAAATGGCTACTACATATGGTTAAAGCTGGGACTCTTTTTCTTGTTTCCTATAATCTAGTGCAAAACAAGTTTATTCAAATTTCAGTGATCTCCCAATTATATATGCAAGCGTGAACTTCCATTATAGAACCCTAAATAGCAATAAAGACTAAAGTTTTATATATATGTATATGTATATGTATATAGGTATATGAGAGAGAGAGAGAGAGAGAGAGATTACTATACCGTGAAAACCCGCATGAGTTAGCTCTAACAGAAGATGAGAGAGAGAGAGAGAGAGAGAGAGAGAGAGAGAGAGAGAGAGAGATGACTATACCGTGAAAACCTGCATGAGTTAGCTCTAACAGAAGATGAGTTGAAGTGGCTTCAAGGAAGGGATTCTTAGTTTGGGTGGCAAGGAACGAAGCCATCTCCTTCCCTTTAGCAGCACCATGAACAACAGCCGAAAGTAGAGGAATGAAACCTTGGGAACCTTGTACTTCTGTCAGATTTGGGTTTTTTCTCAACAATGCCTTTGCCACATTCACAACTCCTGTAAATGCAGCGTAGTGAAGGGCTGTGTTTCCATTCACATCTACGACTGCAACTTGTTCTGGAGTCATCTTTTCGACCAGCTTCTCCACAAATTTGGAATTGCATGAATAACCCGCAACGTGCAATACTGTCATGGTTACCATGGAAATCTTTGCTGTTAATGCTTCAGGATCTTTATCGATAATCCTTTTGGCGATTTCCCAGTCCCCTTTAAGTGCAGCGTGATATAAGTCTGCATAGCGATTCAGGTCTATTTCATTCAAAGTTTTCTCAAAACTTCCTTCCCTGTATACCTGAGACGAGCCATCCAAATTGCTTTCTGTTAAACTTTTGGATTCTTCTTCCGATTCAGAGATTTCCTGCTGGTCATCATCCAACGCTTCTGAGGCACGTCCTTGGCTTTTAGCCATTGATGATCTGCAACTTAATTTGGTTTCCTGGTGGCATTCGTTGAATGCTTCTAGTTCTGATGAGCTACTTCCTTTGCTTATATCCATTGATCTGCAAGCTTTTAATTTGGTTTCCTGTTGGTATCCTTCGAATAATGCTTTTGAGCTAATACTTCCTTGGCTTATATCCATTATTGACGAATCACAAGAGATAATTTAGAAGGGAAGTTTTTTCCTTAATCACAAGAAATTGATGTTAATTAAATAGCAAATCAATGTATTGCGAAAACTTGGAAATATATGCTTCAAAATAAGCTTGGGAATGGTGAAGAAAGCATGTGCGCATCTCTTCACTGCTCGATAAAAACATTATAAAAATCATTAGATAATAAGTTGAAAAGTGAAGATGCATGCGAGAAATTGGTGAAAAATATTATCAAAAAGAAATGAACTACCCATTGTACCCTTCACTAAATTATTTTACTTTTACCATGAATTATTTTATTTGATCGTGATATATTTTCTTTACAGTGAACTATATATATATATATATATATATTACCGTTATCTATTTATTTTGACCATGAACTATTTTCATTTAATAGTGATCTATTTTCGTAACAACGTCGGATTTCAGTCCATAATATATTATTGGAATCGTCTCGATGAGGATAATCTTCATCACTCCCATCAGTTTGTTTGTTTCTCTCTCTAACTTCCTTTGTTTAAGTCTCTCTCTCTCTCTCTAATCTAATTAACTCTTTCTTTCTTAACTCTGAATTTTTTGGATGTTGGTTTGAAAAAAGAACTAGGGCTTTTTTTATCCCAAAACTATTTTGGTACTATAAAAACTCAGATTACTAATATGGTGATAGTTACAAAAAAAAACACATCAAAAGGTGGTATAAATATAATGAACTCATATGCATACATGTCTGACATGTTGCAATTAAACGAGCAAATAACACTCAATGTAGTAAACTACACTGGGTAGAAAAAACTCACACTCATACCAGAGAGAAATATTGAAGAACTGTTTATTTCACTTGATAAAAAAACAATGAATAGAAGTAAGCTATTTATAGTAGCTGATGGACTAATTATTATAAGACTCAAACTCTAATGTGATAATAACAATCACAATGATGAACACCAATACTAACTAATAATCATAATCAAATTGATAAACCTAACCTCAACTGATAACAATAAAACAATTGATAAATAATCTAATAAGATAAATCAATCTAATTACTTGATTTAATCCTATATAGCTCCCCTAAAACCAAGTTCTTCATAGCTCATCATGCCCAAAGTCTTCTTAAGCTTCATAAAAGTATCAACTTTGAGCAGCTTCATGAAGATGTTTGCAACCTGCTCCTTAGAACGACAGTACTCGATTATGATCTCCTTGTCATTCATCAAGTCTCGAATGAAATGAAACTTGATATCAATGTGCTTACTCCTATCATGATAAACTGGATTCTTGGTCAGAGAAATGGTAGACGTGTTGTCACAGTAGATCACTGTAGGAGCCTCTTGCTAATGTTTCAAGTTACAAAGCATACAACGAAGCCACATAGCCTGTATAGCGCCACTAGCAGCTGCAATATACTCAGCTTCTGTTGTTGACAAAGCAACCACATGTGCTTTTTCAATGACTAAGAAAATAATCCAAAACCAAGATAAAATGCATAGTCGGAAGTGCTTTTCCTTTTCTCTATATCACCTGCCCAGTTACTATCTGTATATCCAACAAAATCAATCTTGTTAGCAAAAGAATAAAAGATACCATAATCCAATGTACCTTTCACATATCACAAGATCCGTTTGCCAGTTTGCAAGTGAGACCATCTCGGAGAATCCATGAACCTGCTGATAAGCCCAACTCCATATGCAATATCAAGTCTAATAGAAGTCAAGTATCTCAAACTTCCTACTAACCTACGAAATATGGTAGAATCAACCAGCTCACTAGTCCCATCTTTTACCAACTTTAATCTTTCTTTAATAGAAGTTAGAATCGACTTATAACTTTTCATCTTGAACTTTTTCAGCACATTACCGGCATACTTCTTATGACCCCCGAAGATCCCGTCTTCTGCCTGAGTCACCTCAATGCCGAGGAAATAAGACATAAGTCCCAAATATGTCATCTCAAAATGACCAATCATTTATGTCTCGAACTCTACAATCATCTTAGGGTTAATGCCAGTAATAATCAGATCATCAACATACAAGCACACAATAAGAATATCTCATTGTGAATTGGATTTGACATACAAAGTGTACTCATAAGGACATCTCTAAAACTCATGCTAGATAAAATATGTGTCAATACATGTGTACCACACTCTGGGTTCCTGCTTTAACCCGTATAAGGTCTTATCAGTTTGTAGACGTTATTTTTTCACCCCTTTTTCACATAACCTGGTTGTATGTAGACTTCCTCCCCAGTCTCCCCATTCAAAAACACTGATTTCACATCCATCCGAAAGATTTTCCAGCGATATAGAGAAACAATCAAGCGAACGGTGTCGAGTATGGCAACATGTGCAAAAACCTCAAAATAATTGATCCCTAGCTTTTGCTTGTAACCTTTGGCAACCAGACGTGCTTTTTAGCGTTCTACCTCACCATTTGATTTGTATTTGGTTTTGTATGCCTATTTAACACTAATGGGCTGTTTACCACAAGGCAAATTAGTAAGCTCCTATGTGTTATTCTTCTCAATTGCATGAATCTCCTCATCTATTACTTTCAACCAGTAATCATTTTGAGCAGCATCTTCATATGTAATAAGATCACAATCTGCAAATAGTGCAAAATTCATCAGTTGGATCGTCGTCATTATTGAGAACACAATCCTGCAAACGAGCTGCCAAGACCCATGGCGTGGTGGATAACTAGAAGATTCTGCTGGATGTGCAGTTATATGGGTCGTGGTTTCACAATGGAGTGGTATCGAATCATCATTAGGATGCGAATCACCATTAGGATGAACATTAATCTCCTCTAGATCAATATTAGTGACAGAAGAGCTCCCCTTACCACGAGACCAATCCCAACACCCTTACTCATCAAAAGTAACTTTGCGGCTGACAATTACCTTCCCTGTTACTGGTATATAAAGTTTATAGCCCTTTGTCACCTGACTGTAGCCGATGAAGATGCATCTCTCTGCCTTATCATCAAGCTTCTTCTTTAAAACATCAGGCACATGAGCATATGTAATACATCCAAACGCTCTTTAGTGTCCAATTCTGGGTTTTCATCGAGTACAGTGTCCAATTCTTTTCGAGAACACTTCTAGTTGGACACTTGTTCAACAAATAGACAGCATAAGCAACTACATCACTCCAAAGACCTTTGCGTAATTTCTTCAAGTGTAACATAGACCTAACCATGTCAAGATGGTTCTATTCTTCCTCTCTGCTACTCTGTTCTGCTGAAAAGTGTATCTGGTAGTCAGCTGATGATTTTTTTATGCTATACTTTTATAAGAAATCATTACAGACAACATATTTAGTGCCCCTATCTGTTCTTAGAGTTTTGATAAACCGTCCACTCTACTTCTATGCATTCACCTTATATTTTTAAAGGAATCATAAGCATCTGACTTCTGCTGTAAGAAATACACCCAAGTTTGCTGCTAAAGTCATTAATAAATCTAATAAAGTACATGTGACCTTCATTTGATGGAGTCTCCACCGAGCATAGATCTGAGCGCACCACCTCCAAAGGCTTATAGGCTCTCTACGATTCTGTGTAGGAAATGCGTCTCTATGCTTCTTTCCAATAACATAGGTTTCACAAACTCTATCAGAAGGGTTAATGACGGGCAATCCTAAGACTATCTTGCTCGATGCAAGCAGTTTTAGACTCCTAAAGTTCACATAGCCATACTGCAAGTGTCATAGCTAGTTCTCATCACCAGTCACATAACTAAAGCAAGGTAAATTTTCACCATTAATAAGCAGCGGAAATAAACAGTTTGGTGTCATTTACCTTTGCTATTAGTCTTTTTTGTTTATCATTGATGGTGCAAATGCCGTTGTACATCCGCATGTCATATTCCTTCTGGGACAGCTGTCCCATACTCAATAAGTTTTTATGCAGGCTTGGGACAAACAACATGTCAGAGATAAAATTTTTGGATCCATCTTTTAGATAGATGGAGATTTCACCTTTCCCCATTACTGGCACCTTTGCGTCATTCCTAAATATCACTGTCGAAGTATAGGACTCCTCCAACTGAGAGAAAATCTCATTTCTACCACACATGTGGTTGCTGTAGCCTGTATCCAAAAACCATTTGTTCTTGGGCTTATCCTCTGTTATACTGCACGCTAGCAATAAAGTTTATGAATAATCACCATCCTCTGCAACATTCGCCTGGTAATTTCTTCTATTGGATATGCACTCATTCATGTAGTGGCCATATTTCCTACATTTAAAACACCGAACCTGAGATTTATTCCTCTGATTAGTGTTATTGTCTCCTTTGCCTCCCCCCTGGCTTGACCTAGGAGCACCTTCTCTCCTATTTTGCAAGTTCTGACCCTTCTAGTTTGACTCAGAATTCTTTTAAGTCTCGACTTTGTTCTTCTTAAGACTCAACTGGGTTTTAGAGCTTTCTCAACCTCGGTCTCAGTCTTCTCATCTAAACGCTGTTCATGGGTTCGGAGTGAGCCCATCAACTCATCCAAGGTCATTTTCCCGAGATTCTTGGACTCTTCGATGGCAATAACCTTGTACTCAAACTTCGCCATTCAGTGTTCGGAAAATCTTCTCCATAATCTGAACATATGATATTACCTTACCATTAGACTTCATTTGATTGATCAGTGCTAATGTCCATGAGAAATAGTCTTCTATCTCCTCAGTTTTTTTTCATCTGAAGAAGCTCCAACTGCCTTTGCCATGGTTTGCAAGCGAACTTTATTCACATTTTCAATTCTGTTGTATGTGTTCATCAAAATTTCCCACAGCCATTTTGCAAATGTCGTGTGTGCGATATTTTTAAAAATCTGTAGATCCAAAAATTGGTTAATGAAAAAATGCGCCTTCACATCTTTTTTATTGTTGCTGCATCTCCAGGTTCTGTAACCCCCTGATCAACAACGGTCCATAACTCCTATTACACAAACAAAATTTTCATCTGGACCAATCAATACTTAAAATTTTTTTTTTCCATCAAACTTTGGTATTTGTAGCTTAATTTTATTGTTATTGTTGTTGAATGTATCCATCTCATTAACAAAAAACGAAAGCCAATAAAATCAGCGCAAAAACACCTCAAAACATATTGAACTCTTGTGGCTGAATAACTTAAAACTACTTGCTCTTTGATTTGTTATTGAAGATGTTGGATCTAGACAAATAGACCCTTGGGAACCACAAATCGGGACCTTTTGGAGATTCTGGTGGGGAGATGACAGTTCAATTGTCGGCAATGACTGCGGCGGCGAGAGGCGGCAATACATGTTGGGATTTATGCCCTAAAGCTTATATTTGAAAACGTTTTAGACTTAATAAGAATTAACAATTTATCATTCGAATTAAAAGTGTTTTTTATTTATTTATACATTCATATTGTGCAATAACATCAAAGATTACAAGATGTAATTTTAAAATGAGTATATGAAAGTCATATACAGTAGGATTCATTTTGAGACATACAATCTAAAGAGTCCGTAGAGAGCAAACAAAGCTGGGTACTTTGTTTGTAGTTGATCTACTGCTGCGGTCCATTATGTAATGTACGACGATCTTATCCTAGACTTCTCATGTAGTTGACATAAGATTGGAGGAACCTTATATGATGAGATCATATAGGATTGGGTCACGATTTATAAGAATCTCTTACCAAGATCCGTTAGTAGATGAGATTCATATATTTCGATAAACGATGGCTATTTAAAGGTGATTTTAATCCTGAGTGTCTTATCAACTCCTTCAGGCTGGATCGTGGCTTTTGATTTACCATGAGTGAGGTCATTGTAGTATTCTCGACCAATACCTCTGCATCTTGGAGTTGCGGTTTGATTTGTGGCTAGGAAGGTATGAACACAATAGTGGAACCCACTCCTTCTTGATTGAAGTAGATGAGTAGTTCCCTTAAGGGTTGATTCAGGGCTTGGACAATTATGAGGTCTCTCATTCTTCCATGAGGAAGACAAGATTTAATTGTTCATTATAGAATCAACGGTGCTTAAAGGAATATATATAACTAGAGGGGTATAACGGACATTATGACCCAACTCTAGCTATGAACTACTTATGAAGAATCACACTATTTGCAAATAGTTACATCAATGGACACTGAGACTTTAGATTGTATAAACACGTCTACAGTTCTGAGAGTGTAACCTCGGGTTTTTAGTGGAATAACTCCGAGGTTAATAATCATGAAATATTAATTAAAGAGTTTAATTAATATTACTAAGTATTATTGGAGTTCAAAATTGTAGGTCCATTAGGTCCCCTTGCTAGCCCTTATGGTTGTTGGTAACGAGGGTCACGGTAAATTAATTGGATTGTCCAATTAATAGTGTTACGAAAGTAACACAATTTAATTAAAGAGAATAATTAAATAATGTGATTATTTAATTAGTTGTTTAATAAATTAAAATAATATTAATAATTATGAATTATGAATTATTAAATTCTATTTATTAAATAAGAGGTTATAGGATCAAACTGTGACAGGGACAAAAGAATTAAAATAATTTGATTATTTTAATTGTCCCACAGGTCACAGGTTCAAGTCTATAGGGAGACCAAAACAAAAGGATTTAGAATTCTATTTGACTTGGTCAAACTGAAACCCTAAGAGCCTAGTTTATAAGTGTTATATTGTTAGAAAAATTTAACCTAACCTAAGAGAAAAAGAAAAGGCAAGTTCGGCCAACAAAAGACAGAAAGAGAGAAAAGAAAAAAAAAGTTTTTTCTGACTCTTTTCTTGTAGGGGTTCGGCCGGCTAAGGTAGAAGAAGAAGTCTTCTCCGTTCTTTTTCCTGTATCCTCCATCTCTTATTGTGACGTGCCCACACATGCGTTGGCAGATCACTGGTCATACCTCGAAAGATCTGGTGGTGAATCAAGGAGTCAAAGATTCAAAAGCAACGAAAAAGGTATTGTAGTTTAGAAATTCTTTTCTGCGTATATACAGGAATTCGTTCCTGATTGAAAAAAAATTTCAATGAAAAAGAAAATTATTGAAACCTATTCGACACTGTTTATATGATAAAATAATTATTTTTTACCCTTCAATTGATATCAGAGTCCTTGGTTCTAAAGTTTTTGTATATACGCAAAAGAAAAACTATATCTTTTTTGTTTCTTATTTTTCTTTAAGATTCTTGATGCTTGATATATTATATGTGTAGGCATAAGATTTAGATCTGAATGTTATTATTATAATATGATTTGATTATATTTAAATAAATCATGGATGGTCGTTAATTGTATGATGATATGGGTTTAGGATTATTATTATTATTTTTTTTTTGTTGAAGCCAAGTGTTTATGGCAATTTTTTTTTTTTTGTATTCTATTCTTGCTTTATTTATTTTTTTTTATAATCGATCTGCAGTACGAGAAGGTCGTGGATGCGGATGATATGAAGAAAAAAAAAGGGATAGCAGCCTTGCGCACAGCGGCCATGCGCGAGGTTGTGCACTGGCTGCTGCCGCGTCTTCGAGAGGCTGTGTCCGTGGTTTTTAGTGGACGATTTTTTGTTGGTTTTTTCTGGAAAATATTGTCAAATATTTTTCTGGAAAAAGTGCAAAAAATTGGAGCAAAAAATTGTGGGCGAACAACCTACAAACGCATGCGAAGGCGTGGCTCATGCGAGGGCTGCACGTACCTTTTGTGCACGTGGCTTTGCTGCTGGTAGCCATAGTTTCGCATGTGTTAAGGCTGTTTAGGGTATCCTAGTGGATTTACGCATGGCTACAGGAGAGAATGTTTCATCGTAATCGATACATTCCTTCTGTGTATAACTTGTAGCTACCAATCTAGCCTTAAAGGGTTCCACCTTACCATCCATACCTCTTTTCCTCTTGTATACTCACTTGCAACCAATGGGGTTTTATCCATTTAAGCAAGTCTACAAGAGACTAGACTTTGTTTGTAAACATAGATTCAATCTCAGCTTGCATTGCCTTTTGCCAATGGCGACAATCAACATCATCCATAGCTTCCTTGTACGTGTAGGGATCATCGTCATTCGGAAGATTCTCCACAGATTCTCCTAGACCGATTTATCTCTTGGATTATCTTTTAACCCTCCCACTGCGACGAGGAATGGTAGGTTGTTGATCTTGTGTTGGTGCAAAACTTACAATTGGGCTAGGTCGTGAAAGCTCTTGTGGAATTGTATCTCCTAAAAGCTCATTCAGGAAAATTCTACTCTTAGGCACAAAATCATTCATATAGTCCTTTTCCAGAAATGTAGCATTCTTAGAAACGAATACTTTAAGATCTGAAGGACTATAAAAATAATATCCTTTAGTTCCTTTTGAATACCCCACAAATATGCATATTTCTGAACGGAACTCCATTTTTTCTATCTTTCTTTTTGACACGTGCGCAGGACATCCAAATATCTTAAAGTGTTGTAAACTAGGCTTTCGCCCAGTTCACAACTCATACGGTATTTTAGGAACCGACTTAGATGGTACATCATTTAAAATGTACATCACAGTTTGCAGAGCATATCCCCAAAAAGAATTAGAAAGCGTCGAATAACTCAACATCGATCTAATCATATCTAAAAGAGTTTTATTTCTCCTTTCTGCCACCCCATTCTGTTGAGGTGTTCCTGGTGCAAAAAACTGAGAAATTATCCCATTATCAATAAGATATTGCTAAAACTCACTTGATAGATATTCTCTACCACGATCAGATCTCAAGATTTTTATGTATTTTTCAAGCTGATTTTCTACTTCAGTTTTAAAAGCTTTGAACATGTCAAAAGCATCCGATTTATGTCTCAAGAGATACACATATCTAAATCTCGAGTAATCATCCGTGAAAGTGATGAAGTATTCACATCCACCTCTAGCTTGAATGCTCATAGGACCACATACATCAATGTGTATCATTCCTCAACATTCAGTGGCTCGTGTGTCTTTGGCCGAGAACGACCTCTTGGTCATTTTACCTTCCAGACAAGATTCACAAGTTGGTAGATCATCGACCTTTAAGTCACTTAAAGGTCCATCATTAATCAATATTTTAATCCTATCAAGGTTAATATGACCTAGGCACAAATGCCATATGTAGGTTTCATCTTTTGATAATTTTACTCTTTTATGATTACATTCAGTTGATTCTGTGTCCAATAAGTGAGAGATGTTTTTATGCAAATGGAATAAGTCATTTTCCAATGTACCTTTGCAAACAAATTTATCATTGTTACTAATAATAAAACATTTATTAAAAGTAACCGAATATCCAAATTTATTTAAACAAGAAACTTAAATTAAATTCCTCTTGAATTGAGGTACATAATAAACATCTATTAAATCCAAATACCAACTAGAATCTAATTCTAATATCTCCCACTGCACTCGCAGACACCAACGCTCCATTACCTAAGCGCAAGTTGAATTCATCTTCATTTAGTCTTTTCTTTTCCTGAAACCCTTTTTCACCACAAAGGAAGCACTTTCCTTTGATCTTGGTTACTCTCTTGTTCTCCTACTTGGTAGGTCCAAGTTGTTTTTTCTTCTGTTGTTCCTTAACCTTTTTAGGAGTTTCAATAGTAGCAAACTTGCCAACCAAATGAATCTCTTGACCCTTGCCTTTCACAAGGATCTTTTCAGTGCTTTTGAATATCTTGCATCAGGCCCTGCAAGTTGTATTCCTTATTGTTCATGGCATAATCTAGCTTGTACCCACAAAAAGGAATCTAATAGTGAATTGATAATTAAGTCAATTTTGGTCTCACTATCTATCTCAGCATTATTGAGTTAAGCAATGCTAAGATGTGCTATGACTTGTTTAGGCATCATCCTAAGATTCATAAAAACAGTCACTGTCTTTCTCTTAGTCATCCTAGATCTTATAACAAAACATCTCCTCTAGAGACATCATAATATCTGCAGCAATCCTCATCAAAGGACTCCCACTGCTTATACTCGACTCTTTACACCTCGATAGATTCATTATTAGGAATAGACAGAATGAATCTATGTTTTCAACTTACATTAACAACCCAATTTTCTTTTTCCATATGACATAATTATTACTAATTAAAGTATTATCTTTTAGGAAGTTGATTAGGAATGCGATTGTGATTTCTTTAGTTAACAAAAATGATATAAGTAAACAATCAAGATAAAGCACTTTCGAATATTTATCTTGAATTAACTAGAATAATTCAATCGTAAAATTCAACGGTGATCTAACACCCATAAATGTCACGCTTCCTTTGGGAGTTCGCACTATCTACTAGTTGGACTAGGTCCCACCTAATTGTTAACATAACAACCAGCGTTTTCAATTTAGTCTTGTGATGTTTATTGACAAGAACTCTTGGGAGGATATCAATAAAATCACATTGAGTGTATTACCAAGGTTTCGATCCTCAATATTTTTCCTCGCGAAAATCCCTCATTTGAGAGTAGATATCGCTTGAGTCAATTTTCTAGTCTATCCTTGTAAGGAAGTATCTTGCTAAATTCCATTCATGGATACCCCTTGGGGGTTATCACACGAAACATAAAGCTCAACTAACCTTGGAGGTCATAGGTGTTCCAAACACCTTCTCCCACACCTTCTGGAGTCATCTTTTCGACCAGCTTCTCCACAAATTTGGAATTGCATGAATAAGCCGCAACGTGCAATAATGTCATGGATAGCAGGGAAAGCTTTGCTGTTAATGCTTCAGGATCTTTATCGATAATCCTTTTAGCGATTTCCCAGTCCCCTTTCATTGCAGCTTTATATAATTCTCTATAACGATTCAGGTTTATTTCTAATGAGCTACTTCCTTCGCTTATATCCATTGATCTGCAAGCTTTTAATTTGGTTTCCTGTTGGTATCCTTCGAATAATGCTTTTGAGCTTATACTTCCTTGACTTATATCCGTTATTGACGAATCACAAGAGAGAACTTAATTAGAAGGGAAGTTTTTTTCCTTAATCACAAGAAATTGATGTTAATTAAATGAGGGATGCTATAGTCACTCCTTTATGGAGCGAAAAGTGTCCCTCACTGTTTTTTTTCTCAAGTTTTATATACAAATTTCAGTTTATTCCTTATATTTATATTTAACTTTTATAATCATTAAATTATTATAAATATATCAATTTCGTCTATACAATAAAATTTTTAATAGTAAAACGTAAATGAAATCACAATTAATTATTGTCCAAATTTAAAAATTAAAAGAGAAAAAAATTAATAATAATTAAAATTCAAAAATTAAATAAAATAATTTAAAAATTGAACAAATTTCACACACAATTTGTCTGAGATTTGTATTTTAACTTATATATACAACTTTATAGTCAATTGACACAAACCTCCCTTATTATTGATCGAGACCAAGTCTAATCGACAGAGATAAGGGCTCCATAATGGAGACCAGACCTGGTCAAAACAAAATTATGGAGATCATATTTGGTCTCCATCAATAGAGATTAGGCCTCTAGATGGATATGAGGTCTCCATTGTCTCAATGGAGACAATCTTTATTGTTAGAGATTAGACTTTATGGAACCTTCGTCTCTATCGATCTCGTTTCCATGGAGATTAGACTTAGTCTTAATCAATGGTGAGGGAGGTTTGTGTTAATTAACTATAAAGTTGTAGATGCTAGGATTTACTGGTAGGATTCGAAACCTACGGTCGGGTTGAAATGGGACCTACAACCTGTAAAATGAAATCAACAGGGTTGAACTCTCTAGGACACTGAGGTAATACCAGCCAAATAGTCTCCGATGCCCAAGTTAGGAAATGAATTCGAGTGAGAAAATGTAAAGAGAATTACTCCCTGAAATAATTAAAGTGTCGAGCGTAATTGTCGATACGTCGAGCGTAGCTAATTGTTGATAGGTTGAGCGTTCAATACTAGAGGGTATCGCTTGTCAAGACTGTCGAGCATAGTACTTGGATCTTAGCGTCAACTATGTCGAATGTAAGCTGAATTGTAATGATTGCTTTATTTAGTGTAATGCGCGTGGCCCCGTTTATAAAGCCTTAGGTCATATTTATAGGGTGAAGGTAATGACCGTTGAAGTCGATTAAGAGGATCATGCTCCGAGATACTACGGATCCCTATTATCTTGGAGCTGATGAGATGAGATGGGGCCCTGTTTGACTGGGTCAGTGACTTTACTGGTAAGTTTTAACCGAGTCACTATTGACTTGGTCGACTAGTTAAATGGATAATGGACTCTTTAGTCCGTTGGGCTTGTTTTGGACTGTATTTTGCTCATTGTGGGCTAGTCTTCGGGTCTTTTAGGCTATTTACCACTATATAAGTGAAAATACAAATTTCAGATATATTGTGTGTAAAATTTGTTCAATTTTTAAATTATTTTATTTGATTTTTGAATTTTAATTATTATTAATTTTTTCTCTTTTAATTTTTAAATTTTGATAATAATTAATTGTAATTTTATTTATATTTTATTATTAAAAATTTTATTATATGAACTAAATTGATATATTTATAATAATTTAGTGATTATAAAAGTTAAATATAAATATAAAGACTAAACTGAAATTTATGTATAAAAATTGGAAAAAAAAAATGAGTTAATTACACTCAACCTCCCTGAGGTTTGGCTAATTACATTCGGAATCAAAGTTTGCATTAATGAACACTAACCTCCCCTCACGTTAACGTTGACCGTTAAAATGACCGTTGACTTTTTCCAAATTTTTTAAATGACCAAAATACCCCTCTAACAAAGTTTTTTACTGTTCATCTAAAAAATTTTTACTGTTCATTTTCACAAAATTAATGGTGGAGATCCAGATTGGATCTCCACCGTCCATCATTGTTGATGGACGGTGATGATGGACGGTGGAGATCCAATCTGGATCTCCACCAAGAAAAAAAAAAAATATTTTTTTGAAGTTCATCTTCGTTCTTCGAAGATGAACTTCATCTTCGAAGTTCATCTTCGAAGAACCACGAACCCTCTGGGTTCGAGATCGAACCCAGAGGGTTCGAAGATCGAACCCTTCTGGGTTCGATCTCGAACCCAGAAGGGTTCGAAGAACGACGAACCCTCTGGGTTCGAGATCGAACCCAGAGGGTTCGAAGATCGAACCCCTCTGGGTTCGATCTCGAACCCAGAAGGGTTCGAAGATCGAACCCTTCTGGGTTCGTGTCTTCGAACCCAGAAGGGTTCATGTCTTCGAACCCTTCTGGGTTCGAGATCGAACCCAGAGGGTTCGATCTTCGAACCCTCTGGGTTCCACGAACCCAGAGGGTTCGTTCTTCGAACCCTCTGGGTTCCACGAACCCAGAAGGGTTCGTATCTTCGAACCCTTCTGGGTTCGAGATCGAACCCAGAGGGTTCGATCTTCGAACCCTCTGGGTTCCACGAACCCAGAGGGTTCGAGATCGAACCCTTCTGGGTTCGAAGATCGAACCCTTCTGGGTTTCGAACCCAGCAGGGTTCGATCTTCGAACCCTCTGGGTTCGAGATCGAACCCAGAGGGTTCGATCTTCGAACCCTCCTGGGTTCGAGATTGAACCCAGGAGGGTTCGATCTTCGAACCCAGAGGGTTCGAGATCGAACCCAGGAGGGTTCGATCTTCGAACCCTCTGGGTTCGAGATCGAACCCAGAGGGTTCGATCGTCGAACCCTCCTGGGTTCGAGATCGAACCCAGGAGGGTTCGATCTTCGAACCCTCTGGGTTCGATCTCGAACCCAGAGGGTTCGTGGTTCTTCGAAGATGAACTTCGAAGATGAAGTTCATCTTCGAAGAATGAAGATGAAGTTCATCTTCGAAGAACGAAGATGAACTTCAAAAAAAAATTTTTTTTTTTTTTTTTTTCTTGGTGGAGATCCAGATTGGATCTCCACCGTCCATCAACAATGATGGACGGTGGAGATCCAATCTGGATCTCCACCATTAATTTTGTGAAAATGAACAGTAAAATTTTTTTTAATGAACAGTAAAAAACTTTGTTAGAGGGGCATTTTGGTCATTTAAAAAATTTGGAAAAAGTCAACGGTCATTTTAACGGTCAACGTTAACGTGAGGGGAGGTTAGTGTTCATTAATGCAAACTTTGATTCCGAATGTAATTAGCCAAACCTCAGGGAGGTTGAGTGTAATTAACTCAAAAAAAAATATTGAGGGACACTTGTCACTCCATAAAAAAGCAACTGTAGACTGTGGTTAGCGTCCCTCTAATTAAATAACAAACTTGAAAATATACGCTTCAAAATAAGCTAGGGGAAGGTGAAGAAAGCATGTGTGCATCTCTTCACTGCTCCATAAAAACATTATAAAAATCGTTAGATAATAAGTTGAAAAGTGAAGATGCATGCGAGAAATTTATGGGAAATACCACCAAAAAGAAATGAACTACCTATTACACCCTTTATTAAACTATTGTTTTTTTTTACCGAAAACTATTTTTTTTTTTAATCATGATGTATTTTTTTTTAGCCGAAAACTATTTACTTTGACTGTAATCAAACAAACAAACTAACTCTATCTATATATTAATTACCGTGAGGTATTTATTTTGATAATGAATTATTTTCTTTTGACAGTGATCTATTTTTATAACGATGTTAGATTTTAGCCGATAATATATTATTGGAATCATCTCGATGAGGATAATTTTCATCTCTTGTCAATCTATTTGCTTTCTTTGTTTAAATTTCTCTCTCTAATCTAACTTTTTGCTTCTCAACTTAAAATTTTTTGGGTTTTGATTTGAAAAAAGAACTAGGATTTTGTTTTTTATTCCAATACTAATTTTGGTACTATAAAAACTCAAAGTACTAATATGGTTATAGTTACAAAATAAAAAAAAAAGCGCATCCAAAGGTGCTATAAATATAACGAACTCATATGCATATATGTATGATATGTTGCAATTAAACGAGCAAATAACACTCAACCTATATGAGATTTGGTGAATTATACTAGAAGTCAATTTTTAAATAAACTCACAATGACATTTCTTAATATTAAGTTCGACCGCTTGACTTAAGGTAAATTGGTCATTTAACACGGGATAATGGCCCATGTAACATGTCAGCATCAACAAATAAGGTTCATGATATCTAGAAAGATTTTAAAAAAAAGAAAAAGAAAAAATAAAATTTTATAGTTCCATCGTGAATCGAAAAAAATAGATAGTGAAGATTAATGTATTTTACATAAAATAAAATATGAATAAAAAATATATAATCTCAACCTTTCATGTTTGAAATGGACGATAGAACCGTTTTTTTAAAAAAAAATTGAAAAAGAAAAAAAGAAACAGAGATGGATCTCCACCCCATTACTCCATTTTTTTTTCCCTCAATTTTTTTTGGGTTTTTTAATAAAAAAAACCTCTACTGTACATCTCAAATATCGACAGTTGAGATCCAAATTTTTTTTTTTTTATGAATTAATCTCCACCTTTCATCTTAAATTATGAACAGTAATATCTAAAGTTTATTACAATATTTTGAATGTTTGAAGGAATTTAAAGTTAATAATATGTATCTTAAATATTAACACAAAGTAGGAAAGATTCAAGAAACAAACTAGTATCCAAATTTGCAAGAGGGTTTTTTTTGTTAATATTAGGATACAGGTGTTTTTTTTTAAATCTGATTTCGAATCATTCATTATTTATATTTTTTACAAGGCGATTTTCAAATTCTCCCTCACATATTATACTATTTCTCAAAATATTTAATTTTCCAACTACTCTCTCAAGTCTCAACCCAGTAAGATTAGGTTGGTAGGTGTGGTCTTTTTTTATTAAAAACAAATCTGATAAGAAATCATACAATTTTTTAGTTGACTTTAAAGGTCATTTGACTCATTTTCACATCCTCTCTAACAAATTATTTTATTTTTTAAATATTTAATTTTAAAATATGCCAGCAATAGTCACTTTAGGACTACTATTGCTAACAGTCGAGCGACAAGGGGCGTCGTCCTCTTTTTTTTTATTTAAATTTTATAATTAATTTTATTTTAATCCCTTATATTTATAATTTTAATCTCATAGCACTATATTTTTATAAATTATTAATTTAATTCATATATTTAAAATTTTAATACTCAAATTTAAATTAAAATTAAAATTAACTTTTATAAAAAATTAAAATTAAAAGTAAGAATAAAACTTGATAATAAATTTTTTAAAAAATTTAACACTTAATTGGTTAGAGGGCTACCGGTATTGTGCAGTTCAAATATCTATTGTGCACTCAAACTCTATTATGCAGTTCAGATATCTTAAATTTAAATCAGAATAAAAAGTCTACTCTTAACACTGAAAGAAGTCTCTCTACACTTATTACGGTTTACAATAAGTGTAGGAAGACCTTCTTAATGTTAAATATCAAACCGCAATAACTAAAAATATCTCTATATATACTTCTTGCGGTTTGAAATTTTTATTTCCATTACCATTAAATTAATATAAATTTATCAATTTAATCCATATGACCAAAATTTTATATTCAAATGAAAATAGAACTGAAAATTAATTAGTTTATACTGTTATACATAATAATAAGATATTAATGTTAAAAGATGAATTTGTCCTCCTACTTGTAACACATGCTATTATAATATATATTGATAAATATACATTTTTTTTTATGTGTTTAATTAAATATAAAAAATTTAAAAATATGTATCTTTATAAAAGAAAATATCGCAATCAAAAGACGTCTTCCTACCTTCCTCTATGAAGGCCATCTATTTTTTTTTATACAACAATTTATTTTTTTGTATTTGTAATTATATAAAATAATAAATATGACAATAATTTTAATAAATTCTTTAATTATTTTTTTTAATTTTTAATTTTTATCATTTTTACCAAAGGCCCTTACCTTAATAATTGGAACTTCACAAGTTCTCCCAACCAATTAAGGTCTAAATCTTGATATTATAAATATTGTTCAACACTTACCCATCAAACTGCAATAAGTATAGGGAGACCTCTCCTAGTATTAGGAGTAGACTTCTACTTTTAATTTAGATTTAAGATATTTGGACTGTACTATAAAACTTGATCTCGGTAGATACTGACAGCCCTCTAACCAATCAGGTATTAAATTTTAAAAAATATATATTGTAAAGTTTTATTCTTACTTTTATTTTTAATTTTTTATAAAAGTTAATTTTAATTTTGATTTAAATTTAAGTATTAAATTTTTTATTATATGGATTAAATTGATAATTTATAAAAATTTAGTGGCATGAGACTAAAATTATAAAAAAGAGGGACTAAAATAAAATTAGTTATAAAATTTGACCAAAAAAAACAAAGAAAAGGAAACCACTTGTCACTCTATAGGAGCAACAGTCGCCCAAAGCTATCTCTTTAATTTTTTCAACATGACATGACAAGGTTAGGTTTGTTGGGATTCACATTATATCATCCATTGGTACATCATTAAGATAAGTGTAATAAAAAAAAAGATGATGTCTAGTCAAATGGTGGGTATGGTCTTTTTTTTTTCAAAAAAAAAAAAAAATGATTTGTAATCATCCAATTTTTTTTAATTGACATCAAAGGACATTTTCACATTCTCTCTAACGGATTATTTTATTTCTCAATTATTCAACTTTTGAGATAGGGATATTATTAAAATCTCCCCAGCAGTTTAATGTATTCGTCAAAATCCCCCCTCTAATTTTATTAATGGCTAAAATTCCCCCTATAATTTAGTTTATTCGTCAAAATCCCTCCTGCCGTCAGTTTTAATTACTAAAATACCATTAACCGTTAACTTTTCAGTTAAGAATATTATTAAAATACCCTTCTAATTTGATATATTAGTCAAAAGTTTCCCATAGTTTCATTTATGATCAAAATCACCCCCATAATTTCATTTTATAGTCAATTTTTCCCTTACCTCAGTTTTAATTGTAAAAATACTTTTAACTATTAATTTTATATTAAAAATTTTAGGGCATCAAGGATATAAAGATAAATATCTGTATAAATTAAATTAAAATATTTTAATTTATAATATTAATGAATCTCTAAGGTCCATAATATGATGACATAAGAGATCAAATATAAAAATTTAAAAATTTAAAAAACGCTGGATCTTCACAGTCTATAACACAATTTTTTTAAAAAAAATTCCAAAAAATTAAAAATAATTAAAAATAAAAAGATGAATCTCCATCGTCCATTTCCATATTATCATGGATATTAGAGATCAAATTTACAATATTAAAAATTTTAAAAAATTGGATCTCCACCGTGCATAGATGAACGGTGCAGATCACAAATACAATTTGTTTAAAAAATTACCAAATTTTTAAAAAAAAATTTAAAAAGTTAAAAATAAAAATATTAATCTCTACCATCCATCTCTATGTTACGATGGACATTAGAGATCAAATTTAAAATATTAAAAAATTAAAAATTTATAAAATAAAAAAGTTGGATCTCCATCGTCCATCAAAATTAAAAAATTAAAAAAGTTGGATATCCACCGTCCATAGATGAGCGGTGGAGACGGTGGAGAAATTTTTATTAAAAAATTATAAAAAATTAAAAATAATTAAAAATAAAAAGATGAATTTCCATCATCCTCGATATTATAATGGACATTAGAGATCAAATTTTAAAAACTTAAAAATTTAAAAATTTTAAAAAAATTGAATCTCCACCGTCCATAGATGGACGGTGGATATCATAAATACAAAATTTTTAAAAAACAATTACCAAAATTTTTAAAAAAACTTTAAAAAAACGACAGATCTCCACTGTCCATCTCCATAGATGGATAGTAGAAAATATAAATACAAAATATTTTTTTAAAAGATAAAAATTATAAAAAATTAAAAATTAAAAATTAGACCTCTACGTCCATCTCCATAGATTTTAAATTTTAAAATTATTAATATTTTATATTTGATCTCTAATGTCATCATATGATGGACCGTAGAGATTTATTAATATTATACATTAAAATATTTTAATTTAATCTATATAAATATTTACCTTTATACCCTTTGTGCTCTAAAATTTTTAACGTAAAGTTAATGGTTAAACATATTTTGATAATTAAAATTGATGGTAGGAGAAAAATTGACTATAAAATAAAATTATAGGGGTGATTTTGATTATAAATGAAACTATGAGAAACTTTGACTAATATATTAAATCATAAGGGTATTTTAATAATATTACTAACTGAAAAGTTAACGGTCAATGGCATTTTAGTAATTAAAACTAACAGCAGGGGAGATTTTGACGAATAAATCAAACTATAGGGGAGATTTTGGCCATTAATGAAACTAGAGGGAGTATTTTAATGAATACATCAAACTACAAAAAAATTTTAATAATATCTAATCAAATGGTGGGTATGGTCTTTTTTTTTTCAAAAAAAAAAAAAAAATGATTTGTAATCATCCAATTTTTTTTAATTGACATCAAAGGACATTTTCACATTCTCTCTAACGGATTATTTTATTTCTCAATTATTCAACTTTTGAGATATGCTGACTGCTGTTACTAGCAGTAGCTCCTATATAACGACAAGTGGTGTCCTCTATTTTTTTAAATTTTATAATTAATTTCATTTTAATTACTCATATTTAGAATTTTAGTTTCATATCACTAAAATTTTATAAATTATCAATTTAATTTATATAATAAAAAATTTAATATTTGAACTTAAATTAAAGTTAAAATTAATTTTTATATAAAATTAAAAATAAAAATAAGAATAAAACTTAACAATATATTATTTTTAAAATTTAACACTTAATTGATCAGAGGACTGTCAGTATCTACCAATATTAAACTTTATAGTGTAACTCAGATATTTTAAATCAAAATCTAAATTATAAGTATGTATTATTTTCCTTAACAAGATTTAAAAAAGTAGGTAAATGATTAAAATTAGAATGAGGGAACTAGGAATCATGAATATTGTCTGCACCAAACAATTATAAAATACTTTTTGGAATGGTATAAAATACAATTAAAATCTATAATAATATCCATTTTTTTTCTTTTTAAAAATAAAATATAATACTTTACGGTTAGAGAACTATTGAAACCTATCGAGATTAAATTATATAAAAATAGTTCGAACTTCTACTTTTATTTTGAAAGCCGTCTACTCCCAATAATGGAAGGGATCTATTCCTAATATGGATAGATGTTTACTTATATAGTTATATTTTTATGAATAATAATGAAAATAATATATGCACTACCAAATTATTACAACTTAAATATTTGAAGGAGTTTGAGGCTAATAATATGAATCTTAAATATTAACAAAGTAGGAAAGATTCAAGAAACAAAACTAGTATCCAAATTAGTAAGAGGGTTTTCTTGTTAATATTAGGATTTAGGGATTTTTTTTTAAATCTGATTTCGAATCATTCATTATTTATTTTTTTTTACAAGGCGATTTTCAAATTCTCCCAATATTTAATTTAGGTATGGTAGGTGTGGTCTTTTTTTCAAAAAAAAAATTGATTTGTAATCATACAATTTTTTTTAGCTGACTTTAAAGGTCATTTTCACACTCTCTAACAAATTATTTTATTTCTCAAATATTTAACTTTTTAAGTATTCTCTCAACGTGACAACATTGACAAGGTTAGGTTTGTTGGGATTCACATTATATCATCTATTGGTAAATCAATTAAGATAAGTGTAATAAAAAAAGATGAGATGTCAAGTCAAATATTTCATTTTTTAAATATTTAACTTTCTAATTAATCTTTTAATGAGATTCATCTTGATCTTATCTCCTAAATTTTAAATTAAAAAAAAATGATTACTTTCTTAGCACTTTCCTTCTAGTTAATGTGAGTATGTGACACATGATCAAGACACTACAGCACTTGTCATATTCATCCTTCTAAATTCTAATAGCCAAGTGCCAACAATGCAAAGAAATAATGTTATCTATATTCGCAGAGATACTTTAAATTTAAAATTTAAATTTTTTTGTCAACCGTAAGAATTAAAATTTAAGAAAAGAGTTTAGATGTACAATTATAATGTATATGTTAGTAGAGCTATTTGTTTTTTTTATCTGAATATTAAATATAATTGAATTTTTTACCAGAAATCTAAATAATATTTATTTTTTTTCCTTTTAACTACTTACTAAAAATATTGATTGATTAGTTTTTTAATACAGAAACATTTTAATAACAATAAATTTAAAAATATATTAACATAAGAATAGAAGGAAATAGTGTAATTATGATTAAATAATAAGTCATAATTTTTAACTTTTTGATTTAAGTTATTTTTTAGTATTTTTAAGTTGTTTGGTCACTTAAAAATAAAAAAACTTAATATTTACAATTTAGACCTACTAAGTTATAAGTGAAAAAAAATAAACGACACCTAAGATTAATTCCGCTTGTATATAATTTATGTTATATATATTATAGAGTAAATAACAGGTAGACCCTAGGAAGTTTGCTCATCTACAAACAGAATCAACTTTTGGGTTTATTAACAATGACCTCCCTTACCGTTAGTCAAACTCCATACAATTTAACGATCGACCATATTTGAATATTAAAAAGATCAAAATATCCTTAAATAATATATAAAATTATTAATATTTATTAAATAAAAAATTATAAAAACAGTTAAAAAGATGAGATAAACGGTGGAGATTTTAACTTTTTTTTAGTTTTTTTTATTTAATGAACATTAGTAATTGTATATATATTATTTGGGGGTATTTTGGTCTTTTTAATAGTTAAATATGATCAACTATTAAATTGGATAGAGTTTGACTAACGGTAAGGGAGGTATTTGCCGATAAACCCAAATTGTCAAATATTCATTTTTTTAAAATTTTTATATATAAATTTTAGTTTAATCCTTATATTTATATTTAACCTTTATAACCATTAAATTATTATAAATATATTAATTTAATTCATATGTTTAAATTTTTAAAAATTTTAAAAATTAATTATTATTAAAATTTAAACAAAGAAAGACTCATTGGGTAATATTGAGAGATACAAGGCAAGACTCATTGCTAAGGGATTCACTCAGAAGAAAGGAATCGATTATGTAACGCCCCTAATTTTTCATAATTATGAAAAGTATTATTATTAATTATTATTAAGCATGCAATAGTCAAGTATGTGATTTAAATTGGTGAAAAGTATATATATTCGATATATATATTTTAACTGATTTAACTCCCATTAGAGCTATTATTTTCATGGTGCATTTGAATTATAATGGGTCCAATTGAATATTGGTGAAGTCCATTTGGTGTTTGGATAAGTGCAAAATAGTTTTGAAATATTATTGAGATGGAATGTGATTGGTGGGTTAGTTTGATAATTAATAAATGATTGGTAAATCACATGCGATTAAATTTAAAAATTAAATAAAATAATTTAAAAATTGAACATACAATTTGTTTGAGATTTGTATTTTCACTTGTATATACAACTTTATAGTCAATTGACACAAACCTCTCTCACCATTCATTGAGACCAAGTCTAATCTCTATGAAAACGAGATCGATAGAAACGAGGGTTCTATAAAGTTTAATATTTAATGATGAAGATTGTTTCCATAGAGACAATGGAGACCTTATATCCATTTGGAGGTCTGATCTCCATTGATGGAGACTAAATCTGATCTCCATACTTTTGTTTAGACCAAATTTAGTCTTTAAAATTAAGTCTCTGTCAATTAGACTTGATCTCAATCAAATGATGAAGGTTTGTATCAATTGACTATAAAGTTGTATATATGAATGAAAATACAAATTTCAAACAGATTGTATGTAAAATTTGTTTAACTTTTAAAATATTTGATTTAATCTTTAATTTTAAATTTTAATAATAATTAATTATAATTTTATTTATATTTTATTATTAAAAATTTTATCGTATGAATTAAATTGATATATTTATAATAATTTAATAATTATAAAAATTAAATATAAATATAAAAACTAAACTAAAATTTATATAGAAATTAAAAAAAATGAATGAGGAACACTAGTCGCCCCAGAAAGGAGCGACCGTGCTAGCATCCCTCTTATACAATACTTTTTGGCATGGTATAAAATACAATTAATATTTATGGCAATATTTAGTTTTCCAACTAGTCTCTCCACA
Organism: Xanthoceras sorbifolium; assembly: GCA_003430845.1. Taxonomy (NCBI): domain Eukaryota; kingdom Viridiplantae; phylum Streptophyta; class Magnoliopsida; order Sapindales; family Sapindaceae; genus Xanthoceras; species Xanthoceras sorbifolium. Next base: position 30,217,736 of record CM010618.1, read on the forward strand.
TGATAAGACTAGGTTGGTCAACGGTAGATGTGTTTTTTTTTTTTTAAATAAAAATTCTGATTAGTTGAATATAAAAGTAAGTTTTAAATTCTCTCTAACAATTTATTTTATTGGGAGAAATTTAATTTAGTATTTATTTTTTAATAAAATATAACTTTTTTACTGACCTTTATTTTTTTGTTCTTGTAGTTCCTAATATTTTATAAATAAATTAAATTGGTCTTTTGACCAACTATTTAACAGTTAATCATCACTATTTAACAGTTTTACCCTTAAAAAATTATTAAATTAAAATTTGACATTCTAATTAAAATATAATAAAAATAAAAAAATAGAAAAATTGAATAAAATAATATTAAATTAAATTATAAAACTTAAAAATATAAAATCTATTAAAAATAATTAAATTAAATTGTTATTAGGAAAAACTAATATTAAAAAATGGAATAAAAAAGGCTAAAAATAAAATAAAATAAATAAAATTGAGAATTAAATAAAATTATTTAATTTTTTAAATGTTAATTTTCTAATAAAATAACTTAATTTGAATATTTTTTTCAATTTTTTTAATTATCCATTTTTAATTTTATTCTTTAATTTTGTAAATGTTAATTCTTTCTAATAAAATAATTTAATTTAAATATTTTTAATATGTTTTATATTTTTAAATTTTTATAATTTAGTTTAATATTATTTTATTAATTTTTTCTATTTAATTATTTTTATTAAAAGGTAAAATTGTAATTCTATTAATTGAATTTTTTAAGGGTAAATATATCTTTTAGATGATTGACCATTAAAAAGTTGGTCAGAATGATCAATTTGATCTATTTAAAAAACGTTATGGACTACACAAACTAAAAAAGAAAATATAAGTAAAAAAGTGATATTTTATCAAAAAAAAAATATAGACTAAATTGAAGTGACCCCATTTTATTTCTCAAATATTTAACCATTCAACTATTCTCTCAACATGACAAGATTAGGTTAGTTGAGATTCACATTAAACCATCAATTGATACATGTGTGATACAAAATATTTAATTTTCTAGCTACTCTCTAATATGAGAAGATCATATTAATATAGTGATATATCTATCATACCTATACTATTAAATTTATGGGTTTCAATTATATTCTCCCCTCCTAAACTTCAGCTACTCTATAATATGAGAAGATAAGATTAACCTAGTGATATGTCTATCATACCTATACTATTAAATTTATGGGTTTGAATTATATTCTCCTCTCCTAAACTTTGAATTAATTATAATAATTTTTTTATTTAAAAAATACTTGCACAATCATTCATAGTTCAAGTGGTTAGTGTACTTCCCTCTTACCTCAATAGTGAGTGTTCAAGTCACACCATGCATATTTATCAGTACGTATGAGTAGTTTTCTTCCCTTATTGTGGGAGTAGATATTTTCTGTTATAAGAATATATATCCCAACTGTGCATTTAGTAGTTAATCTCCAACAGGTCTCGATAGATTTTAATCATGTAATTATACCTTTTAAAAAAAAAAAAAGGCTTTCTCAACACTTTCCTTCTTGTTAATGTGAGTACGTGACACATGATCTTGACACTACAACACTTGTCATAGTCATTCTTCTAATATATACAATTTATTTTTAAAATTAATTTTTTTAAAACAATTATAATTAATTTGTCACGATCTTGACATTACAACACTTGTCATAGTCATTCTTCTAATATATACAATTTATTTTTAAAATTAATTTTTTTTGAACAATTATAATTAATTTGGAATTTGGGAAGAAAGACACGATTCGAACTCACAACCTCAAGGGTACAAGTATGAGGGACAAACCACTGGATCAAACTCATCTTATATTAAAATTTTGTAAACAATTAGAATTATAATGTAAAAAAAGAGATGAGGTCTACCGTATACAAGTATAATTATACCGTTAGAAGAATTAGTATTCCCTCATAATATATATATATATATATATATATATATATATATATATATATATATATATATATATATGGGCAGGATCGACAGCTCCTATATTTTACATAAATTCTTACACACATTCTTAATCCTTAGATTAATAGCTATGAATGGTTAAAAGATCAATTAATACCTTAAGAAACCCAAGTTGTTATACATGTTTTCTCTCTTTTCTTTAATAAAATGAACTTAATTTTATTCAATTATCTCAAAGCTCACGCTTCTATAGTCTTTTATCTTTATTTTTATTTATTTATTATTATAAATCTTTTATATTTATTTATTATTTTAATATAGAACAACCTGTTCATATATATCTAAAAACATTTTGTTGTTAGGACAATATCTTTCTAAATTTTTTTTCTATGCAATAGGAATATAACATTTTTAGATCGAAATTAAATTTTCTTTTTCTTTCTCATTGCATATTTTCCATCAATGAATTATTGTTGTCATTTTTATGTATCTTGTTTTCTGGGACTGATGTTAGTGACAACAGACAATCCTCCTATTCGATTTTAATTTTTTTTACTGGAATGCATTAAAGGGCAATGTTGGGAGATAAGAGAAAACAAATTTAATTAGTAGTATTTTTTTTAATTAATAATGAAAGAGAAAATAGAATGCATTAAAGAAGAGAGAGGTGAGAAAATATAAGTTTTTGAGGTGTATAAATGTGATTATACTTAAGGATATGAGTGCATCTCAACCATCAAACTACTCTTGATGTAAGGGTTAATAATGTGTATAAAAATTTGTGTAAAATATTATAAATGTTGGAATCTACGCTTGATGACCTGGCGGTCAACTGTGTTTGATGTGAGAGGATGACAATCTGCAAAAAGAAAAAGAGAGTGTCGTGCTCTTGGGATACTGGGGTGGTGCCAGCCAAATAGCCTCTGACGCCCAAGTTAGATAGTGAATTCAAAAGGGAAAGTATGAACAAAACGAGTAATACCTGTTGTATGGACACGTCGTGCGGTAGGTGTTTGAATCGTGATGTCGAAAGGAACGCGAAGTATGTTAAGCGCTGTATAACGTTAAGTTGAGTGTGACAATGTAATGAGAGGCTATGTCGTGCGTGGCTGGTCTTATGGTAGCGTTCGTGTGTAAGTTGGATTGTTCAGAGTGATAGCTTTTGAATATAATTGCTTGACCCCTAAAAATGAAGCCAGAAGGCTGTATTTATAGGGGTTGGGTAGTTGCCCGTTGTACCTGTATTCTAAGGGATGTCATGCTCTAAGATATCTGGGATTTCTGATATCTCGGAGAGTTTTGACTGGGTGCATTTAGACCTAATCAACTGACTTAGTCAAGGTTTGACTGAGTCAATAGTCTGGTGGCAGCTGTGTGGTCGAGTGGACCCGTTGACCTATCTTAAGTCCTTGTCGACCGCTGCTTTATATGTCGAGCAGTCGACCGATGGGTCTTGTGTTGACCATGTAAAGCCTTCCGTTTTGAGTTTTGTCGAGCGCTAGGCTTTGGTTTCTAGCCCCCTTTTCAATAGTTTTTGGGCCGTCTTTTGGGCCTAAGCCCTTTTGGGCTATTTTTAACCACTACAAATATAAGGGCTGCCGATCCTGCCCCATATATATATCGGAAAGGATTGAGGGACTCAGATTTTGACATAATATTTTACACGATTTAATAGCCATTGGATCTCTTAGATGCAAATGACTAGGATTTAATAAATTTATTTCTTTTTTTTTCTTTCTTTATCCTCTCTTCATCATTAATTTATTTTATTTTCACTTTTCTCTCTCCAAGATTTTCTTTTCTAAATCATTTACGTTTTTTCCTCATTAGTTACATTTTTATCTTCTCTTTATAACAACTTATTCGTTCCTAAATCTATTTATTTTATTTCCACCATTATTAAATATATCATTTTAATATGTTTTATAATTAAAGAAAAATAAACAAATGAAAAAAATACTAAATATCTTTATTTTAATAATAACAATTAAATGAAGATGGTCGATGGTCCTTGTACAGAGAAAATATAAGAAAAAAAAAATTAAATAACCGATAAGAGAAGATAAAAAAAGGTAGAGAGGAGAAAAAAAAGAATAGAGAAGAGAAAAAAAAAATGTAAGAGTAAAAAAAATAGAGATAAATATTAATATGTCAAATATAGGAAAGAAAATCTTGAAAAGAGGAGAGAGAAATTAAATAAATTAATGATGGAGAGAGGGGAGGGAAAGAATTAAAATAAATAAATTTATTAAAATGCTAACCATCCACACCTCAAATATCCAATGGCTATTAAATTATATCAAATATTATGTTAAAACTTATGTTCCCCGATCCTTCCACACATATGTGTGTGTCTATATATATATATATATATATATATATATATATATATTATATTTTGGTGTTACTTATTAAATAGTGTTATGTAACATGTATCCTTTAAGTATATGTTAACAACTCAAAATTTAAACCACACCTATTAATAAAATTTAGATCTTTAAATAATTTAAAAAATCCTAGAATTGAAATAAATAATTCCTATTTATTTTATTAATATATAAATATATAATTTTTTATGTTTTTAAAAAATAAATATCATTTTCTATTTACTTTTTCGGTCAACCCATTTAACATTTTCCTATTAAGAAAAAGTTATAAGAAAAATGATAAAAGCAGACAAGAATCTCAACTGATTAGAAATAAAGTACTATGCAAGTTGAAAAATGCAGCCCTCTTTGGCCGGCTCAAGTAACTAAATATTAAAAGATATATTAAAATATTCACTAATATTTTTATATTTTTAAGGAATAGATATCAAAACAGATAAATATCTAATATCTTGCAGAATATTCGATCATATTTAAAATATTCATAAAATTTCTCAATATTCCTAAAACATCCCAATATTTCTAAAATTTTGTGATTTTTTCTTAAAACTTTATGGATATTTCGTAAACCATTAATTTTTTTTAATCTTAAACACTTAAATTATTGTTAAAATAATATAAATTAAAAATTATTTTTTAAAAAATAATTAAACAATAGTTAATAGTAAAATTGGACAGAGAGTCAAACAATAAATAGGTAAACCATGTGATACATATTTTAAACAACAACAAAACATGCATCGCAATCTGCAACTATTTTTTTTTTTCACTTCTTTATAAAAAAAATCTCAATCAATTATGAGATTCTTCATTATTTTTTTTATTAAAAACAATATAGCAGTTCATATAGGAACAATGTTATATCATTACGTGCAATAGTAGTTCGCATACTATCACAGACAATATCATCTTCTGCATGCGAAAGAAATTGGTCTATATTTGTTTTAATCTACACCAAACAGAGGAAACGTCTTACCTACTCTATGCTTAAACAACTTGTTTGTTATTATTATAATATGAAGTTAAAGCTTAGAGATATGATAGCTGAAAAAGATAAAGTAAATTAGACTAATTTTATGGATTTACTTCAAATAGCTGCTAAAGTAGTGGACGATAATGAGAATTCTATTTTTGATTGGGTTAGACCTGCCTACTTGGATGATGAGGAGAAAAATCTTGATTCACATAATGCTTCTCATGCTCTAGACATGGGAATAAATGTTGAACAAGTGATTAGAGAAGAAGTTGGTGTAGATTGTGAAGTTACGGTTAGTAGCTCTTCTGGTGACCAACATTCCTATGATGTGAATAGTGGAGGAAAAGATGATGGAGATGATGGGAATGAGAGGGAAGGTTGGAATACTGGTACAGCAAGTTGGGATGTATGCAAGAAGTTGGGATGCTAGTGTGGCAGGTTGGGATGCTAGTAGGGATGTTGGTGTAGGTAGAGAACCATATCAAAAAGTTTTTTTTTTAATCAAAATCGTGGTAGAATACAAGGAGGAATGAGTCATATTGATAAGGATTCTTTGACTATGACTTTTTCTTCAATGAGTATAAACACAGATAATGGTTCTTTCGGTGATCCACAAGCGGAGTCAAATTCCCAAGTACCAAATTATAGTAGTTATAGACCTTATGGTGGCTGTAGTATATTTGATTATCCTTTGCCACAAATGCCATATGCAATACCTATGCATGCAGATCAACAATATCCACCAAGTTGGGTAAATCCAAATTACCCAGTTCCTGAATCCGTTGGAAGAAATCAAGTAACATACACATGACATATTAATAATTGCCTCGAAAACTATGCAAGCACATTTTCATGGGAAAATTATTGTTCAAATCAAGATAGAAATATACATTATAGTTGTGAACCACCAAGAAATTCATTTTAGTATTAAATTTCAGGCATGTAATGAATGATAAAATCATCGAATTATATTTTATTTTATAATAATCTTGTTTATTAAATATTTAATTTCTTTTCTATTGTTTATAATATTGTAAAAGTAAAATAAAATATTATTCTATTAAATACTTAATCTAAAAAATTGTATACAGGCTCTATTTATGTTATAATTTAGAGTTAATTACACTCAACCTCCCTGAGGTTTGACTAATTACATTCGGAATCAAAGTTTGCATTAATAGACACTAACCTCTCCTCACGTTAACGTTGACCGTCAAAATAACCGTTAACTTTTTTCAAATTTTTTAAATGACCAAAATACCCCTGTCAATTTATATTATCAATTTTTTACTATTCATTAAAAAAAATTAATGGTGAAATTCAGATTGGATCTCCACCGTCCATCAACAATGATGGACGGTGGAGATCCAACAAGAAAAAAAAAAATATTTTTTTGAATGTTCATCGTCGAACCCCTCTGGGTTCGATCTCGAACCCAGCAGGGTTTGAATCGAACCCTTTGGGTTCGTGGAACCCAGATCTGGGTTCCACGAATCCAGAGGGTTCGATTCGAACCCTTCTGGGTCCGATCTCGAGGGTTCCACGAATCCAGAGGGTTCGATTCGAACCCTTCTGGGTTCGATCTCGAACCCAGAAGGGTTCGATCTTCGAACCCTCTGGGTTCCACGAACCCAGAGGGTTCGATTCGAACCCTCCTGGGTTCGATCTCGAACCCTTCTGGGTTCGACGATGAACATTCAAATTTTTTTTTCTTGGTGGAGATCCAGATTGGATCTCCACCGTCCATCATTGTTGATGGACGGTGCAGATTCAATCTGGATCTCACCATTAATTTTTTTAATGAATAGTAAAAAATTGATAATATAAATTGACAGGGGTATTTTGGTCATTTAAAAAATTTGAAAAAAGTCAACGGTTATTTTGACGGTCAACGTTAACGTGAGGGGAGGTTAGTGTCCATTAATGCAAACTTTGATTCCGAATGTAATTAGCCAAACCTCAGGGAGGTTGAGTGTAATTAACTCTATAATTTATAATAAGTTCATAATTATACTAATTATTGTTAAATTATGATTCATTTGATGTATAATTACTTGTTTAAGACTGTCCTAAAATTTTACAAAATATTTCTAACTTAAGATGCAAATATCTATATTTGTTTATACAATTTTTAACAGAATATCCACCGATATTAATATTATTTCCGTAATATCTATAAATTTAGAACCCAAACCGATATTTTCTTCCTTGGTCCCGCTATTGTCGGCCAGTAAATTAGAAAATAAAAAGTACAAATTGACTAATTAATAATACTTCTTTTCCGTCATACTATAATAAAAATAGAAATAAAATAAGGGTATATTTTAGTGTGGAGATATTTGCACCCTGATAAAACTGTTTGTGTACCTATTTCGTAAGTAGACATTATTAAAAATTATTTTTTCAAAAAACAATTGATATATAGTTATAATCTATTTTTTTTTTAACAATTACAATTAATTTAGAATTTGAGGAGGAGAATACGACTCGAACTCACAACCTCAAGAGTGTAAGTGTAAGGGGTACAAACTACTGGACCAACCTCATATTGTCTAGTTATAATCTAAAAAATATAAAAAAATATTATATCTTTAATTTTATTGTATTATAATTGTGTAATTACATCTCTCTATTAAGTATTTTTTTTTTATAAATATTGTTGAAGATTACTTACCAAAAGGGTGCATATACAATTTTTAGAGTGGTGTAAATATTGCTACTCCATATTTTATCCATAAGAATTAGAGATGTCAATTGTCTGCACGATTGGGTGACGCGGCACGAGATTAACATGTTTGGGTTAGACCTTATCGGGTTTAGGGTATCAATAGGTTAACACATTAAATCTATTAAGTATAAGGGTTGTTTTTGGCTTGAACACAGCTCATCAATTCATTTGGCACAATATATTTTTTTTAAGATCAAGACAAAATATTCTTTTATAAATGATACAGTTGTAATTTGAAAACAAATAAAAACAAATAGCTAATTTGACTTTCTTTTGGATATATTTTATATACGGTACAAATTTTATGAAATTTTATTTCAAATTTTTTTGGATCAAGATTAGAGTTCATTTTTTAAACGGCATCAATGAGAGAGTAATTTTAGAATATAGCAATGGTAAATTAGTTTGAGTAGAAATAGCACATATTTAATTTTTTTAGATAAAATTACCCCTACCAGACAATGAAAAAGCGTGAGAACTAACTAGAGTATTTGCCAGTGACTTTTGGTAACGACTTTGCTTTTGGGTTCAAAGTGACTCATTTCGGAGCATTTGCTAGCGGATCATGCTTGCGGTTTTGACTGACGGGTCTCACTAAATGAGATTCCTATAAATACCCCTCTTATCTCTTTTCTCAGTGATTGCTGGACTTTAATACTTTTTAAAAGAGAGAAACCCTAAGAGAGAAAGAGGTAAGTGAAATCCAACAGTAGAGAGCACTTCATTGAGATTTCCTTTTGTCATCTTTCATTATCGGCTCTCCTTGCTCACTAGTTTCCTTCATGGTAAGATGTGCTTCTTGTTTCTGAGTATCTTTTCTAAAACCTAGAAATCGTAGATTTCTTGCGGGCTTTGATTTTGTAGTTTGTGTAGGATTTAGTTATGGGTTTTTGATATTTTAGGTCTCTAATTCATTCAAATCATGTTTGACCTAACTTTGGGTATGTTATTAATTAGATTATTTTTGTTGAGATTATTGCATCTAGTTCTTCATAAAATGCTTGATTGTACACTTTATTTATATATTCATGATTATGCATTGATCTCTTAGACCATCTTCCATTAAGTTAAAGTCTTGCTAATTGAAGGTGTTGATTTGAGCAAGCAATTTGAAGTCAAGGATCATTAGTAAAAGACCCGCGGGATAGAATTGATGGGATACAATTCAACACGGTGGATTAAGAAAACTAACCTGAGATAGCAAGAGTGGTGTGCTTAGTAAGTCGAGTATGAGATACAAGAGCAGTGTGGTACGTGTACCAACTTGAGATAGTCAAGAGTTGAAAACCAACCCGAGAGAGTCAAGAGTGTTAGTTTTGCAAACCGTATGAGAGTGTAAATATCTTTTCAACTAGTGGATATTGTAACTGAAGTGGTCAAAAGAGTTTGGTCCCCTTGTTTTTACCGTGTGAGGTTTCCACGCTAAAATCTTGTCTTAATATCTCTATCCATTATTCTCTCCTCACGTTGTTTTACCATTGGAGATTAAGTTTGTATTTCATTATTCCGCATCTTACAAACTAAGCGAAATATTGGGCATAACCTATTTGCCCCTCCCCACAAGAGGTTATTGCTACGTGCTTTGACTCATGCACCTTTCACACTTAATCACAACACTCACTTGCTAATAACTCAATCCTTCCTACCCGCAAGCCTTTACTAGCAAACCTTGTTGATACAAGACTTCACGATTCTTTTATAAGGGCCAATAATCAAAACCCTTCACCACTGAGGTTGCAATCTAGGGCTCATTTTGAATAAAGCAATTCAATAATATGTAAAGATCATTACATAATTATGTAGGTTAGAACAATGAAGTATAGAAATAAAGAATAATCTAGCCTAAAACTCTTAACAATTCTTCTAAACAATAAAACAATAAACACAAAGCGAAATTAATAAAATAATAGAGCTTGAATGCTTAATTAATAGTGAATTATAAGTCCACTATTTATAAGCTTCAATCTAAACTTTTTACTCGTAGGTTTTCCAAAAAATGACTTCAAGAAAGGACAGTTAGTTCTCAAAAGATACAAAACAAAGTCAAAAACTTCTTGAAAGATTCAACTACATGTACAAAAAAGTTATCCTTTTTCCATAAAAAACAAATCCCAAAACATTTTAGGATGCATTAAAAACAAGTTTGGAAGTCAACTAGGTGACAAAAAGAGAAAGAGTGCAGAACAAGGAGTGGGTGGATGGCCAGTAGGTCTACGCCGTCTTAGGTGGAGATTTGCTACCTCAGTCAGCAAGTCCTTGCTCGGTAGGCTGCTACCATGCCTGCTCATTTTTAGCTTTCTAGTTGATTTTCATCAGCACTTGACCTATGTTCGACCCTTCGAAACCTATACAAATGAATTCAAAATCTTTTGTCCAAAAACTGTTCAAAAGGTACATATGTCTAGGTTCCATTCCATTTAATAAATCAACATTTGGAGGTATAGATAAAAAATTATGCACCAAAAAGCATCTAAAGGTCAGTTTTTTAAAAAATGGAGGTTGTTTCAAGAATCCTAACAAATATCAAGAGTGGAAGAGTTTTGAAACATCAAATTTACCATGAAGCACTCTCTTTAGTAAATATAGAAGCTCGTCATCTTTGCATGAAATCCTTAAATCTTTTATACTCTTATTTCGAGCCCCTCTGTCCACTTTCTTGAGCTGAGGATAGATAAAATGTCTTTCCTAGGTATTGAAAAGATGAATGCAAGAGATAGAAAGGCATGATGAGCCAATCCTTCTTCCATATTCACAACGAGTCTATTGTGCTTATGAACGAGTGGAGCATCTTTAATGCGAGTTTCAATTTCTTTCCCACGGCTCGTATCTTGCTTCCTTAAAGACTTTTTTTTTTTCGAGTTCCCTCTGCCTTCGGAAAGGATACTCCTAATGGTACCTTAGTTTTCCATAGGTATCTGAAGGGGGAGTGGAGTGATGGCATTCTTTTGGGAAAAGCCTGCCAACTTACTATACTAAGAGAAGAGGGCATTATTTAACAGTGGTAGGGGACAGGGGCGGAACAGGTGGACAATATTTGGGGGGGCCAGACCATATATTTTTAATTTTTTAATATATAAATAAAATATTAAAAAAAAAATTACATGCAAAATTTTTTTTTTTCAAAAATTTTGGGGGGGCCAGGGTCCCCCCTGGCCCTCAAAGGGGTCCGCCCCTGGTAGGGGAAGTCATCCTGAAGCGCAACCGAACTTCTTCCTCTTCAGCGGCCCAAGCAATAAGCAGTTGTTTTCGGTTCGTTTTTAGCTTTTTCTACAAGGACGCCCATGCTGCGGGGATATGGGGGTAAATGAGAGGACAGACAAAGCAACATGGGGAGTAAGTTCGCTAAGTCCAGCTAGTCCAGTCAAGCAAGTCTAAGCTTTTCCAAGCAATTATGCAGTAACTTCATTTGCTCCTTCGGAGGACTAAGGGATATATTAACTCACACAGCTGGAAAGGTAGAAATGAAGAGAATTTTAGAAAACATTTGATTATCGTATAACATGCGATATTAGGTTTCAAAAATTTTCTTTTAATTGAAAAACTAATTTTTAATTAGAAATGAGTTCCTGTATATACGCAGAAAAAGATTCCATGAAACTACATACCTTTTATTCATTTTCTTTTTCTGAATCTTCGATTTACCACCAGATCTTCCGAGCTATGACATGCAGTCTGACAACGCGTGTGTGGGCATGTCACGGCAAGAGATGGAGGTCACGTGAAAAGATCGGACGGAGAATCTCTTTTCCTTAGGGCCAGTCGAATCCTGCAAGAAAGGGGAGAGTCAGAAAGAACTTTTTTTTTCTTTCTCTTTTCTCTCTTTTTGCCTTGGCCGAATTCTCTTTATTTTTCACTTGTGTGTTAGGTTAATTTTCCTAGCTATATAACTCTTATATAGTAGCTCTTTAGGGTTTTGGTTTGACCAAGTCAAAATAGGATTCCTAAAGACTTTTATTTTTGGTCTCCTAAAGACTTTAACCTTTGACTTTTAGGAATATTAAAATAATCTAATTATTTTAATTCTTTTGTCCTAGTCATTATTTAATCAAATGACCTCATATTTAATAAATAGAATTAATAATTAATAATTAATAATTTATATTATTTTATTAAATATTTAATTAATTAAATAATCATATTATTTAATTATTCTCTTTTATTTAAATAGCATTACTTTCGTAACACTATTAATTGGACCATCCAATTAATCTACCGTGACCCTCGTTACCAATAACCATAAGGGCTAGGAAGGGGACCTAATGGACCCACAGTTTTGAGCTCCAACAATACTTAGTAATATTAATTAAAACTCTTTAATTAATATTTCACGATTATTAACCTCGGAGTTATTCCACTAAAAACTCGAGGTTGCACTCTTAGAACTGTAGACGTGTTTATACAATCTGAAGTCTCAGTGTCCATTGATATAACTAATTGCATATAGTGTGATCCTCCACAAATAGTTCATAACCAGAGTTGGGTCATAAAGTCCGTTATACCCCTCTAGAAATATCTTTTCTTTTAAGTACCATTGATTCTCTAATGAACAATTAAATCCTGTCTTCCTTACGGAAGAAAGAGAGCGCTCATAATCGTTCAAGTCCCGAATCAACCCATAAGGGAACTACTCATCTACTTCAATCAAGAAGGGGTGGATTCCACTATTGTGTTCAAACTTTCCCAGCCACAAGGCAAACCGCAACTCCAAAATACGGAGGTATTGGTCGAGATTTACATCAACCTCACTCGTGGTAAATCAAAAGCCACGATCCAACCTGAAGAAGTCGATAAGACACTCAGGATTAAGATCACCTATAGATAGCTATCGTTTATCGATTATATATGAATCTCATCCACTAACGGATTTTGGTGAGAGATTCATATAAATCGTGGCCCAGTCCTATATGATCTCATCATATAAGGTGCCTCCATTCTCATGTCAACTACATGAGCGGTCTAGGATAAGACCACCGTATTTTACAAAATGGACCGCAACAGTAGATCAATCACAAATAAAGTACCCAGCTTTGTTCGCTCTCTACAAACTCTTTAGATTGCATGTCTTAGAATGAATCCTCTTTGTATATGACCATCACATCATATACTCATTATGAGATTACATCATGCAATCTAGGATGTTCTTGCACAATACGAATGTATTACTGATTATAAAATATTTATAAACTAGAATGATAATCTGAATAATTCTTATAAAGTCTTTAACCGTTTACAATTACAAGCTTTAGGGCATAAATCCCAACAATCTCCTACATGCACTAAAGCACATGGGACATGGGGAATCCGTCTCATATCCTCAATTTCTTGAGGTTTCTTAGGACACTGTTCCTTAGATAAGTGAACTCCATGCCTTGAAGATAAACTACCTTTCTTAAAGTTCTACATAGAGAATCGCACAAGTATATTGTCGATATACGATGCCTGAGACAGTACTAACAGTTTGTTCTTACGATCCCTTATTAATTGGATCCCAAGAACATAACCTGCCTCTCCCAAATCTTTTATTTGGAATTGGTTAGCAAGCCAACCCTTTAATTTAGATAATGTCCCTACGTCATTCCCAATGAGTAGGATATCATCCACGTAAAAGACCAGGAAAACTATTTTCTTTTCAATGATGCGCTTGTATATACAAGACTCATCAACATTTTACTCAAAACCATAGTTTTGATCGCAGTATCAAACCTAATGTTCCAAGATCTAGACGCTTGCTTAAGTCCATAAATGGACCTTTGCAGTTTGCAAACCTTTTGCTCTTGATCTTGGGATACGGATCCCTTTAGTTGCATCATATAGATGCTCTCGTCTAGATTGCCATTCAAGAATGCAGTCTTGACGTCCATTTGCCAGATTTCGTAATCGAAATAGGCAGCTATGGATAAAAGTATCCTAATAGACTTAAACATAGCTACCCGCGAGAAGGTTTCATCATAATCAATGCCTTCCTTATGGGTGTAACCCTTAGCCACTAGCCTTGCCTTGAAGGTCTATACCTTCCCATCTACTCCTCTCTTACACCTTGTAGATCCACTTACATTCTATGGGTTTTATCCCATTTGGTAAGGCTACAAGTTCCTAGACTGAGTTGAAGAACATGGACTCCATCTCGAGATTCATAGCTTTAAGCTATTCCTCTTTGTCAGAATCTTCCATTGCATGTATAAATGTTAATGGATCATCCACACTATAATCAGAAATGACACCCTGTGCCTCTCCAATGCCTAAGTAGCGATCAGGATGTCGAACAACTATTCCACTACACCTAGGCGATAGTGTACCCTGAATAGGAATCATCTGACTATCAGATGTTTGTGGAATAATAACATCGTCAACAACTCTTGTTGACTGAGCACTGGTCGTACCAGGTTCTAACTCCACAATTTTAATACGAGGTTTATGATTACTCATATAATCCTCCTCAAAAAACGTTGCGTTTGTCGATACAAACACTTAGTTTTCTTGTGGATTATAAAAGAATCCACCTCGTGTTTCCTTTGGGTACCCTACAAATAAACATACTTGTGAACGAGGTTCCAGCTTTCCACTCCTATTCTTCAGTACATGTACTGGACATCCCCATATGCGAAAATATCGTAAACTACCTTTACGACCATTCCACAACTCTAGGAGAGTCTTAGGAACAGACTTGGATAGAACTACATTCAGTATGTACCGCTGTTTGTAGTGCATATCCCTAAAAAGAATATGGTAATGATGAGAAACTAATCATAGATCTCACCATTTCCATCAGGGTCCTATTTCTCCTCCCCGCAACAACATTCTATTGTGGTGTACCTGGAGCCGTGAGTTGGGATACTATCCCATGCTCAACCATGTAGTCTTCAAACTCTTGGTCGAGATACTCACCCCTACGATCTGATCGCACGGCTTTGATTGTTTTACCTAATTGATTTTCAACTTCAGCTCAGAATTCTTTGAACCTTTCAAAGGTTTCCGACTTACATTGCATTAGGTAAACATACGCGTATATAGAATAGTCATCAATAAATGTGATATAATACTCATAAACACCTATAGCTCTAACACTTAGAGGTCCATAGACGTCTGAGTGTATGAGTTCTAGTGGTTGTGTGGCTCTAACACCTTTTCCTGTAAAAAGGTCTCTTGGTAATCTTACCCTCCAAACAAGATTCACAGATAGGTAAGGTGCCGATCTCAAACTGACTTAAAGATCTGCTTTTTACTAGTCTGTTTATCCTATCAAGACTTATATGTCCAAGTCTTAGATGTCACAGATACGTGTCATTATCTGAAGAAATCTTTTGTTGTTTTGTTTTAGGTTTTTCAACTTTAAACAGTTCAGTATTAAGCAGTGATGTATGAATTAACGGTCTTAAAACACACAAATTATTTTCTATTGTACCAGAACAAATATCATTTCATTTCTTGAAATGAAAACTGATTTATCATTAAAAGAAATCTTTTGAAACGCTTTCAAGTAATCTAGTTACAGAAATCAAATTCTTTGTAAATCTGAGAATGAACCACATTGTTCAATGAAAGAAAACTATTGTTAAATTGTAGTCTAACTACTCCTACTGCTCGTGTTGAAACGATATCCCCTGTTCCAACACGCATAGTGAAGGACCTCTTCTCCAGCTTTCGATAATAATCATTCGAATGTAAAGAAGAACAAAAATAGTTAGTGGCCTCTGAATCTACTACTCAAGGTGAAGAATCATCTTCCACTAAACAAAATTTAATGATAAGTAAATATGATTTGCTTTGTACTTTCTTCTAATTGGAGAGCTCCTCGAGATATTGTAGATAATTCCTCTTCCAATGACCAACTTCTTTGCAATGGAAATATTTTTTCCTTTTGCTTAGTCAGTCATGGTGCTCTTTATTTTGGGCTTAGCTTTTACTTTACCAGTATACCTCTTCATCTTCTTAAAACCAGAAGAAGATGGCTTAGCAACATTTGCTTTGCCGGTCTTACCCTTGGTAACTCGTCATGCGTTGGTTACAGGCGCTGGAGGACATTCCTCTGTAAGCATAGATTTAAGGTCTTTGCAGACCATGATTGCGTTCATGTTGTGTTCCACTTAATATAGTTATCCCGATTAATGTTTCATTTGCGAGGAAAATAAAGCAGAAGACATTACTGATATTTAAAGACATAAATCTAAACTATTATCATTCATTCATACATTCATTTCATGCTATAAGTTTGGCATAAAATTAAACATGATGCATGAGCATATTTTAATGAACTAAAAAAATCCCTAAAATTAGTTACTATGCCGCGATAATCCAACATACCACAAGTAAGTGCCTAGGTAGGCTAGGTCAAATCCTTGCATGTTAGATCAGGACATTCTCAATCAGATAACACAACAGAATAACTATTTATTCATATATTATCCAACCATTGCTTTTGTTTAGTTAGGACATTTAATGAACATCTTAATTAATTCATTTATGAGTGTGACCCATCGTTTCAGAATTCATGAACTTAACTTGAGAGTGCCTAGGTATGCTAGGTCAGTCCTAAAATACATTCAGAAAACCTATCCGTTAGGAAGTCAACCTTGGTATTGACTCTTATGGACACCCTCCGTAGGGAGGACGAAAGCAAAGCCGTCACGAGGTGCCACTCAATTCTCACGGTGTTGAACTAACAATGGAGACTGTGGGATATAATGTCATATATCTCTCTCCCACTCACTATTTGTAGTTTAGAATTTTCTTTAAACTAAGAGTTTCTAAAACTCTATGTTTCTAGTCTTTATTTAGATTATACGGCTAATATAAAATCTAAGTTTACTAGTTATAATAAATTATTCAATTTTAACATTTAAAATATAATTTATTATTCAATTTCTAATTTATATAAACCATTTAAATACACTAGAAATTAAATGTGAGATTACCAAGTTTTAACTAACATTAAGTGGACCTAACTAATCAAATTATACACTTTAATATATAGATTGGTTATTAATGAGATTTACCAAGTTTTTACTCCTAAAAACTGATCTCATTATTTGGTTCTTTTTAATTAAGTAATTAAACTTATTAATCTCAATTAATGTAAGAACCTAACTAATCAATTTAATTAAACTCTATAATTAATGGATTAGTTAATATAATGAGAATTACCAAGTTTTTACTCCTAAAAACTAATTTCATGATTTGGTTCTTTTTAATTAAGTTTTTAATCTCATTAATCTTAATTAATATAAGAACCTAACTAATCTTTTTAATTAAACTCTTTAATTTGTTAATTAATGAATATTACCAAGTTTTTACACCTAAAAACTAAATTCATTATTGGATTGTCATTTATGAAATTGTTTCCTATTTTAATCTCATTAAAAATAAAACAATATAATATGACAATTATGCATGACATATTATTTATGCATGTGTAGGCACACCTAATCTAGATGACATTCATATGTATGACAATGCTTTAACATTCATATAATTATCATATGAAAAATAAATAAAGCATACGTAATTGACCGAGTGACATGGGTTATCTAACTTAAACAACTCTAATTACAATGGCTATTATATGAATCTCTCACCAAGATCCGTTAGTAGCCGAGATTCATATATACCGATAAACGATGGCTATTTATAGGTGATCTTAATCCTGAGTGTCTTATTGACTCCTTCAGGTTGGATTGTGGCTTTTGATTTACCATGAGTGAGGTCGATATGAATTCTCGACCAATACCTCCGTATCTTGGAGTTGCGGTTTGGCTTGTGGCTGGGAAGGTATGAACACGATAGTGGAATCCACTCATTCTTGATTGAAGTAGATGAGTAGTTCCTTTAAGGGTTGATTAAGGGCTTGGACAATTATGAGATCTCTCATTCTTCCGTGAGGAAGACATGATTTAATTGTTCATTAGAGAATCAACGGTGCTTAAAGGAAAATATATATCTAGAGGGGTATAACGGACATTATGACCCAACTCTAGTTATGAACTACTTGTGGAGGATCACAATATATGTAAATAGTTATATCAATGGATGCTCAGACTTCAGATTGTATAAACACGTCTACAGTTCTGAGAGTGCAGCCTAGGGTTTTAGTGGAATAACTCCGAGGTTAATAATCGTGAAATATTAATTAAAGAGTTTAATTAATATTACTGAGTATTATTGGAGCTCAAAATTGTGGGTCCATTAGGTCCCTTTGCTAGCCCTTATTGTTAGGATTATACTCAATAGCAAGAGTGTAATAGTGCATTTGACAAATGATCTCATATAAATAAAAGTGATTTCTATTGTAACAAATCTTATAACAATTATATCAATTGTCAAAAGTAAATAATCATAAGGTCAAGAGACTATGAGAAACAAAAGGATTGTCCATACATCTGGATATGTATGAGGTAGATACAATTCTCTAGTTAGTCTCGAATAACTATTCACAACTTAAAATATAAAGCTGGGCACCTTTATCTTGTTAAAGTTGTAGATTTTTTGTTAGCATTTGAGCGGGATCAAATGTGATATGATGAGTCTAAAATCATCGAAGTGTCTTTGGACAAAAACATCTAGTGCATTGGGTGCATTGAATAGGATCACTATAGAAAACGTTATCCGCAACTGTCAGTGGATAAAAGTGTTCTACTGAGACAATCAGAGAGTCTATCTCAATCCTGAGATAAATGATGGACTTATGGTTGCCTGCATTATCATTTAAACTGTCAATGAGTACGATTATATCGTATAGTCTATCTTCGATGGTTTGGTGGTATTTACATGTATATCGATAGAGGGCATTATTTATAGAAATGGACATCGTGACTGCATTTAGCAAATGTTAGTAGAATACCATCATATGAATGTTTTGAGGTATTAGATATTTAAATCTTTACGTAAAGTTTTCAATATTGGATATTGAAACATAACTTTTGAACAAGTCAAAATATCCAAGTTCGAAAAAATGGTCATATGAGTAAATATGGTAACTTGGAGACCTATAGACGGTCTATGAGCTCTTGGCGATTACTGGTAGTTTTTACGAGAATACATTTTCTCCATTTAGGTTTTCTAGGGTACGAATTAGTACGCTCACTTATTCTATCTTTATTTAAGAGTTCAATTTTAGTTTTTTAGTGAAATGAACTAAAATTAATGGATCGGACGTAAGTGAATCATTTGTTGATTGTGATAAGGTTGTATTTATTGGAGCTTAAATTTAGATAGCCCGCCAAGATCCCCAATCCACACGAACTTGAATGGATCACTAGTTATATACTACCGGATCATTTATTTGATCCATCTTATAGAATTGATTTTGGAATTCTTTTCAAAAGTTTTGAGAGGTGCGTTCTTGTTCGATCAAGACATAAGATAACTCGTCAAAATACTTGGGATGGGCGGCCATGGGTGTGTGATCCCTTGGGCAGCCCTAAGGGATGTTTTTAACATCCCGTAAATATATTGATAATATAATTAGCACATTTAATAAAAATGGGGCTGTTAAATTATATTAAATATATTTATTTAAAGGCATGTGGATTTATTTCTTTTTGTAAGAATGAGTTTAGTTCACATGTGGACTTTTTGTGGAAGTCCAATGAGATTAATAAAATGGAAAAATAAAATTTGGCCCATGCAAATAGGGATGGCGACATTAGCTAATTGGATTAGCTAATTATTTTGTTAATTAATTAAATGGTAATTAATTAATTATTTAATTAAAAGTCAAAACACTTTTCTACTAGGAATTGAATTTTTAGTTTCATGCTATTAGTAATAGTATGATAAGTATGAAAAACCTTATTTGATAAGGAGATAAATAAAAGAAGTTATTTATCAAAATCAAATTAGGAAGCTTTTGATATTTAAAGTTGACTATTAGTCACTTTTAAGAAAGTTTTGATAAGTCACTCAATTACAATTATTTTTTTTAATTGTAAATAGATAAAGGTTTTTAGAGTTGGGATAAGGTTGAACTCTAACTTGAAGTATTTAATGGCGAAACAGGAATCCTCCCTATACAGGGAGAATTCAGCCACTACAAGAAGGAAGCTAGGGCAGTTCGACCAAGGCTAAAAAAAAAAATAAGGGTTTTGGCGGCTTTGTGTGATTTTTGTGAGCTTGTGATAGTCATGAAAAGACCACACCCACTCTAGACAAAAAGTGTGAGAGCTTCGCCCGACAGAAAAGAGAAAAAGAACTAAGTGTTCTTCATTTTCTCTGGAGGGATTTTTGAGTGACTAATAAAAGAAACGTTTTTTGTTTCTCATCCTCAGGTACACAATTAAAAGAAAGGGAGCCCACACTTCAAGGTGATCCACATTTTTGAAGGATTGGAAGATCTTGCGGTTCATAGTCAACGCAACATCAAGCCTCACGTTAATCTAAAGGTATGTTACCTTTTGTAATATATTTAATTAACTATAGGTTAAGATCGCTCTTTTTGGAAAATTTTTTTAAAATGTACCAATGCAAAAATATTTTTTTGTGCCTTTCGCTGTGCCGTACTCACCGTTTTTCCTACAAATGATATCAGAGACAGGTTGTACCCATAGTTAATTAAACATATATACGTGGATCTTTCTTTTAATTGTGTGTGGAAAAATATGTATGTTTTAGAAAGAGATGGCGCTCTAGGAATTCTTTTATATATTACACTGGAATGTATGGATTATATAAAGTGAACTATTATTGCTCGAATTTGGTCCTCGATTTCAATGTATTTTTTATTTGGAGTTGTAACAAGAAAGGTGGCCTATTATCGCTATAATTTCCTTCTTGATAGTTGTTAGAAGTTTTTTTTTTTTTTTTTATGTAAAAACTGCTGTAATTCGTTCGAGATTCGAAGACACGAAGGATTGAAGAATTTGAAGCAGAAAAACGAAAACAACGGAGACCAGAAGCACTTGCGCGCACAAGCCAGCAAGCGCGCGTGCTAGGCGTGCTTGCGGCAAACTCGTGCGTGGCCCTAAGGGCTGTGTGCGCACGTGGTCCACCTAAGGAAGGTTAAGGCGCACAGCCTTCGCAAGGCAGTACGCGCTCGGGGCCCAGCAAGGGCGGCACGTGCTCATGGCTAATGAAAGCTGGGCGCTCGTACGCGGCCTAGGGGCAGCCGCGCGCGCCTCTTACATGGCAGCGCGCGCGCAGGCCCCGTAGGGCTGAGCGCCTTCGCTCGTGGGCTGCAACGCCTTGTTGCGATCTTAGATGGATGGCTGCAAGAAGACTTGCTTGACAAGTTAGGGTTAGGGTTTAAGGTTATCCAAACAATGTAATTTACTTGCTTTTCTAGGATGGACCAAAATTGTGGCTATTTATTTTTTGCGTAAATATTACAATGTTTATTTATTGTTTGATAACATGTCATGTAGAATAGGAGTGCCACTCATATATCTCTTTTGGTATGAACATGCATTGAATGATTTAGATATCTAAATTGGCATCTAGATAACTTGGTAATCATTCTTTTGAATTCCATCACACGCCTTAAATAATTGAGTGGAAGAAGGTGTTTAGAACACCTATGGCCTCCAGGGTTAGTTGAGCTTTATGTTTTATCGATAACCCCCCAAGGGGTATTCATAAATGGAATTTAGCAAGATACATCCTTACAAGGATAGACTAGACAATTGACTCAAGCGATATCTACTCTCAAAGGAGGGATTTTTCATGCGGGAATATATTGAAGGTCGAAACCTTGGTGACACACTTAATGCGATTCTATTGATATCCTTCCAAGAGTTTTTGTCAATAATAATCGCAAGGCTAAAATTGAAAACGTTGGTTGGTATGTTAACAATTAGGTGAGACCTAGTCTAACTAGTAAATGTTGCGAACTCCCAAAGGAGGCATGGCGTTTATGGGTGTTGGATCACCGTTGAATTTTACGATTGAATTATTAATAGTTAATTCAAGATAAATATTCGAAAGTGCTAAATGATAGTTTACTTAATATAATTTTTATTTTATTCAGAAATCATGACCCCATCCCTAATCAACGTCCTTAAAGATAATACTTCAAACAGAGATAACTATGTTACATGGAAAAGGAATATTGTGCATTGGTTACAATCTAAAGGTCATCAGTTTGTTCTGACAACTCCGGAACTACCTAATCCTACTAATGAATCTACTGATTTGCAAAGCGATGCATATAAGCAGCGGAAGTCTTCTAATAAAATGGCAAAATGTTGTATTTTGGCTATGATGTCTGAAACGTTGCAAAAGCAGCATGAAGACATAGAGACTGCTGTAGACATTATGCAATCTCTAAAAGAGATGTTTGCTGTAAAGTTTAGGTTAACTAAGAAAGAGGCAATAACTGCTTTTCTGCATCTTAGAATGATACCTGGACAATCAGTAAAGGATCACATGATGAAAGTCATGGCTCATCTCAATATTGCAGAACTCGATGGTGCTGAGATAGATAATGAAACTAAGATTGACTTAATCATCAATTCACTGTCAGATACTTTTTGGGGGCTCAAGTTAGACTACGCCCTGCACAGAAAGGAATACACCTTGCAGAAACTAATGCAAGTTGTATTAAGTACTGAGAAGATCCTTAAGAAAAATAAAGGACAAAAGATTCACTGAGTAGGAAAGTCTTCTACTGTTGAAACCCGTAAAAAGGTTGAGGTACAACAGAGGAAAAGGCATAAGAAGGAAGAAGGTAATTTTTAGAAAAATGCTTTCTGGCAGATTCTACGGATTCTTGGATCTTAGACTTTGGAGCCACTAATCATGTTTGGTATTCCTTACTGGGGTTTCAGCAAAGGAGAAGACTGAATAAAGATGAATTCAACCCGCGGTTAGGCAACGGAGCGTTGGTATCCGCCGATGCAGTGGGAGATATTAGAATTAGTTTAGATTCTAGTAGGTATTTGGATTTAACAGACGTTTATTATGTACCTCATTTCAAGAAGAATATAATCTCAGTTTCTTGTTTGAATAAATTTGGCTATTCGGTTACTTTTAATTAAGACTTTATTATTAGTAAGAATAACAAGTTTATTTGCAAAGGTACATTGGAAAACGACTTGTTCCATTTACATAAAAACATCTCTCATATATTGGATACCAAATCAACTGAATCTAATCATAAAAGAGTAAAACTATCAAAAGATGAAACCTACCTATGGCATTTACGCCTAGGTCATATTAATCTTGATAGGATTAAAAGATTGGTAAGTGACGGACCTTTGAGTGACTTAAAGGTTGACGATCTACCAACTTGTGAATCTTGTCTAGAAAGAAAAATGACCAAAAGGCCGTTCATTGCTAAAGGTACACGAGCCACTGAATGTTTAGGAATGATACACACTGATGTATATGGTCCTATAAGCATTCAAGCTAGAGGTGGATATGAGTACTTCATCACTTTCACGGATGATTACTCGAGATTTGGCTATGTGTATCTCATGAGACACAAGTCTGATGCTTTTGACATGTTCAAAGCATTTAAAGCTGAAGTAGAGAATCATCTTGAGAAACACATAAAAATCTTGAGATCTGATCGTGGTGGAGAATATCTATTAGGAGAGTTTCAGCAATATCTTACTGATAGTGGAATAATTTCTCAGTTTTCTGCACCAGGAACGCCTCAACAGAATGGGGTGGCAGAAAGGAGAAATATGACTATTTTAGATATGGTTAGATTGATATTGAGTTATTCAACGCTTCCTAATTATTTTTGGGAATATGCTCTACAAACTGCAATGTACATTC
The DNA here is from genome assembly GCA_003430845.1 of Xanthoceras sorbifolium. NCBI lineage: Eukaryota > Viridiplantae > Streptophyta > Magnoliopsida > Sapindales > Sapindaceae > Xanthoceras > Xanthoceras sorbifolium. Next base: position 30,241,493 of record CM010618.1, read on the forward strand.
TAAATGATGTATCATCTAAGTCAGTTCCTAAAGCACCACATGAGTTGTGGACTGGGCGAAAGCCTAGTTTACAACACTTAAGGATATTTGGATGTCCTGCACACGTGTTGAAAGGAAAGACAGAAAAGAGAGAGTCCCGTTCAGAAACATGCATATTCGTGGGGTATCCAAAAGGAACGAAAGGATATTACTTCTATAGTCCTACAGATCTTAAGGTATTCGTTTCAATGAACGCTAAATTTCTGGAAAGGACTATATTTATAATTTTGTACCTAAAAGTAGAATTGTCTTAAATGAGCTTTCAGAAGATACAATTCCACATGAGGTTTCAAGACCAAGCCCAATTGTAAATTTTGAACCATCACAAGATCAACAACCTACCATTCCTCGTCGCAGTGGGAGGGTTATTAGACATCCCGAAAGATACATCGGTCTAGGAGAATCTGTCGAGAATCTCCCGGACGATGATGATCTCTACACATACAAGGAAGCCATGCAGGATGTTGATTGTAGCAATTGGCAAAAGGCAATGCAATCCGAAATTGAATCTATGTTCACGAACAAAGTCTGGTTTCTTGTAGACTTGCCTAAAGGGATAAAACTCATAGGGTACCAGTGGGTATACAAGAGGAAAAGAGGTATGGATGGTAAGGTGGAAACTTTTAAAGCTAGATTGGTAGCTAAAGGTTATACACATAAAGAAGGTATCAATTACGAAAAAACCTTATCTCTTGTAGCCATGCTTAAATCCATTAGAATACTCTTATCCATTGCATCATCTCTAGACTTATAGATTTGGCAAATGGACGTCAAGACAACTTTCCTTGAAAAAGGTTCCATAACGAAAGTCTTGATGAAAGCATCTATATGATGCAACTAGAAGGATTCATTGAAAAAAGCCAAGAACAAAGGGTATGCAAGTTGCATCGGTCCATTTATGGATTAAAACAAGCATCCAGATCCTGGAACATAAGGTTCGATCAAGCTATAAAACGTTTTGGATTTATTCAGAACCTTTATGAACCTTATGTATATAAGAGAGTCAAAGGAGATAAGTTGGTCTTCCTAGTTCTTTATGTTAATGATGTACTGCTCATGGGAAACGATGTAGGTGTATTGACATCAGTTAAAGAATGGTTAGCAAAACAATTTGATATAACAAGCTTCATACATAGATAAAATCTTGTCTAGGTTTTCCATGCAGGATTCCAAGAAAGGTCTGTTACCTTTCAGGCATGGAATCAAACTTTCTAAAGAGCAAACTCCTAAGCATGCGCATGAAGAGCAATTCATGAGTAGGATTCCATATACCTTCGCAGTTGGAAGTCTCATGTATGCAATGCTCTGCACTAGACCAGATACTTGTTTTGTTGTTGGCATAGTTAGCAGGTTTCAATCGAAACCAGGCCCTGATCACTGGATAGCAGTCAAGCATATTTTCAAGTATTTTAGGAGAACGAGAGATCATATGCTTGTATATTTTGGAGGGGATTTAATTCCCATTGGGTATACATATTTCGATTTTCAATCAGATTCTGACTCCAGGAGATCCACATTAGGATCCGTCTTTACCCTAAGAAGAGGAGCAGTCATATAGAGGAGCATCAAATAATCTTATATTGCTGATTCCACCATGGAAGCTGAGTATGTTGCCGCATGCGAAGCTGCCAAAGAGGCTGCATGGCTTTGTCAATTCTTGATTGATTTGGAAGTGGTTCCCAGTACGAATAAGCAGATCACCATATACTGTGACACCAATGGTGCAGTGGCTAATTCGAAAGAACCAAGAAGTCATAAGAGAGGAAAACACATTGAGAGAAAGTATCATCTACTAAGGGAGATTGTGCATAGGGGAGACGTAACGGTTGCCAAGATCGCGTTAGCTGAAAATCTAGCGGATCCCTTCACAAACGCTCTACCACAGAAGAGTTTTGATGGGCACCTAGAGAACATGAGAATGAGAGATATGACAAACTTGCTGTAGCATAAGTGGGAGATTGTTAGGATTATGCTCAATAGCCAGAGTGTAATAGTGCATTTGACAATCGATCTCATATAAATAAAAGTGATTTCTGTTTTAACTAATCTTATAGCAATTATATCAATTGTCAAAAGTAAATAATCATAAGGTCAAGAGACTATGAGAAACAAAAGGATTGTCCATACATCTGGATATGTATGAGGTAGACACAATTCTCTAGTTAGTCTCAAATAAACATTCACAACTTAAGATATAAAGCTGGGCACCTTTATCTTGTTAAAGTTGTAGATGTTTTGTTAGCATTTGAGCGGGATCAAATGTGATATGATGAGTCTAAAATCATTGAAGTGTTTTTGGACAAAAACATCTAGTGCATTGAATAGGATCACTGTAGAAAACTTTCATGAGAACACCATTTAAAATTCGGACAGTAAGGGTGCCATATTGGACCACATATATGACACACAAAAACTGTCTCCCCTGTTGTTTCAGCACTGACCTATGTCTGGTGTTTAGCTATTATCTAGAGACGTGTCACCCAGAAAATTCTGAAAAAATTAGAGAAGTAAGTACACACATTGGCCAACACGTTTCACGAAGAACACACTTTGCAATTTGGATAGGAAGGTGGAGATATAGGACTATCTATAGGATGCATCTGCAGAATATAACACATGAATGCAATACAATGAACTATGCACCATATACCATGTCAATGATGAATGAGATGCCTAGAAACATAATGACTGATATGTTGTGAGTGTGTGAGATCCTAAAAACCTTTGTGACATTGAGAGCAACTTACAAAATGAATCGATGATCTTGATGCCTTCAACGAAAGCTCCCAAACACAATTACAACCAAAGAGTGTTTTGCACGGAATTAGCCAATCTAGAAAATACTCGACCTAACAATCTCCCCCTTTGGCTATTCCGTGACAAAACCTCAAACCTCACAAATATACAAAATGATACAAAGTTTGAACTCACAAATACAACCTCACAAAATTACAATGAATGATCTTAAAACTAAAAACTTGAAGCTTGAGATCATTTCCGGGCAAGGTGAACCTGAAACAAAAGAAAGCACACTAACACAAAACAAAAGGCGTTAGTAGACACCTTGCAGTTCATATAAACACCCATAGATAAACATAATAATTAACAACAGACACAAAACGATGAACGATAAACACATGTATGCATTAAAATTTATCCCCCTAAGGTTATTTCCATATGCACATAAAACAAAAAACACAAGCGTCTCCCCCTCAAATTCTCCCCCTGAGTACTACACATCAATACAAACTTTCTCCCTTTTTGTCACGGGAGAGGCAAAAGAAGAACACAATAGACAAAGATATGGGAAAACAGAAAAAATATTGCACAAGAGACAAGAAAATACACGTACCAACTCCCCCTAAATGCCATACGCAAGTAACATGGGAGTCATATCCTTAAGGAACCAATAATCACAAATATGCACCACAACAACTATCAAGTCCCATATTAACTTCAAAAACACAAACACAATCATCATTTCATTAACAGATTAACATTTGTCCACAATAAGTGACCAATATACACACAAGCAAATATATATAAATATATATCATCTTGTCTCAAGAAAGTCGTAAAATTTCAAAAATAAGCTTGTGAAGAAAATATTTTGATATCAACTACAAAACAGCTTTACATTATCATTCAATACAAGCTTGTCTCTCTCTACTTTTTTTTTTGAGCTTTTCCTTCTTCTACTTTATTTATTTATTTTTATTTCTACTTTAATTTTAATTTCCAAAGGCATTGGCGACTTTCATTGCACCTAAGGAGGTAGTCTTCTCCTCTAACTTGGAGATAAAAATATTGTTTCAAGCACGTAGTAGAGGTAGCTTTCACTCTTCCAGAAGGCATAGCCATTTCCAAGCCTTTGTTTACCAAGCCATTGTTAATTCAATTAAACATTTCTCAACAAGAAAACTATTTTTAAAAAAACATTTGAGAGCAATGAGAAATCTTTTGACATTCAGAAACTGGATGAGCTTAATAAACACACAACATTCACACAATTGCTTATACAAGTCCAAATATGGGCATTTTGTCAATTGCAACAAAGATCTAAAGGGCTAATGTTAGGAATTTAAGAGTAGATAAATGATACAGATCATTTTACACAAATATAACACTAGTCCACTCTTAGACATGAACAACATATGTTACAAATGACATGGCACAATTAATAAAGGGAGCATACACCAATGGATTTACTAAGTGAATGAAACCTAGTATGATCCAAAGGTTTCAGCAAGTTGATTTTCTGTGGACATATGCTCTAAGGACACTACTTTGCTTTCAACTAATTCTATAATGAAATGATGTCGAATGTCAATATGCTTAGTCCTAGAGTGTTGAACAGGATTTTTGGAAATATTTATAGCACTGATATTGTCACAATAAATTGTCAGAGTACCTTATTCTAAGCCATAATCCTCCAACATTTGTTTCATCCATAGAAGTTGTGTACAAGCACTACCTGCTGCAATGTATTCCGCCTCTGCAGTTGACAGGGAGATAGAGTTTTGCTTTTTGCTATACCAGGACACAAGATTGTTTCCCAGATAGAAGCATCCTCCAGTTGTGCTTTTTCGATCATCAATGCATCCTGCCCAATCTGTATCACTAAAGCCAACCAGGTTAGGGTTAGTATCAAAAGAGTACCAAATTCCAAAGTTTGAAGTTCCATTGACATATCGAATTATTCTTTTCACAGTTGTGAGATGTGACTCTTTCAGATTTGATTGATACTTGGCACACAAACCAACACTCAAAGAAATATTAGGTATGCTAGCAGTTAAGTACAACAAACTTTCTATCATGCTTCTATACAGACTCTGATCAACACTTTTCCCATTTGAATTTTTCCTCAATTTCAATAAAATGCTCATGGGTGTGTTATAGTGTTTTGCCAATTCTAACCCAAAGCTTTTCACTAGGTTTTTAGCATATTTAGCTTGGGAAATGAAAATCCCATCACTCATTTGCTTGATTTATAAACCTAGGAAATAAGTTAGCTCACCTACCATGCTCATCTCAAACTTACGAGTCATCACATTAACAAAGTCACTCACCCGCTTTTCATTAGTGGAACCAAACACAATATCATCAACATAAATTTGAGTTATGAATAACTCACCATTTTCACATTTGATGAACAAGGTTTTATCAACACTACCTCTTATATATTTATTTTCAAGCAAGTAGTGGGTGAGACATTCATACCATGCTCACGGAGTTTGTTTCAATCCATAGAGTGCTTTCTTCAATTTGTATACGTTCTCTGGATGATGTGGATCTACAAATCCCTTTGGTTGCTCAATGTATACTTCTTCTTGAAGAACTCCATTTAGAAATGCACTCTTCACATCCATTTGATGTAGTTTGAACCTACACACATAAGAAACACACAATAAAAGTCTAATAGATTCCAATCTAGCTACTGGAGCAAAAGTTTCATCAAAGTTTACTCCCTCAAGTTGTGTGTAGCCTTGAGCAACTAGTCTTGCTTTGTTCCTCACTACATTTCCATTCGATTTGTTCTTGAAAATCCACTTTGTACCAATGACATTGGTACTCTTAGGTCTAGGGACGAGAAACCACACATCATTCCTTTGGAATTGATTGAGTTCTTCTTGAATGGCACCAATCCAGAACTCATCTTGAAGTGCTTCTTCAACTTTCTTAGGTTCAAACTGAGACGTGTAGCAAACATAGCTAACTTGATTAGCTAGTTGTCTTCTTGTTGGTACTCCTTCACTCACATCTCCTATGATGTCATCCTTTTTAGGAGACCTCCTAACCCAAGGAGCATGATCTGTTTGATTTGGCATTTCTTCAGTATCCTCTTCTTTCACATTTGAGTCAATACCTGCACATTCAGAATTCTCAACAACATACTCATCATCAATATTAGAAACAATTCCTGCATCATCCACAACTACATTAGCTGATTCCATAATTGTAGGAGTAGTTGAATTGAATACCCTATATGCTATACTATTAGAGGAGTATCCTAGAAAAATACCTTCATCACTTTTAGCATCAAACTTACCAAGTTGGTCACGATCATTAAAAATGTAGCACTTACTTCCAATTGTGTGAAAGTAGCTTATATTCAGCTTCTTTCCTTTCTATAACTTATATGGAGATTGTCTAGTGCCGGGTCTCAAGAAAACACGGTTTGAAATGTAGCATGCAGTATTGACAGCTTCAGCCCAGAAATTCCTTAGACGTTTCTTGCTATTGAGCATAACTTTAGCCATCTCTTGTAGTACCCTGTTCTTTCTCTCAACAACACCATTTTGTTAAGGAGTTCAAGGAGAAGAAAACTCATGAAAAATACCAAGATTATCTCAAAAATTACCGAAGCTAGCATTTTCAAATTCCTTTCCATGATCACTTATAATTCTTTGAATGTTCTTGATTTTAAGATCTTTTTCATTCTGAAGTTTAATGCAAAGTGATTTAAATTTCTCAAAAGCGTCTGACTTTTCTCTAAGAAAATCAATCCAAGTGAATCTAGAAAAGTCATCAACACACACAAAGATATACCGCTTACCTCCAAGGCTTTCGGTTTGCATAGGACCCATAAGATCCATGTGAAGAAGCTCCAAGGGACGTTCGGACAATGTTCTTTTATTTTTCTTGTGTATCCCCTTTTTTTGCTTCCCAATTTGACATGGTCCACATACACCTTCCTGTTTCTTTCCTATCTCAGGAAGACCTCTCACAGCCTTCACCTTTCCAAGTTTCTTTAGGTCCTTGAAATTCAAGTGACCAAGTCTTTGATGCCAAAGTTCAACCTGTTCATGGTTAGTCAAATTGCATTTAAGAGGTTTAACATCAATACAGTAACAATTATCATCAGTTCTCTTTCCCTGCATAATAACATTTCCATTAGAGTCCAAGATTGCACAAGTATCTTTAAAAAAATTGACAGCATGTACACTTTCACACAAGTGTGTAATGCTAATCAAGTTTGCCTGCAATCCATCAACAAGAAGAGCATCATTAAGACTAGGTAACCCAGAAATTTTAATTGACCCTTTACCTATTACCTTTTTCTTATAACCATTACGAAAAGTGACCCATCCTCCATCCTTCATCACAAGATTTGAAAAACATTTTTTATCTCCGGATATGTGCCTAGAACAACCACTATCAAGGTACCAAGAATTTGCATTAATGGCTTTCAAGGCGTAATGAGCAACATAACATATGAAATGATCTTTTCTAACCCATGCTTTTCTCATTTTCTTTTTCAAGTTCTTTTCTTGTAGTTTTGAATTAACAACATTGCTAGGCATTTGTTTAGAAAATCTTTCAAAATGAAAATCCCTAGATTCCATTTCATTATGGCACATTTGAATGTAATCAAAACATCTAGGTCTAATATGCCCTTTCCTACCACAAAAATGACAAATAGGAATGAAGTTAGAAAATGTACCTTGATGATTTGGTTACCATTCATTTCTTTGGTGGAGGAATGATGTGGTGTTAGGAACTTTACCTTGTGCTTATAGTTGTCTAAGAGGTGCTTTCTTGGGGTTGCTCGTTATCCTTGGTTGTTCAAGTGTTTGCTTTAAATTTTCTCCCTTGAAACATGTTGTCTTGCTTGATGAAGGAGTGATTTCTTCACTTGCATAGCCTATGCCTCTCTTGTCTCCATAAGCCTTGCCAAGATTAATTACTTGATCAACCTTTATTGTACCCAAAGTCAGCCCCTCGAATTCCTTGAGAAATTCTTGTTCCCTATGTCTCACAATTTGCAAGGTCTTCTCTTTCTCACTCAGTTCCTTCTTCATTAGAATAATTCTTTGATCATCATCTTCTTTTTCTTTCTTGAGTTTTTGGATGGCTTCTTCAACAATCTGAGCCCTTAATAATGCCTCTTGCTTCTCTTTCTCAAGGTTCTTGAGTTTGACCTTGTAAGAAATATTTTCCTTCTTTATCTTGAGGCTTTCTGCATATAACTCATTAAAAGCTTCCTCAAGGCTTTCTTTATCTGATTCCTCTCTCTCACTCGTGCTCGTTTCACCTTCACTAGCTTCTTCCTCATTGCTATGATGACTTGCAATAAAGGCAGTGAAGTTACTCACTAGCTCCTCTGAAGTTGTGGAGCTTGTATCATCTTCTTCATCACTATCACTTCATGATACCTTCATTGCCTTACCTTTCTTATTTTTCTTCAAATTGTTGGCACATTGGGTTGAGATATGCCCATAGCCTCCACATTCATAACATTGGACGCCTCTCTTGTTGATCTTTTCTTTTGAGGTGTCAACTTTCTTTGGAAAACTTTTCTTTGTATCTTCGGTTCTTGTGGAGTTCTCACCCTTCTTTTTGTTTGTCTTGAGGAATTTTTTGAATCTCTTGGCAAACATGGTAATCTCGGCTTCATTGAGATCATTATCATCTTCTGAATTTTCAGCTTCCTTGATTGCTTTGAGGGCTATACTATTGTGTTTCTTGATTGGTTTCAATCCCATTTCAAAAGTCTTCAAGGAACCAACAAGTTCTTCTACTAGATCTCATGGAATCAACACCCTTGCTTTCTTCAATAGCTGTAACTTTAGCTTGAAATCTTTCGGGCAAGGATCTTAGAATCTTCCTAACAATCTTCGAGCTAGAATAGACTTCTCCCAACATATAACTCTTATTGGTGATGTCTGTGAGCTTGGCTTCAAATTCTACAAAGGTCTTATTCGCTTCCATTCGAAGACTCTCAAATTGAGATGTTATCATTTGAAGCTTGGACTTCTTGACAGCTGTAGTTCCTTTATGTGTGATTTGGAGGATCTCCCATACTTCATTGGCACTTTCACATTTTTGAATGTACCTATATTGACTGTCATCAATGCCACAGAAAATAGCGTTCAACCCTTTTGAATTCCAAGTTGCAAAACTGTAATCTGTAGGTGTTCAAGTTGACTTGGGTTTTAATGTTCTTCTCCCATCTTCACTTGTGGTTGTGGGAGGTGTGTACCCCTCTTCGATTCTTGTCCATACATGTTCATCTATGCACTTCAAGTATGCTCTTATGCGGACTTTCCAAAATGAGTAGTTTGTGTCATTTAGAAGTGGAGGTTTGGTGTGGGATGCACCCTCTCTTGCTACAGAGTCCATGGAATCAAGAATAGACAAAGATTGCACACAAATAGCAAACAAGCAAATAAACACCCAAAGATCTAGCTATGTATGTCTAACTACCCGCTTTGATACCAATTGAAAGTTTAAGTGCAACGGTCTCATATGAACCTAGAGGGGGGGTGAATAGGTTCTTACCCAATTTTTTGATTACCAACAATTTAATTAGACCAATTCAACAATTATAAACACATAACATATACGGAAGAGATAAACAAAATTAACACAAGAATTTTAGCGTGGAAAACCCTTTCTAACAAGGGATCAAAAACCACGGGACCACTCTTGGCCACTAAACGGACAATCCATTAGTGATAAATGCAGTACACCCTCAAGTTGAAATTATAAGGACTCACTCCTCTTGGACTATCCCACTCTAGTCTACCCACAGGCCTTTTCCCTAATGATCTCGCAAGATCCACTAGGTGACTAAACGTATATCCTCAAGCTTTCCTAGAATTCACACTCCTATTGGCGTAAACCTACACCTATTCGTCTCGCAAGAACCAACTAGTGAAATTCCACACAAATGCAACTTTTCCACAAGAAGCAAACCTTGAACTCGATCACAAGACTTCACCAAAGTCACACAAGCTCTTCCCACAATACAAAGGATTATGGTCTAAGTGTTCAATGATGTATAAACATACAATTAGGATGCATGACCAATACAACCTATGATGCTAAGTGAACTAGTGCGTACAATCTACTTAAATAACATTTAGCATAAACAAATTTCAAGACCTAATAAATTTTGCAACAAATTCAACACTTTCAAGCCATGAAACAAACATATTCAATGCATGAACTCTACAAGGCAGCCAACATGTTTATATGAATGTGATTCTAGCAACAAGTAAATTATTATAACAACAACTAACACTCTTGATCCAACCTAGATTAGTACCAATCCACTAAACACATGTGAGATAGAGGTATAATTCATTCAAGCAAGACAAATGCACTCTAAATCACAACATAAACTTATCTAGGTACTAATTCAACTTCCTAAATCCCTTATCATGCATTAAACACAAAACCCACAAGCATTCAACATCCAATCAATATCTAACTCTCATTCAAGAACAAAAAAAAGATTTAAATGATATGAAGCATAAAACAACTTCAACATACAAGAAAAACACTTACCACAAGTCTCTAGTTTGATTCCATGGACATACAAGAGAGATTGGGTGAGTTTTGAGAGATTGAATTTGAGAGAGTATGAAGAGGGGGAGCTGCTAGGGTTCTTCTTTCTAGTTTTTTGGATGAAAAAGATGAAGTGGCCTTTATATAGGAAGAGCCACGAGTCGGTTTGCCACACAAAACGGGTCGGGCGCACATGTTGGGTCGGGTGCAGTTTTCTGCACTGACCTATGTTCAGTTTCAAGCTAATATCTAAAGAAACGCCTCCCAGAAAATTCTGAACAAATAATTAAAGAAAGTAGACACATATATGAATAACTTTCATGAAGAACACCATTTAAAATTTGGACAGTAAGGGTGCCATATTGGACCACATACATGACATACAAAAACTGTCTCCCCTGTTTTTTCAACACTGTCCTATGTCTAGTGTTTAGCTATTATCTCGAGACACGCCACCCAGAAAATTCTGAAAAAATTAGAAAAGTAAGTACACACATAGGCCAACAACTTTCATGAAGAATACACTTTGCAATTTGGATAGGAAGGTAAAGATATAGGACCATCTATAGGATGCATCTGCAGAATATAACACATGAATGCAATACAATGAACTATGCACCATATACCATGTCAATGAGGAATGAGATGCCTAGAAACATAATGACTGATATGTTGTGAGTGTGTGAGATCCTAAAAACCTTTGTGATATTGAGAGCAACTTACCAAATGAATCAATGATCTTGATGCCTTCAACGAAAGCTCTCAAACACAATTACAACCAAGGAGTATTTTGCACGGAATTACCCAACCTAGAAAATACTCGACCTAACAAATAAAAATGGGGCTATTAAATTATATTAAATATATTTATTTAAAGGCATGTTGACTTATTTCTTTTTGTAAGAATGGGTCTAGTTCATATGTGGACTTTTTGTGGAGGTTCAATGAGATTAATAAAATGGAAAAACAAAATTTGGCCCATGCAAATAGGGATGGGCGGCATTAGCTAATTGGATTTGCTAATTATTTTGTTTTATATTGTTAATTAATTAAATGGTCATTAATTAATTGTTTAATTAAAAGTCAAAACACTTTTCTACTAGGAATTGGATTTCTAATTTCATGCTATTAGTAATAGTAAGTAGAAAAAACCTTATTTGATAAGGAGATAAATAAAATGAGTTATTTATCAAAATCAAATTAGGAAGTTTTTGATATTTATCAGAACTCTAAAGTTGACTATTAGTCACTTTTAGGAAAGTTTTGATAAGTCAGTCAATTACAATTATTATTTTTAATTGTAAATAGATAAACTGTTTTAGAGTTGGAATAAGGTCAAACTCTAGCTTGAAGTGTTTAATGATGAAACAGGAATCCTCCCTACATAGGTAGAATTCGGCCACTATATAAGTGAAGCTTGGAGAGTTCGGCCAAGGCTAAAAAAAAAAAAAAAGGGTTTTGGTGGCTTTTTGTGATTTTTGTTGGCTTGTAATAGCCAAGAAAACACCACACCCAGTCTAGAAAACAAAAGTGTGAGAATTTCACCCGAGAGAAAAGAGAAAAAGAACCAAGTGTTCTTCGTTTTCTTTAGAGGGTTTTTGAGTGACTAACAAAAGAAAAGTTTTTTATTTCTCATCCTCAGGTACACAATTTAAAGAAAGGGAGTCCACACTCTAAGGTGATCCACATTCATGAAGGATTGAAAGATCTTACGGTTCATAGTCAACGCAACATCAAGCCTCACGTTAATCAAAAGGTATGATACCTTTTGTAATATATTTAATTAACTATAGGTTAAGATCGCTCTTTTTGGAAAAAAATTTAAAATCTACCAATGCAAAAATATTTTTTTGCGCCTTTCGCTGTGCCGTACTCACCATTTATCCTACATTTATGGTTGTTGGTAACGAGGATCACAGTAAATTAATTGGATGATCCAATTAATAGTGTTATGGAAGTAACTTAATTTAATTAAAAGAGAATAATTAAATAATGTGATTATTTAATTAAATATTTAATAAATTAATAGAATATTAATAATTATGAATTATTAAATTCTATTTATTGAATATGATGTTACGGAATCACACTGTGACAGGGACAAAAGAATTAAAATAATTGGATTATTTTAATAGTCGCACAGGTCATAGGTTCAAGTTTTTAGGGAGACAAAAACAAATAGGATTTAGAATCCTATTTGACCTAACCTAAGTGTAAAAACACCAGAGGTATTCGGCCATAGCAAGAAAGAAAAGAGAGAAAAAAAACGTTCTTTTTATAACTCTCTCCCTTTTGTAGGTGCGGCCGCCCAAGGAGAAAAGAAGTTATCCGTTCATTTTTCACGTGACCTCCATCTCTTACCGTGGCATGCCCACACACGTGTTGGTAGACTGCGGATCATAGCTCGGAAGATCTGGTGGTAGATCAAAGAATAAAAAAAGCGTGATCAAAGAAAAGGTATGTAGTTAAAGATTTCTTTTCCTGCGTATACATAGGAACTCGTTCCTGATTGAAAACTATTTTCAATAAAGAAAATTTTTTAAAACCCTATTTCGCACGTTATTTGATTCTCTTCAATTGGTACCAGAGCCTGATTCTGAAGTTTTTTGTGTATACGCATAAAAAAAGGAAAAACTACATCTTTCTTGATTCTTGTTTTTTCTTTTTATTCTTGATAATTGATATATTATTGTGTAGGCACAAATCTAGTATTGTATGATTCGTTTTATTATTATATGATTTGATTGTTTAATAATAAAAATGTATTTGATCGTAATTGTATGGTGAATGGGTTATAGGTTGGTTTTTTGTTTTTGAGCCAATTGTTTATGGCTATTTTTTTTATTTGTTCTTGCTGTTATATATATATATATATATTTTCTTATTCTTGTAATCGATTTGCGGTACGAGGAGTCATGATGTGGATGATGCGAAGAAAAAAAAAAGGACTGCACATCCTCGTGCGGAGCGGCGGCTGCTACGTGCGCCTAGCTTTCCCGTACCTGTGCGCAGCAGCAACCGTGGGCATCAGCACGCAGGCCGCCTACGCACAGCAACAGGCTGCGTGCACAGCAGGGCCGCGCGTCTGATTGTGCGCGGGCTGCTGCCACGTTTGCATTATGGCTGTTCTTCGTGTTTTTTGCTGACGATTTTTTGCTGTTTTTTCTAGAAAAATATTATCGAATATTTTCTAGAAAAAGTGCGGAAAATTGGAGCGAAAAATTGTGGGAAAACGACCCACAAACGTGTGTGAAAGTGTAGCTCGCGCGAGGGCTGCGTGTACCTTGCGTACGCGCGGCTACGTTGCTGGCAGCCATGATTTCGCATGCGTTAGGGTTGTTTAGGGCTTCGTCTTGACCTAGGGTGCGTGTTAAGGTAACGCACGGACTTTTGAAAAAGATGTTGACTTTAATCAGAAATTAAGTTTGACTTGATTGGAGACCAAAGACAAGAAGAATTGGCCTTGAGGAAGGATTCTTGAAGACCAAGGAATGCATTGGATATACAATTGTAATTAGAGTTGTTTAAGTTAGATAACCCATGTCACTTGGTCATTTACGTATGCTTTATTTATTTTTCATGTGATGGATTATATGAATGTTAAAGCATTGTCATACATATGAATGTCATCTAGATTAGATGTGCCTACACTTGTATAATAATATGTCATGCATAATTGCCATGTTGTAATGTTTTATTTTAATATGATTAAAATTGCAAACAATTTCATATTTGGCAATTAAATAATGGAATTAGTTTTTAGGCGTAAAAACTTAGTAATTTCCATTAAATGACTAATCAACAAATTGAAGTGTTTAATTAAAATGATTAGTTAGATTCTTTGTTTAATTAAAATTAATTAGATTAATTACTTAATTTAAAAGAACTAAATAATGAGATTAGTTTTTAGGAGTAAAAACTTGGTAAATATCATTAATAACTAATATATATATATTAAATTGTTTAATTAGATTAGTTAGTTCCATTTAAATGTTAGGTTTAATATGATTAAACACCAAAGACATAATTGGAGCAAAATAATGTGAATTAGTTTTAATAGTTAAAACTTGGTAATTTCACATAATATTTCTAATTTATTTAAAAGGTTTATATAGATTAGAAATTAGAAAATTGATTATATTTTAATAGTTAAAATCGAATAATCTATTACAACTAGTAAACATAGATTTTATATTAGCCGTAGAATCTAAGTAAAGACTAGAAACCTAGAGTTTTTAGAAGTTTTTACTTTATAGAAAACCCTAAACTACAAATAGTGAGTGGGAGAGAGATATATGACATTATATCCCGCAGTTTCGATTGTTAGTTTAACACCGTGAGATTTGAGTGGCGCCTCGTGACGGCTTTGCTTTCGTCCTCCCTACGGAGGGTGTCCATAAGAGTCAATACCAAGGTTGACTTCCTAACGGATAGGTTTTCAGAATGTATTTTGAGATTGACCTAACCTACCTAGGCAATTTTGAAGTTAAGTTTATGAATTCTGAAACAGTGGGTCACACTCATAAATGATTTAATTAAGTTGTTAATTTAATATTCTGACTAAATCAAAGTGATGTTGGATAATATAAGAATAAAGAGTTATTATAGTGTATTATTCGATTGAGGATGTCTCGATTTAACATGCAAGGATTTGACCTAGCCTACCTAGGCACTTACTTGTGGTATGTTGGATTATCGCGGCATAGTAACTAATTTGAGGGATTTTTTTAGTTCATTAAAATTATGCTCATGCATCATGTTTAATTTTATGCCGAACATATAACATGATATGAATGTATGAATGAATGATATTAATTTAGATTTATGTCTTTAATTTTCAGCAATGTCTTCTACTTTAATTTCCATCCTTGCAAACGAAAAATTAACCGAGGATAAATATACAAAGTTGAAACATAATATGAACGCAATCATGGTTTGTAAAGACGTTAAATTTGTACTCACGGAGGAATGTCCTCCGCAGCCCGCTTCTAACCTGCCAAGGCCCGTTAAAGAAGCCTACGAGAAGTGGGTTTCGGCTGATGAAAAGGCCCACACATTTCTACTGGCCGGCATGACTGAAGTGCTTACGACGAAGCACAAGTCATTGACTTTTGCATTTGAAATAATGGAGTGATTGCAGGCCATGTTTGGACAACCCTCTGAGCAAAAGCGACACGAAACTGTTCGTTCCGCTATGCTCGACTTTATGAAGGAGGGTACATTTGCTAGGGAATATGTCCTTAAGATAATGTCCTATTTCAACACCACTGAAGTTAATGGTGGAACTATTGACGAGACTTCCCAAGTGAGCATGATCAGTTCAGAAGCAATTATGAGATGAACAACTTGAAGCTCACTACTTATCAGTGTTGGGATTTATGCCCTAAAGCTTGTAATTGTGAACGGTTAAAAACTTAATAAGAATTATTCATATTATCATTCTAGTTTAGAAATGTTTTGTATTCAGTAATACATTCGTATTGTGCAAGAACATCATAGATTGCAAGATGTAATATGAGAATGAGTATATGATGGTCATATACAGAGAAGATTCATTTTGAGACACGCAATCTAAAGAGTCTGTGGAGAGTGAACAAAGCTGGGTACTTTGTTTGTGATTGATCTACTACTGCGGTCTTATCCTAGACCGCTCATGTGTTGGCATGAGAATTGAGGCACCTTATATGATGAGATCATATAGGACTAGGCCACGATTTATATGAATCTCTCACCAATATCTGTTAGTAGATGAGATTCATATATAATCGATAAACGATGGCTATTTATAGGTGATCTTAATCCTGAGTGTCTTATCGACTCTTTCAGGTTGGATCATTGCTTTTGATTTACCATGAGTGAGGTTGATGTGAATCTCGACTAATACCTTCGTATCTTGGAGTTGCGGTTTGGCTTGTGGCTGGGAAGGTTTGAACACAATAGTGGAATCCACTCCTTCTTGATTGAAGTAGATGAGTAGTTCCCTTAAGGGCTGATTCGGGGCTTGAACGATTATGAGCGCTCTCCTTCTTCCGTGAGGAAGACAGGATTTAATTGCTCATTAGAATCAATGATACTTAAAGGAAAAGATATTTCTATAGGGGTATAACGGACTTTATGACCCAGCTCTAGTTATGAACCATTTGTGGAGGATCACACTATATGAAATTAGCTATATCAATGGACGCTGAGACTTTAGATTGTATAAACACGTCTACAGTTCTAAGAGTGCAGCCTCAGGTTTTTAGTGGAATAACTCCGAGTTTAATAATCATGAAATATTAATTAAAGAGTTTTAATTAATATTACTAACTATTATTGGAGCTCAAAACTGTGGGTCCATTAGATCCCCTTT
The DNA here is from genome assembly GCA_003430845.1 of Xanthoceras sorbifolium. NCBI lineage: Eukaryota > Viridiplantae > Streptophyta > Magnoliopsida > Sapindales > Sapindaceae > Xanthoceras > Xanthoceras sorbifolium. The sequence goes on from CM010618.1 coordinate 30,258,177, forward strand.
CTAGCCCTTATAGCTGTTGGTAACGAGGGTCACGGTAGATTAATTGGAGGGTTCAATTAATAGTATTACGAAAGTAATGTGATTTAAATAAAAGAGAATAATTAAATAATGTGATTATTTAATTAATTAAATATTTAATAAAATAATATAAATTAATAGTTATGAATTATTAATTCTATTTATTAAATATGTGGTCATGTGATTAAATAATGACTAGGACAAAATAATTAAAATAATTTGATTATTTTAAAAGTCTTAATAGTCAATTATTAAAGTTTTTAGGGAGACTAAAATAAAAAGTGATTAGGAATCCTATTTTGACTTGGTCAAAACTAAAACCCTAAAGGACAACTATATAAGTGTTATATGGCGAGGAAAAATAAACCTAACACATTAGTGAAGAAACTAGAGAATTCGGCCACCACTAAAACAGAGAAGAAAAAGAATTTTTTTTTTTTTGACCTTTACCTGCACGGGGGCGGCCGGCCATAGGAGAAGAAGTTCTCCATTCGTTTCTCATGTGTCCTCCATCTCTTGCCGTGATGTGCCCACACACACTTTGTCAGATCGCGGGTCATAGCTCGGAAGATTTGGTTGTAGATCGAGGAATCAGAAAAAATAAAATCAAGAAAAAGGTATGTAGTTTCTAAAGTCTTTTTCTGCGTATATACAGGAACTCGTTCCTGATTGAAAAATAGTTTTTCAATTAAAAGAAAATTTTGAAACCTAATTTCGCATGTTATACGATAATCAAACGTTTTCTAAAACTCCCTTCAATCAATCCATGTAAAGGGACCATAAGGGCAAGACCGGCAAAGCAAATGTTGCTAAGCCATCTTCTTCTGGTATGAAGAAGAGGAAGAGGTCTGCTGGGAAAGCAAAGGCACAGCTGAAAAAGAAATCCGCTCAAAAAAAGAAGCAGAGCACTAGGACCAAGACCTAAAAATCCGAAGGAAAATGTTTCCATTGTGATAAGGTTGACCATTAGAAGAGGAACTATTCGAAGTGCCTTGAGGAGCTCGCAGCCAAGAAGAAAGTGAAAGGTAAATCTGATTTACTTGTCATAGAATCTTGTTTAGTGGAAGATGACTCTTCACCTTGGATTGTAGATTCAGGGGCCACTAATCATGTTTGTTCTTCTCGTTGGGGTTTTTGCCCTAAAGATGTAATTTGTAAATGGTTTTTATAAATAATAAAAGAAGAGTTCAATTCATTATTATCGTGTTATTTATATTATATAAACTTGTGCATTATAACATTCTAGATTGCCGGATGTAATATCATATTGTGTATATGATTGTCATATACAGATGAATTTAGTAAGAGATGTGCCATCTAAAGAGTCCATAGATAACAAATAAAGCTGTGTACTTTATTTGTAGTTAATCTATAGCTGCGGTCCATTCTGTATTGTACGATGATTCTATCTTGAATCATTCATATGGAGATATGGGAATGGAGGCACCTTGTATTATGTGATCATATAGGACTGGGCCATGAGATTCATATACATCAACTTATGATGGCTATATGTGGGTGATCTCAATCCTGAGTGTCTTTGATATACCATGGGTGAGGTCGGATGATTATTCTCGATTAATATTCTCCGTATGTTGGGATTGCGATTTGGCTTGTGGTTGAGAAGGTTTGTACACAATAGTGGAATCCACTCCTTCTTGTGAGAAGTAGAGAGTAGTTCCCTTAAGGGTTGATTCGGGGTTTGAACAATATGAGCGCTCTCCTGATTCCGTGAGGAAACAGGATTTATTGTTCATTAGAGAATCAACGGTGCTTAAAGGATATATATAATTAGAGGGGTATAACGGACATTATGACCTAGCTCTAATTATGAACTACAGTGGAGGGTCACACCATATGTAATAGCTATATCGATGGACACCGAGTGATATCGGTCTGTGTAAAAGCGTCCACAATTGAGAGAATGCAGCTTCGGGTTTTTAGTGGAATAACACCGGAGTTGATAATCAAGGAATATTAATTAAATAGTTTAATTAATGATTCCGAGGATTATCGGAGCTCAAAATACTATGGGTCCATTAGGTCCCCTTGCTAGCCTGATCCATTTAGGTAACAAGGGTCATGTATAATTAATTGGATGGTCCAATTAATAGTGTTGCAAAAGTAACACGTGTCAGGAGTTAATTGAGTAATGTAATTATTTAATTATTAAATAATGGCAATTATAACAATTAAATAATAAGATTATTTAATTATGTAATTAGTCATAAGAGGAGGGAGATAGTTGATATTTTATTTTGAATAGTGAGATAATAAGATTATCTCATTTATTAAATAAAATAAAATAAATTTGAATTTAAAAAGTTTAAATTCAAAAGTCTGATAATAGTTATTTTTATTTTGAATAAAGAGATAATAGAATTATCTCATTTATTAAAAAAAAATATATATTATTTGAATTTAAAAGAGTTTAAATTCAAAAGTTATTGATAAATTAATTAAAAAAAAGTTTTTATTAATTTAATAATTTAAATATATATTAAAAAGAGTTTTTAATATAACAGGACAACTAAAATCAAATTAGTTTTTTACGTTCAAAAGTTTTTTTTTACGTAAGATATACAGAAAAAAGAAAAGTGACCGGAGAGATACAGTATCTCTATAACTCCTCTTCATTCTACCTCTTCATTGTTCCTGACAACGTGAAGCGCCCACACGCAAGTTACCTGTACCGAGATATAGCAAGGAAGACGTAGTGGTATAGACAAGGAGCTGTAGAAAAAAAAATACGAAGGAGCCTCCAACGGTGGTATGTTCCTTAATTTTTCTTTTCTTTCATTGATTACAATTTTCTTTATATAAAATAAATATATATGTGATATATATTATTTTTATTATTTCTAAAATATAGTTTTAAAGTTTTACTGGTCACAGATCGTTTTTGCGATCTGTATAAAAATTTTTAAATCCTAATTGCGCTGCGTGACCAGTAGAACGGAAAAATTGTTCCTACAATTGGTATCAGAGCCAGTTTATTTTCGGAACAGAAAATTATTTTCGATGCTCCTGATGTATGATTGTGTAGGCACATTTTATTTATTTATTTGACTATATATTGTTTAAATTAAATAGTTTAATTTTTTAAACATAGTTGATCGTAATTTTTTATGATGTTGTGGATTTAGGTGTTAATGGTTTGTAAAATAATTTATTTTATTTTTTCTAGTTTTCTATTTTTTATATTATTATTTTTTTTAAATGTAATCGAAGATGAAAATGCTAGAAATCGAAGAACAAGTTATGATCAGAACTAGCTGCAGACACGAGGTACAATTGTTGCGCCACGGTGTACTGTATTTGTGAACATTTTTGGTGCGCAGTTATACGTGCAAGGAAATACCAACACATTTGGTGCTGGTGCACAGTACACTGATGTTATAAAAATAAATGACATTAGTGCATTAAAAGGTGGAAAATCAATCGTTGAACTCCACGTCTCCACTCCAGGCACAATTGTTGTGCAGTACCGTTTGTACGCAAATAAATTTGTGTACTGCTTGCAATATGTGGGTTTAATATAAATCACCATTTTTTTTTTGCAATTATTTTTTGGACGCCGTGATGTCATTGCACAAATTTTTTAGTGCGTAAATTAGCTATTGTTCTGGATTCATAAAATGAATCAGAGAGTCCTGAAGAAACTGGAAGACTATGAAGTTACAAGAAGACCAAGAAATGCCTTAGGGTTATTTTTGTAATTTAGTTTTTAATTTTTTTTAGGTTAAATAATCCACAACACTCGGTCAACTCATGTATACTTTATTATGTGATAATTTAGTATTGTCGTGTATATACATGTCATTTATATTTAAGTGTGTCTACACAAATATATGTTGATATTGTCATACATGCATCATAGCATTTATATATTATTTATTTTAATGTGATTAAAATGGTAAATAATATATTTATAATTTGCTATGAAAAAGCATTAGTTTTTCCATAGTTAAAAACTGAATAATTCTTTTAATATTAATCTTGTTATTAAAGTGTTCAATAAATTTAGATTAATATGTTCATTTATTAAAATTAGATTTAATATGATTAATCACCTAATAAATAAATGAACCAAATAATGTATTAGAGTTTTAAATAGTTAACACTTGGTAAATACCAAATTAATAATCTTACTTTAGTAAAACGTTTACCTAAGTTTAGATTATTCACTTATAGATTTTTAAGTGTTAAAAATCATACTTATTTAGAATATGATTCTAATAATAAATTAGTTAATGCCCTAGATAACTTGATTAAAATTAGCCATTTGATCCTGTAGAGTCTAGATACATTAACGAATAAAAAACCCTAAGTTTTAAAATAGTGAGTGGAAGAGAGATATATGACATATATATATATCCCGCAGTCTCCATCGTTAGTTCAATACCGTAGGATCCGAGTGGGGCCTCGTGACGGCTTTGCTTTCATCCTCCCTAAGGAAGGTTTCCAGGAAGGTCAATACCAAGGTTGACTTCCTAACGGATAGGATTTTTGGGGGTATTTCGGATTTGACCGACCCTAAGGCGGCACTCTCGAGTTAAGTCCATGAGATCTGAAATGATGGGCTACACTCACAAGGTTTAGATTAAATGTGGTTAATTGAAAAACTGACTAAATAAATGATGGTTGAGTAATATGGAATAAGAGTTATTCTAGAATATTATTTGATTGATAATGTCTCGGTCCAACATGCAAGGACTTGACCGACCTTAAGGCGGCACTTATTTGTGGTATGTTGGATTATCGGGACGTAGTAACTGTTTTTATTAGGGTAGTTCTAGTTCGTTAAACATGTACATGCATCATGTTTAAATTTATGCCAAAGCATTAGCACTTGTTTTTTAATAAATGACTGAATAAATGTTTATTTATTTTTCAGCAATAATGTCTTCTGCGTTATTACAAATACTTGCACACGACAAACTAACTGGTGATAACTATACAAAGTGGAAACTTAATATAAACGCGATTTTGGTCACCAAAGACCTTAAGTTTGTGCTTACGGGGGAATGTCCTCCACAGTCTGCTGCCAATGCCCCACAAAGAGTTCGTGAGGCATACCAGCGACGGGTCTCATCTGATGAGAAAGCTCGTACATATCTGTTAGCTTCTATGACAGAAGTTCTTGTCACAAAGCACGAATCAATGACTACAACATTCGAAATCATGGAGTCATTGCAAGCTATGTTCGTGCAACTCTCTGAGCAAAAGCGCCATGAAACTGTTCGTGCCGCTATGCTCGCACGCATGAAGGAAGGTACATTTGTTCGGGAACATGTCTTGACCATGATGTCCTACTTCAACACAGCAGAAATCAATGGCGGGGCCATTGATGAATCTAGCCAAGTGAGCATCATACTGACACCTCTTCCAAAGAGCTTCGATCAGTTTAAGAGCAACTACGGGATGAACAAGTTGCAGTTCAGTCTCACTCAGTTGCTCAATGAGCTCGCCACCTTCAAGGCCTTGACTAAGGACAGTAAGGTAAAGACCGGTGAGGCAAATGTTGTCAAACCATCTTCCTCATCTAGAAATAAAAAGAGAAAGAGGTCTACTGGGAAGGCTAAAGGTAAGCCCAAGCCCAAGAAAGCCCAAAGCAAAAAGAAGGGCACCTCCACCGACAAAGACAAGGGACAATGTTTCCATTGTAACAAGGTCGAGCACTGGAAGAGGAATTGTCCTTAGTACCTAGAGGAGGTAGCCAAGAAGAAGAAGCAGAAAGGTAAATATAATTTACTAGTTCTTGAATCTTGCTTAGTGGAAGATGATTCTTCACCCTGGATAGTTGGTTCGGGGGCCACTAACCATGTTTGTTCTTCTTTGCAGTGGACTAATTCTTGGACACAGCAAGAGGAGGGAGCCTGCTCAATGCCTGTGGGGTCGGGGGATGTCGTGTCGGGTCGAGCAGTGGGTTCAATAAAATTGAATTTTTGTAATAATACTAGATTTTTACTTTTGAACAATGTTTATTATATTCCTGGATTCACACGGAATTTAATTTCTATTTCTAAATTGTTAGAACAATTATATTATGTTTCTTTAAATAATAAATATGTTATTATTTCAAAGAATGGTCTGAATATTTGTTCAGGAATTAATGAAAACAATTTGTATATGTTAAGGCCGTTAATACATACAACACCGCTCAACACCGAATTGTTTAAGGTGGAAAAACCTAAAACCAAACGACATAAGATTTCTCCAGATGATGACACGTATCTCTGGCATTTAAGGCTTTGTCATATTAACCTTGATCGGATAGACATACTAATAAAAAACGGACCTTTAAACGAGTTAAATGTTGGCACCTTACCTATATGTGAATCCTATTTAGAAGGTAAGATGACTAAGAGACCTTTTACTGGAAAAGGCCTTAGAGCTAAAGAGCCACTGGAGCTTATACATACTGACGTATGTGGACCAATGAATGTTAGAGCCAGGGGTGGTTATGAGTATTATGTCACCTTTATAGATGACTACTCTTAGATACAGATATGTCTACCTGATGCAACGTAAGTCGGAAACTTTTGAAAAGTTCAAAGAATTCCGAGCTGAAGTTGAGAATCAGTTAGGTAAGACTATTAAGTCTCTACGATTGGATTGTAGGGGTGAGTACATTGACCAAGAGTTTAAAGACTTTATGGTCGAGCATGTGATAGTATCCTAACTCACAGCTCCGGGTACACCTAAGCAAAATGGTGTAGCGGAGAGGAGAAATAGAACCCTAATAGAAATGGTGAGATCTATGATTAGTTTCTCATCATTACCAAATTCATTATGGGAAGTGCCATCCAAATCTGTTCCTAAGACTCCTCTAGAGTTGTGGAATGATCGTAAAATTATTTTGTGACATTTTCGCATATGGGGGTGTCCAGCACACGTGCTGAAGAACATAAGTGGAAAGCTAGACTCCAAATGTGCAGTCTGCTTGTTTGTAGGATACTCCAAAGAGACCAGAGGCGGATACTTCTATAGTCCTGAAGATAATAAAGTGTTTGTATCAACAAATGCAACGTTTCTTGTGGACAACTATATTAGTGACCATAAGCCTCGATCCAAGATTGTGTTAAATGAATTGGAGCCTGGTGAGACCAGCACTCCATCAACAAGAGTTGTTGATCCACAAACATCTGATAGTTAGATGATTCCTAATCGGGATACACTTCTACCTAGACGTAGTGGGAGGGTTGTGATAAACCTGAACGCTATTTAGGTATAGGTGAGGGACAAGGTATTGTCTCTACTGATAGTGTGGATGACCCATTGTCATTTAAGAATGCAATGGAAGATCTTGATAAAGAGGAATGGCTCAAAGCCACGAATCTCGAGATGGAGTTTATGTACTCCAACTCAGTCTGGGATCTTGTAGACCTACCGGATGGGGTAAAACCCATTGGGAGTAAGTGGATCTACAAGAGAAAGAGAGGAGTAGACGGGAAGGTAGAGACCTTCAAGGCAAGGCTAGTGGCTAAGGGTTATACCCAAAAAAAGGGGGTCGATTATGAAGAGACCTTCTCGCTAGTTGCCATGTTTAAGTTTATTCGGATTCTCTTATCATTGTAGCCTATTTCGATTATGAAATTTGGAAAATGGATGTCAAGACTGCATTTTTAAATGGCAATCTTAACGAAAACATCTATATGATGCAACCAGAGGGATTCGTGTTCCCAGATCAAGAGCAAAACGTTTGCAAGCTGCAAAGGTCCATTTATGGACTTAAGCAAGCATCTAGATCTTGGAACATAAGGTTTGATGATGTGATCAAAACCTATGGCCTCGAGCAAAACGTTGATGAGCCTTGTGTATACAAGTGCATCATTGACAAAAAGATAGTTTTCTTAGTCCTATACGTAGATGACATCCTACTCATTAGGAATGATGTGGAAGTGTTGTTTGACGTCAAGGGCTGGCTGGCTAGCCAATTCCAAATGAAAGATTTGGGAAAGACGAGTTATGTTCTAGGGATCCAACTTATAAGGGATCGTAAGAACAAACTCATAGCACTGTCTCAGGCATCATATATCGATAAGATTCTTGTTCGATTTTCGATGCAGAACTCCAAGAAAGGTAATTTACCTTCTAGGTATGGAGTTCACTTGTCTAAGGAACAATGTCCTAAGACACCTCAAGACATTGAGGATATGAGACGTGTGCCCTATGCATCTGCAGTAGAAAGTCTCACGTATGCTATGTTATGCACGAGACCGGACATCTGCTATGCAGTGGGAGTAGTCAGCAGATACCAGTCCAACACGAGATTAGATCATTGGGTTGTAGTCAAGACCATTCTTAAGTATCTTCGGAGAACGAGAAACTATATGCTCGTGTATTCCAGACAGGATTTGATCCCGTTAGGATACACAGATTCTGATTTTCAGTCAGACGTGGATTCTAGGAAATCCACGTCTGGATCCATTTTCACCTTAGGTGGTGGAGCCATTGTGTGGAGAAGTATTAAGCAATCTTGCATTGGTGACTCTACCATGGCAGCCGAATATGTAGCATCTTGTGAAGCTGCTAAAGAGGCTGTTTGGCTCCGCAAGTTCTTGAGTGATCTGGAAGTTGTTCTAGAAAAGGATAGACCCATCACACTTTATTGTAATAACAGTGGTGCTGTGGCTAATTCCAAAGAACCAAGAAGCCATAAAAGAGGGAAGCATATAGAGAGAAAGTATCATCTCATTAGAGAGATAGTGCAGAGAGGAGATATGATCGTCACCAAGATAGCCTCATAAGACAATCATGCTGATCCATTTACGAAGACCTTACCGGCTAATGTATTCACGGGTCACCTAAAAGGTCTAGGGTTACGTCATATGCCTCACATGCTTTAGTGCAAGTGGGAGATTATTGGGGTTTTTGCCTAAAGATGTAATTTGTAAATGGTTTTTTATAAATAAATAAAAGAAGAGTTCAATTCATTCTTATCGTGTCATTTATATTATATAAACTTGTGCATTATAACGTCCTAGATTGTCGGATGTAATCTCATACTGTGTATATAATTGTCATATACAGATGGATACAGTAAGAGATGTGCAATCTAAAGAGTCCATAGATAGCAAATAAAGCTGGGTACTTTATTTGTAGTTAATCTCTGGGTACTTTATTTGTAGTTAATCTATAGCTGCGGTCCATTTTGTATTGTACAATGATTCTATCCTGAATCTTTCAAATGGAGATGAGGCACCTTGTATGATGTGATCATATAGGACTGGGCCATGATCTATATGAATCTCTTACCAAGATCCGTTTACCTATAAGATTCATATACATCAACTTATGATGGCTATATATGGGTGATCTCAATTCTGAGTGTCTTATCGACTCCTTTAGGTTAGATCGTGATCTTTGATATACCATGGGTAAGGTCGGATGATTATTCTCGATCAATATTCTCCGTATGTTGGGATTGCGATTTGGCTTGTGGCTGGGAAGGTTTGTACACAATAGTGGAATCCACTCATTCTTGTGAGAAGTAGAGAGTAGTTCCCTTAAGGGTTGATTCGGGGCTTGAACAATATAAGCGCTCTCCTGATTCCATGAGGAAACATGATTTATTATTCATTAGAGAATCAACGATGCTTAAAGGATATATATAATTAGAGGGGTATAACGGACATTATGACCCAACTCTAATTATGAACTACTGTGGAGGGTCACACCATATGTAATAGCTATATCGATGGACACCGAGTGATATCGGTCTGTGTAAAAGCGTCCACAATTGAGAGAATGGAGCTTCGGATTTTTAGTGGAATGACATTGGAGTTGATAATCAATGAATATTAATTAAAGAGTTTAATTAATGATTCCGAGGATTATCGGAGCTCAAAATATTGTGGCTCCATTAGGTCCCTTGCTAGCCCGATCCATTTAGGTAACAAGGGTAACGTATAATTAATTGGATGGTCTAATTAATAGTGTTACAAAAGTAACACGTGTCAGGAGTTAATTGAGTAATGTGATTATTCAATTATTAAATAATGGCAATTATAACAATTAAATAATAAGATTATTTAATTATGTAATTAGTCATAAGAGGAGGGGGATAGTTGATATTTTATTTTGAATAGTGAGATAATAAGATTATCTCATTTATTAAATAAAATAAAATAAATTTGAATTTAAATTCAAAAGTCTGATAATATTTTATTTTATTTTGACTATTCGCGTTGGAACAGGGTGATGTCGTTTCAGCACGAGCAGTGGGAGTAGTTAGACTACGATTTAATAATTGTTTTCTTTCGTTGGACAATGTATTTTACATTGCTGGATTTACAAGGAATTTGATTTATGCTTCCATATTGCTTGAGCATTTATATTCTATTTGTTTTAATGATAAGTTAGTTATTATTTCGAGAAATGGTTTGCATATATGTTTTGGCACGATAGAAAATAACTTATATGTTTTAAGACCGTTAATTCATACATCACTACTTAATACTGAAATGTTTAAAGTAGAAAAACCTAAAACAAAATGACAAAAGATTTTTCCAGATAATGACACGTATCTGTGGCATCTAAGACTTGGACATATAAACCTTGATAGGATAAACGGATTAGTAAATAGTTGATTTTTAAGTCAGTTAGAGATCGGTACCTTACCTGTTTGTGAATCTTGTCTGGAGGGTAAGATGGCCAAAAAACCTTTTACATGAAAAGGGGTTAGAGCCACACAACCACTAGAGCTCATTCACTCAGATGTCTGTGGACCTATGAGTGTTAAAGCAAGAGGTGATTATGAGTATTATGTCACATTCATTGATAACTACTCAAACACGGGTATGTTTACATAATGCAACATATGTCGGAAACCATTGAAAGGTTCAAAGAATTCCGAGCTGAAGTTGAATCAATTAGGCAAAGTAATCAAAGATCTACGATCGGGTCGTGGAGGTGAGTATCTCAACCAAGAGTTTGAAGACTACATGGTTGAGCATGAGATTGTATCACAACTCACGGCTCCAGGTACACCTCAGTAAAATGGTATTGCGGAGAGGAGAAACATAACCTTGATGGAAATGGTGAGATCTATGATTAGTTTTTCATCATTACCAAACTCCGTTTGGGAATATGCACTACAAACAGCGGCTTACATACTGAACGTAGTTCCATCCAAGTTTGTTCCTAAGACTCCCCTAGAGTTGTGGAATGGTCGTAAAGCTAGTTTACAACATTTTCGCATATAGGGCTGTCCAGTACATGTACTGAAGAACAAAAGTGGAAAGCTAGAACCTCGTTCGCAAGTATGCCTATTTGTAGGGTATCCAAAGGAAACTCGAGGAGAATTCTTTTATATTCCATAAGAAAACAAATTGTTTGTATCGACAAACACAAGAATTTTATGAGTAATCATAAATCTCGTAGTAAGATTGTGTTAAAGGAGTTAGAACTTGGTACGACCAGTGCTCAGTTATCAAAGGTTGTTGACAATGTTATTATTCCACAAATATCTGACAGTCAGATGATTTCTAGTCAGGATACACTACCACCTAGGCATAGTAAGAGGGTTGTTAGACAACCTGATCGCTATTTAGCTATTGAAGAGGCACATGGTGTTCGTTTTCGATGATAGTGTGGATGCCCCATTGACATTTAAGAATGCAATGGAAGATCTTGATAAAGAGGAATGACTCAAAGCCAAGAATCTCGAGATGGAGTCTATGTACTCCAACTCAGTCTGGGATCTCATAGACCTACCGGATGGGGTAAAACCCATTGGGAGTAAGTGGATCTACAAGAGAAAGAGAGGAGTAGACGGGAAGGTAGAGACCTTCAAGGCAAGGCTAGTGGCTAAGGGTTACACCAAGAAGGAAGGCATCGATTATGATAAAACTTTTTCGCCAGTAACTAGTTTTAAGTTTATTAGAATACTCTTATCCATAGCTGTCTATTTCGATTACAAAATTTGGCAAATTGACGTCAAAACTGCATTCTTGAATGGCAATCTTGACGAGAGCATCTACATGATGCAACTAGAGGGGTTCATATCCTAAGATCAAGAGCAAAAAGTTTACAAGCTGCAAAGGTCAATTTATGGACTTAAGCAAGCATCTAGATCTTGGAACATTAGGTTTGATATTGTTGTCAAGACCTATGGCTTTAAGCAAAACGTTGATAAGCCTTGTGTATACAAGCGCATCATTGACAAGAAAGTAGTTTTCCTGGTCCTTTACGTAGATGATATCCTACTCATTAGGAATGACGTAGGGACATTATTGGAAGTAAAGGTTTGGCTTGCTAACCAATTTCAAATGAAAGATTTGGGATAGGCAAATTATGTTCTAGGGATCTAATTAATAAGGGATCACAAGAACAAACTGTTAGCGCTGTCTTAATCATTGTACATCGAAAAGATACTTGTACGATTCTCGATGCAGAACTCCAAGAAAGGTAGTCTACCTTCGAGGCATGAAGTTCACCTGCATAGGGAACATTATCCTAAGACACCTTAAGAAATTGAGGATATGAGACGGATTCCGTATACTTCCGCAGTCGGTAGTCTTATGTATGCTATGTTATGCACGAGACCCGACATCTGCTTTGAAATGGAAGTAGCTAGTAGATATCAGTCCAGCCCAGGATTGGATCATTGGGTTGCTGTTAAGCATATTATCAAGTACCTTTGGAGAATGAGAAACTATATGCTAGTATATTCCCATCCGGATTTGATCCGTTAGGATATACAGATTCTGACTTTTAGTTAGAAAAGGATTCTAGGAAATCCACGTCTGGGTCAGTATTCACCCTTGGTGGTAAAGCCATAGTATGGAGGAGTATCAAGCAATCTTGCATTGCTGATTCCACCATGAAAGTCGAGTATGTAGGAACTTGTAAACCAGCTAAGGAGGCTGTATGGCTCCGAAAATTCTTAAGTGATCTGGAAGTTGTTCCAGATGTGGATAAGCCCATGACATTTTATAGTGACAGTAGTGGAGCTGTGGCTAATTCCAAAGAACCAAGAAGCCATAAGAGAGGGAAGCATATAATATGGAAATATCATAGCATCAGAGAGATAGTGCAGTGATGAGACGTGACTGTGATGAAGATTGCATTGCAAGACAACCTGGCTGATCCATTTATAAAGACCTTGACGGCTAAAGTGTTTGAAAGTCACCTAGAGGGTCTAGGATTATAAGACATGTCCCATTTGCTTTAGTGCAAGTGGGAGATTGTTGGGATTTATGCTCTAAAGCTTGTATTTTTAAACTGTTAAAGACTCAATAAGAATTATCGATTTTATCATTCTAGTTTAAAAGCGTTTTATGTTCAAATAATACATTCATATTATGCAAGAACATCCAAGATTGCAAGATGTAATCTCAGAATGAGTATATGAAAGTCATATACAGTAAGATTCATTTTGAGACATGTAATCTAAAGAGTCCGTAGAGAGCAAACAAAGCTAGGTACTTTGTTTGTGATTGATCTACTGCTGTGGTCCATTCTATAATGTACGGTGGTTTTATCCTAGATCGCTTAGGTAGTCGACATGAGATGGAGGCACCTTATATGATGAGATCATATAGGACTGGGCCACGATTTATATAAATCTCTCACCAAGATCCGTTAATAGACGAGATTCATTTATATCGATAAACGATGACTATTTATAGGTGATCTTAATCCTGAGTGTCTTATTGACTCCTTCAGGTTAGATCGTGGCTTTTGATTTACCATGAGTGAGGTCGATGTGAATTCTCGACCAATACCTTCGTATCTTGGAGTTGCGGTTTGGCTTTTGGCTAGGAAGGTATGAACACGATAGTGGAATCCACTCATTCTGGATTGAAGTAGATGAGTAGTTCCCTTAAGGGTTGATTCAGGGCTTGGACAATTATGAGATTTCTCCTTCTTCCGTGAGGAAGACGAGATTAATTGTTAATTAGAGAATCAACGGTGCTTAAAAAAAAAGATATATCTAGAGGGGTATAACGGATATTATGACCCAGCTCTAGTTATGAACTACTTGTGGAGGATCATAGTATATGTAAATAGTTATATCAATGGATGCTCAGACTTCAGATTGTATAAACACGTCTACAGTTCTGAGAGTGTAGCCTCAGGTTTTTAGTGGAATAACTCCGAGGTTAATAATCGTAAAATATTAATTAAAGAGTTTAATTAATATTACTAAGTATTATTGGAGCTCAAAACTGTGGATCCATTAGGTTCTCTTGCTAGCCCTTATGGTTGTTGGTAATGAGGGTCACGGTAAATTAATTGGATGGTCCAATTAACAGTGTTACGAAAGTAACGAAATTTAATTAAAAGAGAATAATTAATTAATGTGCTTATTTAATTAAATATTTAATAAATTAATAGAATATTAATAATTATAAAATATTAAATTCTATTTATTAAATAGGAGGTTACGAAATCAAATTATGACAGGGACAAAAGAATTAAAATAATTGGATTATTATAATAGTCCCACAGGTTACAGGTTCAAATCTTTAGGGAGATCAAAAAAATAGGATTTAGAATCCTATTTGACCTAGTCAAATTTAAACCCTAAAGAGCCTAGTATTTAATTGTTATTGTGCTAGGAATTTTGACCTAACCTAAGTGAAAAAACACTTAAAGAAACTGGCCATATGTTACCGCGGGTCATAGCTCGGAAGATCTGGTGGTAGATCAAAGAATCGAAAAAGCGTAATTAAAGAAAAAGATATGTAGTTAAAGATTTCTTTTTTTGCGTATACGCAGGAACTCGTTCCTGATTAAAAAACTGTTTTTTAATAAAGAAATTTTTTTTAAAACCCTATTACACACGTTATTTGATAATCAAAATTATTTTCTTCCCTTGAGAAGGTCGTGTAAAGTTCAAGCTATAATGCATGGAACCTTTCAAATATTTGAGTAGTCTCTTCATAGCCTTCCAATGCTTATCCAAAAGGGATTGCATAAACTGGCCACTTGATTTGTAGCATAAGCAATATCGGGACGAGTGATAGTAACATATTGAAGAGCCACTACTACAGTTCTATATTTAGATAGATTAGCAAAATGACTCCATTATGAGCTAAAAGAGAACTACCAGTACTTGAGACCATAAGAGAGGAGAATGGTTTGGATGTGATCATACCAACTTGAGAAAGTAGATCCTTAATATATTTTTGTTGACATAAGTGAAGACTTGTGGCAGTCTTCTGCACTTCAATTCCTAGGAAGTAGCTCAATTCACCAAGATCTTTTAAAGCAAAAGAAGTGTGTAGCCATTGAACAAGATGATTAATCTCACTTGGTGTAGTAGCTGTGATGATTATATCATCTACATAAACAAGTATAAAAACAACTTGAGAAACCTTTGAACCTTACAAACAATGAATTATCAGCCTTAGATGACACAAAACCTAGTTGAACTAAGCCCTCTTTAAACTTATCAAACCAGGCCCTAGGTGCCTGCTTCAAGCCATAGAGTGCCTTATGAAGTTTGCAAACTAGCTGCTAATTAGTGTCAACAAAATCAGGAGGTTGTGTGATGTAAACATTTTTCTCTATGACTCAATTGAGGAAAGCATTATTGACATCCAGCTGCCTCAACTGCCAACCTCTTGTCATAACAATGAAGGTAATAACACGAACCGTAACTGGCTTTACGACTGGGCTAAATGTCTCATTAAAATCAGATCCCTTAATTTGGTGAAAACCATTTGCTACAAGTCTAGGTTTATGCTTCAACAATGACCCATCATCATTTTTATTCATTTTAAACACCCACTTGCAACCAATAATCTTTCTTCTAAAATGAGGTGACACTAAGAACCAAGTGTGATTCTTTTGTAAAGCTTGAAATTTAGCCTGCATAGTAGCAAACCAATCAGGATTATTAAAGGCATGCTGTACAGTTGGAGGCTCTTCATCATCACAAGTTGCAATCCAAGCCTTTGATTTGAAAATTCTAGCCTTGGATCTTATCACCATAGGATGTTGATTTAAAGGTTGCTGAACTTGAAGTTGAGTTCCTGCTCAAGAAGGAACGGAGGAATGATCTTGCAAGGGCTGCTGTGGTGTTGGCAAGGACTGCTATGAATAATGCTGAGGCTGCTGTGGTGTTGGCAAGGATTGCAAGGGCTGCTATGAAGAAAGAACGTGATATTACAACTTACAAGTAGATGATGAAATCAAATGAGGTGTAACAAAATATGAAGCAGTATCAACATGATTTTTAACAAAAGAGAAAGCATTATGCTGAGCAGTAGATGAATTGTGTGATGCAAGACTAGTCTCCTTAAATGTGTGAAGATGATGATCAAACACATATAGACCATATCTAAGCACACCTCGAAGAAGAACCCTCTTCGAAATTAGATCCTTCATAAGACAAAATAAGGGATGAAATTCAATGAAAACTGAGTTATCTCTCACAAATTTAGACACACTCATTAGATTTTTTGTTATGTGAGGTATGTGCAAGATATTTCTAAGCAGCAATTTGTTTTTATCACAAACAAAAGCATTAGAACTAATAGATTGGATCTTAAAACCTGTACCATTCCCCATAAAGATTCGTTCCTTGCTTTGATATTCAACCTTGTTGAGCAAATTGTTACTATTTGGAGTACAATAGTCTGTTGCACTACTATTTGGACACCAAAGTGGATCAACAACTGTCTTAGGTGAGGCCATCATTGCTGACATATGTGTACTGTATGGAGAGTGGAGACTGTCCTGGATCATTTTGTGATGGAGAAACAACTGCATTTTGTGCTTGAATGGATTAATCAAACCTATAGTAGCACCAAAGATCCCCATAACCAATCTTGTGACAGATTTGGAATGGCAACCTGTTGTTGAAGTTGTTGTTTCTTCCTCTACCATGACCTTTCCTTCCTCCATTATTATTGTTGTGTTCTGTGCAGGTGATCCGCTTCCATTGTTGTTTGGAAACTGTCCTTGAAACTGACCTCTTCCTACTGGATGTCCACTACTAGACTTCTTGCTAACAACCATATTGACATTTAAAGACTTAACTTGAGCATGTTGATCAATTCGAACTTTATGTGTGAGTAAAAGACTAGTAATATCAGCCAAGGTATAACTATTAGCCATAGAAGTAACGAGGATGACAAAGGAGTCACACTTGGGTCCTAATCCACCAAGCACATACATGATTTTTTTAAAGATTATGCTCAATAGCAAGAGTGTAATAGTGTATTTGATAATCTTTCTCATATGAATAAAATGATTTCAGATTTAACAAATCTTATAGCAATTATATCAATTGTCAAAAGTAAATAATCATAAGGTCAAGAGACTATGAGAAACAAAAAAATTGTTCATACATCTAGATATGTATGAGGCAGACATAATTCTTTAGTTAGTCTCGAATAAACATTCACAACTTAAGATACAAGGTTGGGCGCCTTTATCTTGTCAAAGTTGTAGATTCTTTGGTTAACATTTGAGCAGGATCAAATGTAATATGATGAGTCTAAAATCATCAAAGTGTCTTTGGACAAAAGAATCTAGTGCACTGGGTGCATTGAATAGAATCACTTTAGAAAACTTTATCCGTAACCGTCAGTGGATAAAAGTATTCAATTGAGGCAATCGGAGAGTCTATCTTAATCCTGAGATAAATGATGGACTTATGGGTGCATGCGTTATCATTTAAGCTGTCAATGAGTACGATTATATCACATAGTCTATCCTCGATGGTTTGGTGGTATTCACATGTATATCGATAGAGGTCATCATTTATAGAAATGGATATCGTGACTACATCTAGCAAATGTTAGTAGAATACCATCATATGGATGTTTTGAGGTATTGGATTTTTAAATCTTTACGTAAAGTTTTCAATAGTGGTTATTGAAACATGACTTCTGGACAAGACAAAATATCAAAGTTCGAAAACATGGTCATATGAGTAAATATGGTAACTTGGAGAGCTACAGGTGGTCTATGAGCTCTTGGCGATTACTTGTATTTTTCACGAGGATATATTTTTCTCCATTTAGGTTGTCGAGGGTACGAATTGGTACACTCACTTATTCTATTTTTATTTAAGAGTTCAATTTTAGTTCTTTAGTGGAATGAACTAAAATTAATAGATCGGACCTAAGTGAATCATTTGTTTATTGTCATTAGGTTATGTCTATTGGAGCTTAAATTTAGATAGCCTGCCAAGATCCCCAATCTACACGAATTGGATCATTTGTTGTATTCTACAAGATCATTTATTTGGTCAATCTTTAGAATTATTTTTGGAATTTTTCCACAAAGGTTTCAGAAAGTTCGTTCTTGTGATCAATCAAGACACACGGTAACTCATCAAAGTACCCAGAATGGGTAGCCAAAGGTGTGGGATCCCTTAGGCGGCCCTATGTGATGTTTTTAACATCCCATAAATATATTAAGAATATAATTAACACATTTAATTTAAACGGACTGTTGAAATTATATTAATATATTTATTTAAGGCATGTGGACTTGTTTCTTTTTGTTAGATTGGGTCTAGTTCGCATGTGGACTTATTGTGGAAGTCCAATGAGATTAATAAAATGGAAAAACAAAGTTTGGCCCATGTGTTTAGGGGTAGGCGGCATTAGCTAAATTATTTGGCTAATTACTTTGTTTAATTTTATTATTTAATTAAATGGAAATTAATTAATTTTTAATTAATTAATTAGATAAGGTGATAAATAATAGGAGTTATTTATCAAATCAAATTAGGAAGGTTTTTGATATTTATCAAAACTTTAAAGTTGACTTTTATGTCACTTTTAGAAAGTTTTGATAAGTCACTCAAATTATAATTATCCATTAATTATAATATTTTTTAGAGTTGGGATTGAGTTAAATTGAACTCTAGCTTGATAGGTTTTATGGTGAAACACAAATCCTCCCACACTAGGGAGAATTCGGCCACCATAAATAGAGGATAGGGGAGTTCGGCCAAACCTAATGCTTATGTGCAAGTTTTGTGAGCTTTTGGTAGCCAAGAAAAACCGCCCCCTACTTTAAGTGAAAGTGTGATATTCAACCGAGAGAAAAAGAGAAAGAACAATTGAGTTCAAAGTGTTCTAAGTTTTCTAAGGAGGGTTTGGAGTGACTAACGAAAAATAAAAGTTTTTTGTTTCTCATCCTCAGGTACACAATTTAAAGAAAGGGAGCCCACATTCCAAGGTGATCCATGTTCGTGAAGGACTAGAAGATCTTGCGGTTCAATTTCGACGCAACATCAAACTTCACATTTCAGAAAAGGTATGTTACCTTTCTTATGTATATTTAATTAACTAAGGGTTAAGGTCCGCTCTTCTTTTAGGAAAATTTTAAAACATACCTTGCCCACTTTTTGCGCTTCCGTCGCGGGTTTTTCCTACAATTTGTATCAAAGCCTGATTGTACCCTTAGTTAATTAAACGTATATACGTGGATCGTTTCTTTTTATTGTGTTTTGGATATATGCATATTTTTAGAAAGAGATGGCACTATAGGAATTCTTATATATATTACATTGGAATATATGGATTATATAAAGTGAACTGTTATTGCTCGATTTTGGTCCTAGATTTTCAATGTATTTTTTTGTTTGGAATTGTAACAAGAAGGTTGGTTTGTTATCATCTTAATTTCCTTCTTGATAGTTGTTAAAGTTTTTTTTATTTTTTTTTTTATAAAAACTGTTGTAATTCGTTCAAGATTTGAAGACACGAAGGATTGAAGAATTCGAAGCAGAAAACGAAACAAGGGAGGACCCAAGACAGCCCGTGCACGTCAAGGCAGCAAGTGCGCGCGCAAGGCACGCAGCTGCGCTTGCTGAGGTGTTCAGCGCGTGGCTCTCCCTAGGTTGTGAGCGCGCGTGGCCTTCCCAGGGAAGGGTAAGGTGCGTATGGCCTTCCCAAGGCTGTGCGCACGCAGCCAAGTGAAGAGTTGGGCGCTCGCGCGCTCCCTAGGGTCAGCCGCGGGCGTGCCATTCTCGAGGCAGCGCGCGCGGGCTCTGTAGGACTGAGCGCGCAAGCCCGAGGGCTGTAATGCCTTCTCGCGATCCTAGATGGACGGCCATGTGAAGACTTGTTCGACAAGTTAGGGTTAGGGTTTGATTTTTTCCAACAATGTAATTTACTTGGTTTTCTAGGATGGACCAAAATTGTGGCTATTTACTTTTGTGTAAATATTGCAATGTTTAGTCATTGTTTGATAACATGTCATGTAGAATAAGAATGCCTCTCATATATCTCTTTTGGTATGAACATGTATTGAATGATTTAGGTATCTAAATTGGCATCTAGATAACTTGGTAATCATTCTTTGAAATTTCATCACATGCCTTAAACAATTGAGTGGGAGAAGGTGTTTTAAACACCTATGGCCTCCAGGGTTAGTTGAGCTTTATGTTTCGTGTGATAACACCCCAAGAGGTATCTATGAATGGAATTTAGCAAGATACTTCCTTACAAGGATAGGCTTGACAATTGACTCAAGCGATATCTACTCTCAATGGAGGGATTTTCGTGCGAGAATACATTGAGGGTCGAAACCTTACTGACATGCTCAATGTGATTTTATGATATCCTTCCAAGAGTTCTTGTCAATAATAATCGTAGGGCTAAAATTGAAAATGCTGGTTGTTATGTTAACAATTAGGTGAGACTTAGTCCAACTAGTAGATGATGCGAACTTCCAAAGGAGGCGTGGCGTCTATGGGTGTTGGATTACCGTTGAATTTTACGATTAAATTATATTAATTAATTCTGGATAAATATTTGAAAGTGCTTAGTGATTGTTTACTTAATATAAGTTTTTGTTAAATAAAGAAATCATGATTCCATCCCTAATTAACTCCTAAAAGATAAAACCTTGAATAGGAATAATTATGTTACATGGAAAAGGAAAATTGGGATGTTGCATGCAAGCTAAAAAACATAGATTTATTATGCCTATTCCTTAACCACATGTTCCTAGTGATGAATCTAATGAGTTGCAAAGAGGCGAGTATAAGCAGTGGGAGTCTTTTGATAAGGACTGCTGCAGATATTATGATGTCTCTTGAAGATATGTTTTGCTATGAGCTCTAGGACGACTAAGAGAAAGGCAATGACTGCTTTTATGAATCTTAGGATAAAGTCTGGCCAAGCTATAACACATCTCAACATTGCTGAACTCAATTGTGCTAAGATAGATAGTGAGACCAAAATTGACTTGATTGCCAATTCACTGTCAGATTCCTTTTGTGAGTGCAAGTTAGACTATACCCTGAACAAAAAGGAATACACCTTGCAGAGATTGATGCAAGATGTTCTAAGCACTGAGCAGATCCTTATGAAAGACAAGGGTCAAGAGATTCACTTGGTTGGAAAGTATGCTACTGTTGAAACCCTTAAAAAGGTTAAGGAACAACAGAAGAAAAAGCAACTTGGACCTACCAAGACAGGAAACCAAGTAACCAAGGTAAAAGGGAAGTGTTTCCTTTGTAGTGAAAAAAGATTTTAAGGAAAGAAAAAACTAAATGAAAATGAGTTCAACTTGTGCTTAGGCAGTGGAGCGTTAGTGTCAGCTAGTACAGTGGAAGATATTAGAATTAGATTCTAATATGCATTTGGATTTGATAGACGTTTATTATGTACCTCAATTCAAGAGAAATTTAATTTCAGATTCTTGATTAAATAAATTTGGATATTCAATTAGTTTTAATAAAGCTTTTATTATTAGTAAGAATGACAAATTTATTTGCAAAGGTACATTGGAAAACAACTTGTTCCATTTACATAAAAACATCTCTCACTTATTGGACACTAAATCAACTGAATCTAATAATAAAAGAGTAAAACTATCAAAAGATGAAACCTACCTATGGCATTTGCGCCTAGGTCATATTAACCTTGATAGGATTAAAAGATTGGTTAGTGACGGACCTTTGAGTGACTTAAATGTTGATGATCTACCAACTTGTAAATCTTGTCTGGAAGGTAAAATGACCAATATGGCATTCTCTGCCAAAGGTACTCGAGCTACTAAATGTTTAGGAATGATATACATTGATGTATGTGGTCCTATGAGCATTCAAGCTAGAGGTGGATATGAGAACTTCATCACTTTCACGGATGATTACTCGAGTTTTGGCTATGTGTATCTCATGAGACATAAGTATGATGCTTTAGACATGTTCCAAGCATTGAAAGCTGAAGTAGAAAATCAACTTGAGAAACACAAAAAAAATTTGAGATCTGATCGTGGTGAAGAATATTTATCAGGTGAGTTTCAGCAATATCTTACAGATAGTGGGATAATTTCTCACTTTTCTACACCAGGAACGCCTCAACAGAATGGGGTAGCAGAAAGGAGAAATATGACTCTTTTAGATATGGTTAGGTCGATGTTGAGTTATTCGACGCTTCCTAATTCTTTTTGGGGATATGCTCTGCAAACTGCGATGTACATTCTAAATGATGTACCATCTAAGTCAGTTCCTAAAACCCCGCATGAGTTGTGGTCTGGGCGAAAGCCTAGTTTACAACACTTAAGGATGTTTACATGTCCTGCAAATGTGTTGAAAGGAAAGACAGAAAAGATGGAGTCCCGTTCAGAAATATGCATATTCGTGGGGTATCCAAAAGGAACGAAAGGATATTATTTCTATAGTCCTTCAGATCTTAAAGTATTCATTCTACGAATGCTAAATTTCTAGAAAAGGATTATATGAATAATTTTGTGCCTAAAAGTAGAATTGTCCTAAATGAGCTTTTAGGATATACAATTCCACAAGACGTTTCACAACCTAGCCCAATTGTTAGTTCCAGACCATCACAAGATCAACAACCTACCATTCCTCGTCGCAGTGGGAGGGTTATTAGATAACCCGAAAGATACATCGGTCTAGGAGAATCTGTTGAGAATCTCCCGGATGATGATGATCTCTACACGTACAAGGAAGCCATGAATGATGTTGATTGTAGCAATTGGCAAAAGGCAATGAAATCCGAAATTGAATCTATGTTCACGAACAAAGTCTGGTTTCTTGTAGACTTGCCTAAAGGGATAAAACTCATAGGGTACCAGTGGGTATACAAGAGGAAAAGAGGTATGGATGGTAAGGTGGAAACCTTTAAAGCTAGATTGGTAGCTAAAGGTTATACACATAATGAATGTATCGATTGCGAAGAAACCTTCTCTCTTGTAGCCATGCTTAAATCTATTAGGATATTCTTATCCATTGCGGCATCTCTAGACCTAGAGATTTGACAAATGGATGTCAAGACAGCTTTCCTTAACTGAAGTCTTGACGATAGCATCTATATGGTGCAATCAGAAGGATTCATTGAAAAAAGCCAAGAGCAAAATGTATGCAAGTTGCAACGATCCATTTATCGATTGAAGCAAGCATCCAGATCCTGAAACATAAGGTTTGATCAAGCTGTGAAAGGTTTGGATTTATTCAGAACCTTGATGAACCTCGTGTATACAAAAGGATAAAAGGCGACAAGTTGGTTTTCCTAGTTCTTTATGTTGATGATATACTACTCATCGAAAATTATGTTGGTGTATTGATATCAGTTAAAGAATGGTTAGCAAAACAATTTGATACGAAGGACTTAGGAGAAGCAAGTTATATTCTTGGCATCCAAGTAATAAGGGATAGAAAGAATAGAACGATTGCATTATCCCAAGCTTCATACATAGATAAAATCTTCTCTAGGTTCTCCATGTAGGATTCCAAGAAAGGTTTGTTACCTTTCAGGCATGGAATCGAGCTTTCTAAGGAACAAGCTCCTAAGGATGCGCATGAGGAGCAGTTCATGAGTAGGATTCCATATACCTCAGCGGTTGGAAGTCTCATGTATGCAATGCTCTGCACTAGACCAGATATTTGTTTTGCTGTTGGCATAGTTAGCAGGTTTCAATCGAAACCAGGCCCTGATCACTGGACCGCAGTCAAACATATTTTCAAATATCTTAGGAGAACGAGAGATCATATGCTGGTATACTTTGAAGGGGATTTGATTCCCGTTGTTTTCAATTGGATTCTGACGCCATGAGATCCACATTAGGATCTGTGTTTACCCTGGGAAGAGGCACAGTCATATGGAGGAGTATCGAACAATCTTGCGTTGTTGATTCCACCATGGAAGCTGAGTATATTGCCGCATGCAAAGCTGCCAAAGAGGCTGTGTGGCTCCGTCAATTCTTGATTGACTTCAAAGTGGTTCCCAGTGCAAATAAGCAAATCACCATCTACTGTGACAACAGTGGTGTAGTGGCTAATTCAAAAGAACCAAGAAGTCATAAGAGAGGAAAACACATTGAAAGAAAGTATCATCTACTTAGGGAGATTGTGCATAGGGGAGACGTAATGGTTTCCAAGATTGTGTCAGCTGAAAATCTAATGGATCCCTTCACAAAGGCTCTACCACAGAACAGTTTTGATGGGCACCTAGAGAACATGGGAATAAGAGACATGACACACTTGCTATAGCACAAGTGGGAGATTGTTAGAATTATGCTCAATAGTAAGAGTATAATAGTGTATTTGACAATATTTCTCATATGAATAAAATGATTTCAGATTTAACAAATCTTATAGTAATTATATCAATTGTCAAAACTAAATAATCATAAGGTCAAGAGATTATGAGAAACAAAAGAATTGTTCTTACATTTGGATATGTATGAGATAAACACAATTCTATAGTTAGTATCGAACAAACATTCACACCTTAAGATACAAGGTTGGATGCCTTTATCTTGTCAAAGTTGTAGATTCTTTTGTTAGCATTTAAGCATAATCAAATGTGATATGATGAGTTTAAAATCATCAAAGTGTTTTTGGACAAAAGAATCTAGTGCACTGGGTGCAATGAATCGGATCACGGTAGAAAACTTTATCCGCAACTGTCAGTGGATAAAAGTATTCAACTGAGACAATCGGAGAGTCTATCTCAATCTTGAGATGAATGATGGACTTATAGTTGCACGCGTTATCATTTGAGCTGTCAATGAGTACGATTATATCGCATAGTCTATCCTCGATGGTTTGATGGTATTCACCTGTATATCGATAGAGGACATCATTTATAGAAATGGACATCGTGACTGCATCTAGCAAATGTTAGTAGAATACCATCATATGAATGTTTTGAGGTATTGGATATTTAAATTTTTATGTAAAGTTTTCAATAGTGGTTATTGAAACATGACTTCTGGACAAGACAAAATATCAAAGTTCGAAAACATGGTCATATGAGTAAATATGGTAACTTGGAGAGCTATAAATGGTCTATGAGCTGTTGGCGATTACTTGTATTTTTCACGAGGATATATTTTTCTCCATTTAGGTTGTCTAGGATACGAATTGGTACGCTCACTTATTCTATCTTTATTTAAGAGTTAAATTTTAGTTCTTTAGTGGAATTAACTAAAGTTAATAGATCGAACCTAAGTAAATCATTTGTTGATTATGATTAGGTTTTGTCTATTGGAGCTTAAATTTAGATAGCCCGCCAAGATCCCCAATCTACATGAATTTGAATGGATCATTTGTTGTATTCTACTAGACCATTTATTTGGTCCATCTTAATAATTGTTTTTGAATTTTTTCCAAAAGGTTTGAGAGATGCATTCTTGTGTTCAATCAAGGCACGCGGTAACTCATCAAAGTACCTAGAATGGGCGGCCAAGGGTGTGTGATCCCTTGGGCGGCCCTATGTGATGTTTTTAACATCTCATAAATATATTAAGAATAAAATTATCGCATTTAATTTAAATGAGCTGTTGAAATTATATTAATATATTTATAATATTTGGGAATGGGTATAGCTTTATTTAGTTAAATTTATTATTTAAATTTGTGACTTCAACCTCTCAAATGACAGCACCTACCCTTGTATTGAGACTCACCGTTAGGTGAGAATTGTGAAGCTGAACCAATACCAAAACAACCTC
Source organism: Xanthoceras sorbifolium (assembly GCA_003430845.1). Classification (NCBI taxonomy): domain Eukaryota; kingdom Viridiplantae; phylum Streptophyta; class Magnoliopsida; order Sapindales; family Sapindaceae; genus Xanthoceras; species Xanthoceras sorbifolium. The sequence goes on from CM010618.1 coordinate 30,284,103, forward strand.
TTTCGCCAGCTAGATGCCGAGAAAGAGTGTAGGAAGATACTAAAGGAGATGTAATTAAGATAACTCAAGGCTAGTGGGATGCCTTGAACGTGGAGAGCTACATAAAATAGTCCTGTGTCTTCGTTGCTAGTTCTCAATAAATAAATAGCAATTTCATTAATAATCTTTGCATGAAGATGCTAGTTGCAATAATGCTTGATTATATTTGTGCTAATTAATATAACAAATCATGTGAATAAATTATATCAGCAATTATGTACCGATCGATAACAGAACAACACATGGATAATATAGGTAGCAGGTTGTTTTGATGCCATTACATAATTGCTAATATACTTTATTCACATGATATATTATATTAATTAGCACAAATATAATTAGGCATTATCGCAACTAGCATCTTCATGCACAGATTATCAGTGAAATTGCTATTTGTTTATTGAGAACTAGCTATGAAGACACAAACTTAGCTAGGTGACTTGTTAAATCCTGACCCATGGTCTCGGGGAAATTGGCTCTTTGTCAGCTCCGTTGCCTCTTTGTAAGTTCCAGATTTACATTTATGTAATGTTATCATTCTTTCATTTTCATTTTTAATTTTCTTTATTTTAATCACTTGTATATTATATTAATTAGCACAATTATGATGTTTGATTTTATTTTATTTTTAAATAATCTAAACCTTTTTAATTCAATCCACTAAGCTCAATTAATAAATTAAAATAATCAACTATACTATAATCTTGACCCAAAAGTTTTTTGAAATAATGTGTCTTGATGTCAAAAAAATATCATGCCAAATTAATTGATGGGTTGGAAGGGTTTCAAACCAACATAACCTATTTACTTAATAGATTTAATGTGTTAACCCATTAATAGTCTGAATCCGATAAAGTCTAACCTAAACCCGTTAGCCTTTTGTTGTGTTACCTAGTCGTGTTGACAATTACCATCCCCAATTCTGAATTTACACCACCACACTAAATATTTCTAAAAAAATTATAATTTTATTTTTTTTTAAATACTTCTAGTGAGATTTAATTAAAAAATTATAATACAATAAGGAAATCATATTTTTTATATTAAGTACGTTATAATTATATTTTTTTTTTATAAAAGAAATTAAGTTTTAATTGGGTCAACTTACAAATAGATGCGCATACAATTTTATTAGAATGAAAATATTTGCACACTAAAATATTGTTAGATACCCATTTGGAGTTATTTTATTTATGCATATCCATGTCCACTTATATCTCAAGTGGTTAATATACTTCCACATTATGTATGTAATAGAGGTTCGAATCCCACCAGGAGTAAAAGGTCCACTAGGGGGCTCGTAGATAAAAAAAGCTCTTAAAATTAATTATAAAAATATTTAGGCTTTAGTTTGTTTAATGAGTTTTTAAACATTTTAATAACAAGCTTATTAGTAAAATTACCATTTATTATCATTTTTTTCCTATATTTTTCTTTCACGTTTATTATCATAAATTAGCAAACACCACCCCCCAGGCGTTCTTAACACATAAACACCGACATTTTGATTTAGATTTACTATATTTGCAGAATTTGTGAATTGAATTTCTATTTTCATATTTCATATAATGCTACAATTTTAAACATAATGATAGGAACGCCTGGCGTGGTGGGTGAATTGAAAAAACTTGATGAATGTGTGTGTTTGTGTCGCTAACAACCTAGAGGGATGATGAATAGGTTTGTACTCAATTTTCGAGTAATAACCTCAATATAGCATCGTGCAAATAAACAATAAAATCAAGTAAGGGATACAGACATTTCACACTTGATTTTTACGTGGAAAACCTCAACTAGGTAAAATCAACAGAACTAACCACCTGCTGGCCATTTGCGTCACAAAAATATACTATATGGTAATTTAATTACACCCTCAAGTTTACTACTCGAGAGTACACTCCTCTTGGGTCAAAACTTTAATCTACCTACCCTGCGAGCCTTTTGTATTGGCCCTTTACTATGCTTGCAACAACTGGACCTCCGATTGCCAAAACTTGAACTCACACAGAGTTTCACACAATCGCTTAGTCAATTGACACCTTCAACTACAAAGACTTACGATGCTTGTTCAAGCCGAACACTTGGTGCATAAGACTTGAACTCGAGAGGAGAATTTCAATAATGTGTTTGTGTGTGAACATGAAATAAACATGCATAATTATAGACTCTAGAATCAAACAAACTATACTCTTTACGATATAAAATATATGTAATAATCCTAGTCAACATGAACCCTAACACGAAATGTCTCCAACAAAAAAAGACAATACACAAATAAAGTCTAATAGAAGATAGCAAATACAAGGCAAGAAGGAAGACAAGTACTTACATGGACTTTGACAACCAATGTAGACAAGACCCAATTAATCTAGCACATGAAGAGCATAAGGGTCTAGCGCTTGAGGGAGAGAATGAGTCAATCAAAGATTGAGAGATTAAGAGAGAGTTTTTCTCTTTCTATTTCATGTGGCTCTCTATTCCTTACTTCTGGGGTTCAATAGAAAGTTGTCCTATTTATAGAAGACCCCAAAATCTTACTAAAAATGCGTCAGACATTGAAACCGCTAGCTATATTAGACATCGAGCATGGATGGTATTGAGTACACTGTAATGAACCAAAGTCAAGCATATTTTATTTATGTCTAGCGTCGACTGTGTCGAGTGGAGGTTGGACCGCAAACAGTAGCATATTGTTGATGTATTGCTCTTAGTGATTACTTAGTAAAGTCGCGTGACCTTTGCCTTTGAGTCAAGGGTTGATATTTATAGTCAAGGGTTCAGAACCCATTAGGGTTGACTAAAGAAATCATGCCCTGACATCTCAGGTATCTTTTAAATCTCGGGGATAGGATAGGTTCACGTAGGCGTCATTTGGACTTGGTCTATATCAACTTAGATTGGTCCGCTTGTGAGTTATTGATAGGATTTTGAGCTTTTCTTAGTGTTTTGGGTCAGTCACAGGCCAAGGAATACTTCGGGCCATTTTTTGACTACTACAGTTTGGCCCCTACTGTATAAGTTTTTTTTAAAGTTTAGAGAGTAGTAAATGAGAGCTTGGAAAATTCCAATAGAACTAGGTGTTAACTATAGGTAGCTACTCAGTCCTTAAAGTAGTCAAGACATAGACATTATGTCAATCGAAGGTAGTCACACAAAGTGATAAGAGATATCGACATACTATACATCCAAATAAAGTCCGGGTGTTCGTGAGAGATCGACATAGTGTCAATTGAAGCCACTTTACATAGGGTGGTAAGTAAGGATCTACATATTGTCGATCAAAACTTTCTCACACAAGGTGATAAGTGAGATTGACAATGTCGATGAAATCTATCTCAGGCAGGGTGACAAGTGAGATTGACATAGTATCGATCGATGTTTTCACACTAGGTGATAAGTGATATCGACAATGTTGATCAAAGATGTCTCACGCTGAGTGACAAGTGAAATTGACATAGTGTCGATCGACGTTTTCACACATGGTGATAAGTGAGATTGACAATGTCAATTAAAGAGTTCTACAGAGATTAATAAGAGAGGTCGACACTGTATCTTTGAGACCAAGTGAAGAGTCGCTTAGAATAAGGAGATGTTTCGAAATGATAGGAGTCTCTTCATATTCTGACAGCTTGCCTCAAGACATGTGAGGCCACTAAGAAGGTGCCACATGTTTGTCATGCAAGGCGCATCTAAAGGCATATAAGGTTTTACACCATTCTTTTTTATTCACTTTTACTATTTCTCCAAAGTTCATGTTTTCAAAAGATGAATGAAATACGTTTATTGCAAGATTTCTTAAGAAGAGTTTTCTCTTCGCGTTTAGTCAATCGAATTTTTTACAAGGTATGGTTCCTTTTTTATTTTCATCTATGATTTTATAGTAGTTTTTACTTTGTGTGTCTGTTTTTTGTGCTTTGGAGTTCTTTTTTCTTCGTTTTTGTAACTACTGAATGAGCTTCTTTGCCTTTTCCCTCTCTTTGTTCTTCATGTTTCTCTTTTGAAAAACTCAAAGAATCTACCCCTAGATCTTTTTAGATAGATTGTAGTAGAGAAAAAGTGTTTTTCTCTTTAGTGTCGAGTGTAATCATCTAAGACTTATGCTATGTCGATCGAAGATTATACCGTCTAAGCTACAATATTTGCAGGTTCAATCTCCCTTGCACTTATAAGTTTTAGTTTTTCCTCGACAGTGTTTGGAGCCATGTCGTGCCCAGATGATGACGCAATAATGAGGGAGATCGAGGATTACACTGGTCACCCACGTCGAGTAGGGAGTCGGTGGATAATGAACCACTACCACTACCGACTGTGACTGCCACGGGTTTTTTTAAGCAGAGAACTTCTGAGGAACAACCCGAGATATAGAGGATGGAGTGCGGAGAGACTCGTTTGGTTGACAATGTTAGGCATACTAACCCAGTTATTGACGTTGTACAATTGACGTATACAATTATACATTTCTTACCGAGCAACCCGGCTTCGAGGCTTGATGAATCTGACCTTCAGAGGATTAGATTCTAATATAAGGTATCAGAGTTTGTTGAGCTTAGACTTTTAACCTTGGTCGAGCGACCTGACTGGGATATCCCTAGGTGGACGTACTTTTATGAGCTCTCATTCTGTCAAGGCCTGAGATTCCTGATGCTTTTTTTGTGTCGTCAGCTTCTGGTTTCTTTGACTTAGCACCAAGCCAGCTGATGCCAATGGATGAAGGCTCCTCTTGGCTATTGAGGTCTTCCATAAGAAGAGGGAGCTTCCTTTCACACTCAAGAATTTATTATACTCGTATTACGTGAAGAAGCATGAGTATGAGACCGAGACTAGTCGGTATGTACTGGCATCTTAACCTCACCTCCCCCACCTAATTTTTGACCTCACGATAAACCATTATGGATGGAAGGACAAGTACTTCTTAGCGAAGGGCAGGCTGGTGGCAATGCCATTTGATGATAGAACACATATTCGATCGTCATGGAGGATCGCTGGTGGGTTCTGTTGTCGAGCATAAGTTGTTTTAATTTTATAGCTTGTATTTTATTACTTGACTTCTTTTCTCTATATTGTAGCAAGCGTGAATCGCTCTCAGGTAGTCAAAGGTGTGAATAGTGTAGGGCATACTCAGGTTATCCTTTTAGTTGATCCAGCCGGAAGAAGCTGCTGAGCAAAGTCAGTCTAAGATTGAGTTGACTGTGGCCTTATTCAAAGCTTAATACGAAAAGTACTCCTTTTCCTCAGCTTAAGGATTTGATTAGTTACTCTTGGGTTCGACGTGACTTCGAGATGCTCTATGAAACTCAGTTTCTGAAGTTGAACAAAAATTCACCACATGTTTAATGTTGAACCTGAAGGTTACCATCCCCGGCGCTGAGGAAGTGATAATGCGTCAACGTGAGAAGGCGGTGGTATCAGCGCTGAAGAGAAAACAGTCGAGCTCGGCTATCTAAGCTACTGGAACTCAAGAGCAGTCACCCATGCCTTTGCCCATGTCGAGTCCTACTTCGGGACGACCTTCACCAAACCTGTTAAGAAGAAGTAGCGGGTGATCGATGTCGAGGAGTCTGAGTCTGACATCAGTATCTCTTTTCCTACCGGAGCCTCTCATATCTCTGATCCGAAGTCACTTTTGGATGGGATCGACCAGCTTCTCTTTTCGGAGGATGCTGCTCGACTGAAAGACATGGGTCGGCCAAGGTGTTCGATTGGGGGATCTCCAACTCCTTCTACGTAAGTTTGATCATTTTTGTTTTATGTTTTGGTTTCCTTTGACGTGGTTTTTGACAAACCTTTTATTTTTCTTGTAGACTCCTTGAAGTTCAGCTCCACTTAAAGAATGAGCTTATGTCAAGCACACAAAAGCTAAGGGACTTCAAGGACTCGAACTCTACTTTAAGGAGGGAGAACGATTCATTGAAGCTCTCTAAGGCTAAGATGAAAAAGGCCGAGCAAGAGAGCTCGGCTAAGCTTGATGAGCTCCAGCAGAGGGTGGCAAAGCTGGAGGTGGTGGAGGCAAGGCTTTAGGTCTACCATAAGGCGGAAGTTGATGTCCTAGTCGAGAAGGCAGATGCTCTTCTCCAGAAGGTGGAGATCATCGTTGGAGATGCGGTCATGAAGACTAAAGCCGAGTTGATGCTGAAGTTCAAAGAAGAGAGAATTGGCCATTGGCTGACTGATGAAGACATATCCGCGTAGGATGAGCTCCAAGCCTTGATGGCTTAGGAGTAGGAGGTCAAGCCTTTAGACGGTGCTGGAACTATAGTGTCGTTGACTGTCAAAGATATGTAGGTTGAATAAGAGGATGCGAGTCGTGCTGGGCACTGGGAAGGAGAAGAGGAAGAAAAAGAACAAGTCCAAGTCTGAAATTTTGTAATATCTTGCATTTTTATAATACTCTTATTTGGCTATCTTGGCCAAGTGCCTTTCTTTTGTTACCAAACGTGCCCATGTGCTTTTTGAATTTTGTTAAATTTTTGCTTTAAGTAAAAAGTTTCTTCTATTTATAATTGTCGAGCAAATTTTTGTAGATTCATTATCGAGTGAAAAACTTTCATCGATACCTATTGTAATGAAACAACTCTTAACAAATAAAAGGCTCGTGTGTATAACGAACTCTTAACAAAAAATGGCTCGTGAGTAGAGCGAATTATAGTTACAAAGTCTGTGTAGATCGAAGAAGAGCTCACATGTAGAGCAAATTGACATTAAAGAGTTTGTGTGTAGAGCAAAATTACAGAGTAATAAAAGAGCTTGTGTGTAGAGCGAAATTACAAAGTAATAAAACTGCTCACATGTGGAGCAAAGTTACATAATTTTGTACTTTGTACAATAGTGTGTAGAGCGTAATTACAAAATAATAAGAGAGCTCGTGTCTAGAGCGAAATTACTTAGCACTGTACTTTGGTACAATATTCTTAGCTGGCTTTGTCGAACGAAGCTTTAGACTTGATATCAGCGTATGCACGTCAAGTAAAGCAGTAACAGGTACAGTCTGTTACTCCTTCAGTCTTGAGTGTTGAAATTTCAAGATAAGACTTTTCGTAGTTGAAGTTTGCACTTGTTATGCTTGTGGGTAAAGCGAAGTTTCCAACATTGAGTACTGGATGGTCGAGCATACTAAGCTTGCCTTGAGTGCAGGGTTACTGTTGTGGCTTTCGACCTGTCGAATATGGTCAATTTGATCGTTGGCCGTTGTGGCCAATGACCCTCCGACGTTTAATTTAGTATTCTTATACAAAAAAATAATAAGGAAAAGAGATAGAGTTTAGAAGTGATACAATTTTAAGTGGATAGTATTCCAGCTGTTGTTAATTTCTAGACTGTCGATGTCACAGAGTTTGTATACCTCTTGTTCGACTACCGCTTTGATTTGGTAGGGACTTTCCCATGTCGGGTCGAGCTTGCCTACGTCTTGTTCTTTGGTGTTCTGGAATACTAGTCGTAGGAACTAATCTCCTTCTTTGAAGGTCTAATGTGTATATTCTTATTGATTGTCGAGTGACCATTTGCTGATAAGAGGCTAAATGCATGGATATTTCATCTCGACATTCGTTGAGTGTGTCAAGCTCACATGTCAGTGCTGGTGAGTTTGAAACTTCGGTGGAGAGCTTGTATCTAGCAGAGTGTAGCTTGTCTTCTATCGGGAGTATGGCTTCAGACCCTTATATGAGGGAAAAAGGTGTATGTCTGGTCGAATCTCTAGGACCAAAGTACATTTGGTAGTATGTCGACCCAAAGTCCTTTAGCAGCGTCGAGCTTCTTCTTGAGAGTCCCTACAACTGTCTTATTTGTAGACTCTGCCTATCCGTTCGACTGTGGGTATGGTGGGGTAAAAAAACTAAGTCTAATCCCCCACTCTTCACAAACGTCTTAAGAGTCGAATGAAATGAACTGGGAGGGAACCTTGTCTGTGATGATCTCTTTGGGGATGTTGAACGTGCGCATGATGTTCTTCTTTCTAATTTTTTGATAAGCTTTAGCTTCGACCCACTTGCTAACGTAATCAGTCATGACAGCATGTAGACTTTTTCTCCTACTGCGGTCGGCATTTTCCCCATGATGTCCATGCACCATTTCATGAATAGTCATAGTGAGGTAACGGAGTTTAATCAACCCAGAGGTTAATGTGATAATTGAGTAAATCTTTGGCACTTGTCGTATTTTCTTACGTAGGTGGTAGAATCAGACTGCATTGTTGGCCAGTAGTACCCTACTGTGAGGGCTAGGTTTGCAAGGCTTCGTGCTCCTGAGTAGTTGCAACAGTCGCCTTCATTTGTTTCTTGGAGCACGAGTCTTGCCTTTACAGGATCGACACATTGAAGGTAGGGTCTTGAAAATGATCATTTGTATATTTTTCCCTCAATGACGTTGAACCTTACGGCTTAGCTCTTAGCTTTTGTGCTTTGTTATAGTCGGCTGGGAGAATGTCATTGTTAAGGTAGGCGAGGATAGGAGCCTTACACGTATTGTCGAGCTCTATAGGAGCGACTTCTTCTTGTTTGCTGGCTCACATAACTAACCATTATTGGTAGACTATCAGGATTGATTTGGTCTCGGTCGTTTGTATGGTTGAGCCAAGGTTCGCTAGTGCATGGGCTTGAGTGTTCTCCAAGCTAGGGATTTTTTTCAAGGTCGAACTATTCGAATGTTGACCGTAGCTATGTTTCTACCGTTAGGTAAGCTACCATCTTAGGGTCTTTTACTTAATAGGTCCCCCCGAGTTGCCTAGGTACGAGTTGTGAGTCGGATCTCACCTTGATTCGCTTGATGTTCATGCTCATTGCGAGCGTGAGCCCTGAAATAAGGGCTTCATAATTTTCTTCGTTATTTGTTGTTATAAGGGCTTCAATTCAGTTCCCAGTTGCAGGAACTATGTTTTCTTATTCCTTATATATTTTACCTAAAATACCTCAAAATAATAATTTCATAAATTTAAATAAAAATTTTAACTAAATAAAGCTATACTTATTATCACATATTTGGTCAGTACAACGAATGATTAAGTTGCTAGTCCTATTAAATATAGAAATAAATTAGTTTCTGGGTGAACAGTAGGATGTTCTGGTATAAAATGATTTTACATAATTATTTTAATTCCAAAAAAAAAGTTTAAATATTTTTAATATATTTTATTAAGACCGTGCAATTTGGTTATATTTTTATTGTGCAATATTCAATACACCAATTTCTATATACTGATTTTTATAACGTTCAATTTTTTTTTTCTTTCTGCTTAATTATTCGGTTTAGTCTACATAGACATTAAAATCTTAAAATCCTAACTATATTTATGAACAAATGGATTAAGAAGTCGCATAAAATACTTTAGCCTACTATTGTTAGTATCTCAAACAAAAAGGTATAAAGTTTAAAAAAAATAATTGATAGAAATTGATCATTTAACTTTACTTCAATTAAAATAGAGGCTAGTGTAGTGGCCAAAAACTATCAATGGGCCAAGCCCAAAGTAAACTAGGCCCAAAGATTAGCAAACAAAAGGAAAGCCCAAAGAAAAACCATTGCGTTATACATTCAAAAGTAAAGCCCACAAAGTCTATGAAGCCCAAAGGTAAAACTCAAAAAAGTATGGTCGGTGTAAAATGTAATGGCTACATAGAATGCAAGAAAAGGGAACGTTATGCGAGAATCAAGGGAAGATAGAACACTCCTGTGATCCTAGAGATACCCATTTAAAGACAATGAATGCACCAAATCAATTCTTGTAACATCTCCATAGACCCCTCCAATGGACACTCAAACCTCAACTATAAAAATGGAGACTCCTTACAGGCCAAAGGGTTTCGAGACTAAAAACTCTTTGTATTCTTCTACTTTTCTCTGAATATTACTTAGCAAAAGGCTGCCCGAGTACTATCCGATGATCTTCCAAAGGTTTACCGTCATACATTCTGATCACACACCTACGAGCTGTGATCATACTTCCTCAGGAATTCCTTACAGGGAGAAATCACTACCCATTTACAATTAATTCTTTATATTTTATGTTATTATTGTTTAATCTTATTAAATCATTCTAATTTGAGCTTCGAAGCAGTCTTGGCCGACACCACCCCTATATCAAAGTACATTTTGGCACTCATGGTTGTTGGTTTTGCAAGTTGTAGTGTCTGTTCCGCTACCCTACGTAAATCGGGGCTACAATTTGGCGCCCACCATAGGGTATGACAATCTTCGAATGAGCATAGCTAATGATTTACCAACATGAATGACATGACATACAACTCAAATTATATTACTATGGAAGCCCAACTCCAAGCGTTAATGACCCAGATGAATAAGAATTCCTAAAGGTTCTTGGCCTTGGAAGCGGAAAACCAAGCCGTGAAAACGGAGAACTATGAACCTGGGTTAGAACCAGCGTCCGACCATGCCATGAACACCGAGCGATAGCAACCGGCTAAGTTACCGAACAATAGTGGTCAATCCCAAGTAAGCAAGGAGCATACAAATGTGAAAGATAACGGAGCACACAAACAACAACCCCTATGTTGAACGAGCTTGGCAGTCTTTAAGGAGCCACAACTGCACTCCGCTTAGGGATCCCTCCACAAGCAATGGATGCAACAACTCACCATAGCCCGTTGTTGCTAGAGACACTCATGACATCCTCCATGTTAACCCCACACGATGTAGAGTTGGTAAATCCTAACCCTCTTACTCCTAATCCCGAATTTGCATGGAGGTTCGTAGAGATAGAAGCTTTGATACAACGTATTCCTGGAATGCTGGCTCCCATCAAGAAGAGCACAGTGAATAGTTTTACATACTCCCAATTCATGGATGTTATTGCGTTGGTAGAAATGCTGAGGAGGTTAACTTTCCCAACATGAAGCGGTATGATGGAACGACAAATCCAGACGACCACATCACCCAGTACAGGCAACGAATGTTCAGTGCTGCCATTCCACGTGACCTCAGAGAAGCATGCATGTGCAAAGGTTTGGTTCAAGCCTCGTAGGACCAGCACTCAAGTGGTACACGAATTTTCTTAATAATTCGGTCAACTCCTTTGCACAGCTGACGGATACTTTCGTCGAGCAATTAGCCAGCAGTAGAAAGCTAAAGAAGTAATTTGATGACCTTACCTATACACGATTGGTCAAAAGAAAGGAGAGCGACTCCGAGACTACGTTGGCCAGTTCAACAAGGAGAAAATATCAATCATACATTACAACCAGGAGTTAACCAAATATCTGTGCAAAACAATGAAGGATGTTATCGCCAAAGCATGGCATGTATCAAGTGGGAGGAAGATGAGGTAAATTACCATTCTTCTCGACATACAAAGCATTTGAAATACGACTCACCTTGTTATAGCCAAAATATGTCAAGCCCAAAATACAAGTAAAAATCTGGCCCAAAAAGCCAAACACGTCACTAGACCCAGCCCAAAGCCAAAAGGTAAACCTAAATGGCCCAAGGTTTGAGGCACCCAACGGCCCAGCTATTGTCGCACGACATAAACGATCACACGACATCTGCAACACTCGTGTGACGACCCCGATAATGACAAAACATGTAGCAGCATGAATATGACACCTCGAGGTCCCTATGTTGCACGACATCCATGTCGTTCGACACGTAACCCTCTTGGGTCTACGTAGGCTTGACTCCATGACCATCGAAACAAGACTAGAACTGCTGCCCAGGCCCATGGACTAACCCATCCAACAACAAAACTCAACATTTATTGAACAAGTCCATTAAGTAATCATGGCTTCCGCAATTCGAGCCACCAATGAGGCAGACGTTACCTTCCCACCAAGATGAGGGCTGTTACTCCCAGATCCAGGGCCCTAAAATCCGGGATACGATCCAACACCCCCCCCCCCCCCCCAATGGGTGGATCAACCTCTATAAATATAAAGCTAAACACTCAAAAGAGGGGCTCACGCATAGTGTAACATCCCTAATTTCGAATAAATATGAAAACTATGATTCAATTAATCTTGAATATGTAAATATGATATTTATGATTTGAGGGGTGGAAAATGTAATTAAATGTATCGCGACCAGCGCTCGCGGTAACTGCTCGCGGTGAAAGTGGTAAATTTCCACCAGCAAGCAACACGACCGAGAACGCGACCACCGCTCGCAGTACGCGGTCGCGATGGCTCGAACAATTGAAAACAAAATAAGCACCGAGCGAATTGAAGCGGTGGAGCTTCATAAAATCCACCAACATAGAAGAACCAAAGCAAAACAGAACAGAACCCAGAGAAAACGAGAGAGAAAGAATAGAGAAGAGGAGAGAGAAAGAAGAGAGAGAAAGAAGAAGAAGAAGAAGAAGAAGAATGAGAGAAGAAGAAGAAGAAGAAGAAAAGAGGAAGAGAAGAAGGAAAGGAGAAGGAGGAAGAGTTCAGGTTTGGTGTACACGTATTTTTCGAATTTCCAATTTTCCAGAAATTTTCGGAATTGTCGAATTTTAGAGTTTTTGAATTAATTGAATTATATGGATTATAGATTATAGTTTAGGTTCGGTGTATACGTGTTTTCGAATTTTTCTGTTTTCCAGAATATTTCAGATTGATTTCATTTGATTTATTTTGAGTTATTTGGATTATATTGATTACAGTTGATAGTTTAAAATTGATTCTTGAATGATTTGAATCGTGAATTATCAAAATATAGATTATATCTGAAATTGTGATTATAAATACTATTCGAAATTGACTTTAATACGTTTTGATGTTAGTATTGTTATGGAAATATATTGTTGAAAGTGATTTTAATTATATAATATTTGTGAAACGTATCGGAAAATGATTTGGGGCATTTTGATTCGATATGGAATTATGAAATATGTTTGAATATATTTTCAGATTGATTTGATGTGATTATTGATTTTGAAATATATTTGGATATTTCTGATATATGATATTTGATGAAATTTGAATTTCGAAAATATAGATATATCGATATGTATTGAAATTGAATACGTTGAAAATTGAATTCGATGATTCGGAAAGAAATGAAATATGTTGACATTGGATTTGAGAAAACATTTTGACTCTGATGTATATAAACATAGATATGGATATAGGAGGTTGACATGTCAATTGGGTTTATGTCTGAACAGTATTGTGCCGATTATACCACCCTTTGGATAGTACAGGCTCAAAGTGCCGGTCCTAGGGTTCTGAAATTTGTCATGGGACATTTACAGCGGGTGATTCCGTTGGTGTTCCATTCTGATCTGATGTTTGGCAGGTGGCCCCGTTTATGTGTCCGGTACCGAACAACCCGTAATCCAGTCCGATAACTTATGTTTTGTATGTCAGGAGCCCAATCTGAAAACTGATTTGTTATATGAAAACATTTGAGAAATTATGAAGAATTTATCTGTTGATTGATTTTGGATATTATACTGGTTGAATTTATGATTTGATTTAATATGAGCCCCATATATGATTTAATTATATGTGATTTATATTTTGATCGAAAATAGATAAACATATTTGATATAGTATATTTGTAAATACAATTTTGTGTACATCCACTAAGCAATATGCTTAGCGTGTTGAGTTTTCTCGCACGCAGGTATCAAAGGTTCCAAAGGCGATAAAGATAAAGAAGAGTAGAGACTGCAGAACCAGAGTCCGGAATCACATCTTTCCTGCATATATTTTGGTAGTTCGTTTGTAATAAGTTTATATATTTTGATACCGCATGCATATACAGAAACTGTTTGTATATATTTAAGGAGCTTCCGCTATGTAAATATTTTATTATCTATTTATGTTATCTGAATATATATATATATATATATATATATATTATCTTGTGATAAATTGATTGGTAAGTCGCACTATATTTGGAAAGGTGCGTAAAATTGATTTGAGAATTTGGAAGTTGATTTTATAAATTTTTAACTGTAAACAGGTTTTGGAAAGTCAGAAAAATAAATGAAACTCTGACAAGATTTTCAGAAATTTATTTGGACCACTTTCAAATGTTTTTAATATAGATATAAATTATAGTTATTAACAGTAAAAGTTAGATTTTAGTATATAGTAGCGCTCTCTGATTCGGTCCAAGCGGATTTGGGTCAGGGGGTGTTACACATAGTGTCACTAAGAAAAAGAATACTTGAAGCCGCCAAACTCCGTCCAGTCAATCACCGGCAAGTGCCAATTTTCTCCGATCATTCGGCCCTCATGATTCCAGTCGCTCACGAGGATCATCATCCTACGTGTAAAGAAAGTATTCCCTACTTTATTCAATTTTCTACTATTTATCATTAACTAGCATCCACTAACTTGACCGTGACTTTGGTCGGCACCACCCCGGTGTCCCAGACGTCCTACGTGTCACGTGCGCTCTTTCTTTACAGATTGTAGTGTCCTGTGACTTCCGAACGATTTTCGAGGACTACACACCTTAAGTTGTACCATTTATAAACTGTATTGTTTATTCATTCTATTCTTACAAGAAACTGATTTGAGCTTCGGAGGGCTATTGATCCCTTGATGTCCTCCTTTTTTAGAATGAAAGCAGGATACTACTATCAAGGATCAGCGATGCTCAGCTGCGGTCAACACTTACCGACCAAATATCCAACCAAACATCTTACCTACACGCAGTCAACCAAACGAAAAACTCATTAAGCACGATGAACACATAACTCACCCTACATCTAAGTGTGATTACAAAGTTACGGTCGACACATGCAATATACAAGATTCTATGTAAAGTTAATCTAATTAGAGCACTCGACCAACAACACTTGGTCATAACACATAGAGAGCGCTCGACCAACACCACTTGGTCATAACACATGCAGAGCGCTCGACCATTACCGCTTGTTCATAACACATACAGCACGCTCGAAAAACACCAAAGGACAACACTTGTAGAACACTCAACAAGAGCCATTGTTTCAAAGCACATGAAAAGTGCTCAACAAATGGAGCGCCAACTACTTCTGACAGGTGTATTAATGACTAATGCCACGCGTTAGTCGAACGACGACAGTCGAACACTCTCGAAAATTACAAATTGGCTATGCGATCAACATGTAGATCACTCACAAATAGCCTTAATCAAAGAGGCTTACTGCTCACAGAACGTCCTATAATTAAAAAATGCTCGACAATCATTGGACTACAGGTAAAAAGCGTTTGACATTTGTAATCCACTACAAGCACTCTACGAGCAGTATCATGAATCACGGTACTCAACTGAAACACGTTCTACTTTCATAGAACGTTCGACAAAACCAAAACCCAAAATCCAGAGTGCTCTACAAAAAGAAGAAATCATTTCTCGTATCAGCTACGAGGCGTAGATCATGATAACATGAAGCATTCGACTAAACTTCATCATGTAAAATGCTCTACGCAAGAAAAATAAAATTCATCTCATAAAGCTATCGAGATAGACATAATTGAACGATCGACAAATACGGCCTTAGACACTTCTACCTTGTCTATGTAGAGCGCTCGACAAACAAGGCTTGTCATGAAGAATGCTCAAACTTGTATAACACTCAACTGAGGTTCATCATGTACAATGTTCTACTTCTACAAATAATAAAGTGAGGTCCAAACCAAAATAAGACAATCAACCTCGTAGAGCATTCGCATACGAAGCGTTCGACAACACGAGACCCCATGTCTAGAGCACTCTACACAAAATTAGAAAAAGCTTTACCCTTTACCGTTCTATATGGAGTGAATGTTAATTTCAAGTGTTTAATGAGAATAAAGTGCAGAGTTGTTCTCCCGTTTATTGAATAGAAGTGTGGCTTTAAATAGCCTTACAAACAAAGGAAGAAAACAACATGATCTCACGACTAACCAATCCTAAAAACAAGGGATGCTTTTGAAGAAGCATTCAAACCTTAGCTACATCCTAAAACATAGGATTATTCTAACTGAAGCAAAACAACTTAAACAAATAAATAATAACTTCACATCCTCCCTTAAACTGAAAGTGATTAAACTTTCAATTTAAACTCAAACTTGAACAGATTCCAATCGCATCTTCATGAAAGTCTCCAATTTTAATGGCTTAGTAAGAATATCAGCAGCCTGCATATTGCTTAAACAATGTTCTAATTCAATAACTTCATCTTTGACGAGATTTCGAAGAAAATGAAACCTAACATCAATATGTTTACTCCTCCTATGCATTACTGGATTTTTGGACAACTTGATGGCAGAACTGTTGTCACAAAAAATCACAGTAGGCATATACTGTCTAGAGCTTAATTCTTCGAGCAACCTTCTCAGCTAAACCGCTTGACAAGCACATGAAGCTGCAGCTATAAATTCAGCTTCTGTTGTAGAAAGCGTGACAACTGGCTGTTTTTTTTATGACCAAGCAACAGCTGCTGAACTTAGCAAAAATAAATATCCGGATGTACTTTTCCTATCATCAAGATTACCAGCATAGTCACTATCGCTGTATCCGATTAACCTGTCTCCACCTTCTTTCTTAGATTCCTTCTTGTAGAGCAATCCAAAGTCTGTAGTTCCCTTCAAATAACGAAGTACTCTTTTAGCTGCTTGATAATGAAGTGTAGTAGGAGATTCCATGTACCTGCTAATAAGGCTCACAACAAACATCAAATCCGGTCTAGTAGTGGTTAGATACATTAGGCTTCCTACTATTTGCTTGAAGTAAGTGCTGTCAACTTTCTCTCCTCCCACATCCTTGCTGAGCTTTGTTCCTGGAACTATAGGATTTTTTGACAGAATTGCAATCTTCCATTCGAAATCTTTTGAGAATCTCTTTAGCATATTTCTTTTGTCCAATAAAAATACCTTTTCTTGACTGCTTCACTTCAGTTCCAAGAAAATAGTGCATCTTTCCCAAGTCGGTCATCTCAAACTCTTCCATCATGGACTTCTTGAATTCTTTGAACATGTCTCTGTCATTTCCTATGAAAATTAGATCATCTACATAGAGACATACAATAAGAATTTTCCCTTCCTTACTATGCTTGACAAATAAGGTATGCTCATATGGACATTTAATGAATCCGATCTTCAAAAAATGTGACTCTATACGACTATACCAAGCTCTCGAAGCCTGTTTTAGTCCATATAAAGCCTTTTTTAATTTGTAAACCTTATGTTCTTTCCCTCTTTGCACATAACCTGGAGGTGGATTAATGTAAACTTGTTCATTGAGCTCTCCATATAAAAATGCAGACTTCACATCAAGTTGATAAATTGACCAATCATTTTGTACAGCTAAGGATATAACCAAGCGTATAGTATCTTGGCGAACCACAGGGGCAAATACTTCTGAATAATCAATACTATACTCTTGAGTGTAACCTTTGGCTACTAACCTCGCTTTGTATTTGTCAATTTCCCCATTTTCTTTGAACTTGGTTTTGAAAATCCACTTCACTCCCACTGTTTTTTCTCCTTCAGGCAAGTCAACTAACTCCCATGTATTATTTCTTTCTATTGCTTGTATCTCTAAATCCATGGCTTTTTGCCATTTTGAACTCTTCACAGCATCATCAAAGGTAGTGGGATCATTATCAGCAAATAGAGCAAATTGAGTTACGTTATCATCATCTGAGAGCTCATCATATAACACCCCCCCCCCCCCCCCCCCCCGACCCGATCCGGCCGGACCGATCCGGGGAGCGCTACTCGGACTTTCAAAACTTTCGAAATTCATTTCGTAAACAGAAAACCATATAAATTATAGTTTAAAAATCGTTTTCGAGTGAGCCCATTCAATACAAACTTTTTACAAAAATTCGGCAGAGTTTCGTTTGTTTTTCGGACTTTCCAAAACCCTGCTTTTACACAAAAGTCAATTCAAATGCAATTTTTAACAACACTTCTATAGCACTTTCAAACAGTTGCGCACTCTGCCGTTTAGTGCGACTTATCAAAATCTTTCATCACAATTTATAAAATAAAACAAATCAGACTTTACTATGTACATTTAAATAATAAAAGACAGAAATCATAAAATACTTAATTACAAAACGTTTTACAAAACATATTTACAAATTCCCTGTATATGCATGCTTCCAGATTATATATACACATAACAAAATATAGCTACCCAACTGTACAAATCCTGTGACTCGGTCTGCAACTCTTTCTTCCTTCAATCACAAGCTTCGTCCGGATTCCTGGTACCTACGCGTTAGAAACAAACTAACGCGCTAAGCATATAGCTTAGTGGGTGTACTATAGACTATAAACTCAATTAAATGAACCACAAATAAATATCTGTTAAGAAGAAATAAACCACAATATATATTCCACTCCATTTCAAAACGATTAAATTTCTAAATCAAAACATTAAACAATTTCAATCACTTTAATTTCAATAATGAGATCAATATACGAATGCTATCAATAAAATCATTCAGTACACTTTTCAATTCCAATCAATTCTGGCCCGCTAGAATACTAAACATATTAGGACCGGAATATGGGTCAAGGTCCCAACCCCCAGAACGAATCCTGAGGAGGTACGTGTCTCCCAACTCTAGGACCGTGGGTACGGAACCTAGAGAGGTACATAGCTCCCTATCCCAGGAACGAATCCTTGGGAAGGTACATTAACTCCCAACCCCCAGGACAAATGCTGAGGAGGTACGTATCTCCCAGCCTCTGAACGAATCCAAGAGGAGGTACATCAGTATCATCAATATCAATCAATCAGTAGCGGCGCAGTACTGCTCGGTAAAACCCAGCTGGTATACCAACCTCCTATATCCATAACAATAATTACTCAATAAACATACAAATCACATAATATTCTTCAAGAAACATATTCAATAAGTTTACGAAAATCAAAATCAAGTATTTTAACGAAATCGAAATGTTCGAAATTACAATCGAAATATAATCTATCATAAAATCGGTCCGAAATCAACCATAGATCTACAAATCATCAATTTTACATATAAAATAAACACTTTTCATAGAAATAATCGAAATCGAAAACTTTTAACGAAATCGAAAACGAAAACAAAAACGAGAAACGAAATCGAAAACTAAAACGAAAAAGTAAACGAAATACTTCTCGAAACGATTTCGAAAACGAGAGTACACCTACTTGGAATCCGTGTTTTTCGTTCGAGAAATCGCGGTTCCACGATTTCTTCTTTCCTTTCCTTTTCCTTTCTCCTTCTTCCTCTTCTTCCTCTTTTTCTTTTCTTTTCTCTCTTTTCTCGGCTCTTTCTCTCTCTTCTTGCTGTCTCTCTTTTCTCGCGCTTCTGCGAGAAGTTTCTTCTTTTTTTTATATTTTTTTCGCTACCGCGACCGCCGTCGCGACCTGTGGTCGCGGCACCAGGTCGCGCTGCTCACTGGAGTGCGCGCACCGCCTTCCTCGCGAGCGCGCCTTGGTCGCGCGAGTGGTCGCGTTGCTCTCTGCCCGATTTTGACAATTTCATCGCGAGCAGTCCATCGCGACCTGTGGTCGCAGTGGCTGGTCGCGATGCTCACTGCCAGGTTTTGCCATTTTCATCGCGAGCAAGCCATCGCGACCTGTGGTCGCGGTGACTGATCGCGATGCTCACTGCCCGAAATTGCGTTTTTCACCGCGAGCGAGCCATCGCGACCAGCAGAGAGCATCGCGATTTACACCCCCTCAAATAGTAAAAATTCATTTTCACATATTTCACATATATCAAAAATTCATTACCCGAAATCCGGGATGTTACACATCACCACTCACATAATCATTCATCCAGCTAGGAGGTCGTCTCTGCCTTGATTCATGTGGTGAAACTTCATTAGTTCTTGGTGAGTTGTGCACAACAGGTTCATTTTCAATTTCTCTAGCTGTGACTTCTTCAACTGCTTCTATGGTTTCAGTTTCTTAAGATCAACATCAACTCCTTTTCCTTGTTTTTCATTCCAATCCCAACAACTAGTTTCGTCAAATACTACATCCCGACTGATTATTATCTTCTGAGTCTTTGGATTGTACAATCTGTAGGCTTTTGAAGCTTCGCTGACTCCTGGCATCACACATTTTGTACTCTTATCATCAAGCTTGGTTCTTAGATTTTCTAGAGTGTGAACATAAGCCAGACAACCAAAAACCCGAAAGTAGTACACTGTGGGTTTCTTTCCACTCCATGCCTCATCTGGTGTAACATCCTTCACAGCATGAGTAGGACATCTATTTAGAATGTGTATGCTCCAATTCACTGCTTCCGGCCAGAATCTCTTTGGTACATTCATTTTTGCAATCATGCTCCTCACCATGTTCATAATAGTACGATTTTTCCTCTCGGCCACCCCGTTCCATTGTGGTGAATAAGCTGCAGTTAATTGCCTGTGTATCCCATGCATCTCACAAAATTGAACAAATTCATTAGAATTAAATTCTCCTCCTCTATCAGTTCGAAAAGCCTTAATGAACATACCAGTTTCTTTTTCAACAGAGGCCTTAAATTTCTTGAAAAAAGCTAAAGCTTTGGACTTCTCAGCAAGAAAATATATCCATGTTTTTCTACTGAAATCATTAGTAAAGGTTATGAAATACCTTTTGCTGCTGTTGGAGATTGGATTGATAGGTCCACAAATGTCAGAATGTATCAACTGAAGTACTTGTATGGCTCTCCAACGGCTCTTTGTAGGAAATGTCTCACGATGTTGCTTCCCCACCATACATTCTTCACAAACTTTTAAAGGAGTTTGCAGTAAGGAAATACCTGTCACCATATTCTTCTGTTGGAGTGTTTTCATACCATTGAAGTTTAAATGTCCAAATCTGTAATGCCACAACCACGTTTCCTCTTCAATTGTAGAGTTAAAACACATTTGTTTCTCAGTGGATGCATCAGTATTGAGTAGGAACATGCGGTTGGAAGCCATATCAACTTGAATTATCAAACCCTTGTCAGGATGATGAATTTGACAAGAGTTCTTTTGAATCAAATCATAATTCCTTTCTCCTGCAGCTAACCAAGACTAATAAGATTGCTTTTTAATTCAGGAACATAAAATACCTCAGTTATGCAGTACGTCACTCCATTGACTTCAATTCTTATGTTTCCTTTTCCCATAACATGAAGACTGGAATTGTTTCCCAACTTCACGCTATCTCTATAAGATTCATCCATTTTCGAAAATAGCTTCTTGTTCCCACTCATATGATTACTACATCCAGAGTCCAGGTACCAAGTGTTGCTCATCTGATTATCATTTTTCTCTTCTATATATGCCATCAGCAGCATCTCTTCCTCAGTCTCAGCCACATTAGCCTTGTTCTCTTTTTCCTTCTGAGGACATTCATATTGAAAATGTCCAAGTTCGTGACAGTGGTAGCACTCCACAGATGATTTGTTGTATGATCTTTGTAGACTTCTTCCTTTTCCACGACCTCTGAAACCTCCTTGATCTCTTCCTCTTCCTGATGTGTAGCTCTCTTGACTAACCTTGAGAGCTTGCTCTTCCATCTCATAACAACCCATCCTTTGTTCATGCACCTGAAGACTACTTTGCAACGCATCAATTGAAAGAGTATCAATATCATTGGACTCTTCAATTGCACATACAACATAGTTGTACTTAGGTGTCATAGATCTAAGAATCTTCTCAATGATAACTACATCTTCCATTTTCTCTCCATGTATCCTCATCTTGTTTGCAACAGTTAGTGTTCGAGCAAAGTAGTCGGTGACCGTTTCTCCATTCTTCATTTGCAGCATCTCAAACTCTTTTCGAAGAGCTTGCAATTGTGCACGTTTGACTCTAGCCGTGCCTTGATATTTTTTTTACAAAGAATCCCAAATATCTTTTGCTGTATCCTTCTTCAAAATTGTCTCTAAAACAGCTCGATCAATGGCTTGGAATAAGTAATTCTTGGCTTTTAGATCTTTAAGTTTTTGTTCCTCCAGAGTTTTGAGTTGAGCTTCAGTCAACACTATCCCTTCTTCATAGGTTGGAACACCATTCTCCACCAGACTCCAATATTCTTTTGATCTCAAGAAATTTTCCATCAACATACTCTAATGATCGTAATGACCATCGAGGCGTGGGATGGAAGGTTGAACAAAACTTTTTCCTTCAGACGTCATTAAAACTTGCTACAGCAATGTGTGCTTCTTTCTTTGATCTTCGGATCCCAATTGGCAAGCTCTGATACCAATTGTTAATTTCAAGTGTTTAATGAGAATAAAGTGCAGAGTTGTTCCCCCGTTTATTGAATAGAAGTGTGGCTTTAAATAGCCTTACAAATAAAGGAAGAAAACAACATGATCTCACGACTAACAATATAATCTCACGACTAACCAATCCTAGAAACAAGGGATGCTTTTGAAGAAGCATTCAAACCTTAGCTACATCCTAAAACATAGGATTATTCTAACTGAAGCAAAACAACTTAAACAAATAAATAATAACTCCACAGTGAACACTGAAACAAACTCACAAGAATATGAAGTATCATCTACATATTCGACATAAGCGTTTGAACACTCGACGAAGGATCAAAATCAATAATGCTCTCCAAAAATCATAGCATGCAAACATTCAAACAATTACAAGGGAAACATCCGACTATAGAGCGTACGACAAAGATGTAGCACTTACGAAAAGTGTCATAGAACGTAAAAACTCTGATAGTAAATTTGATATACACCCACAGAGCAGTTGACAACGAAACTCATGGTCTAGGGCGCTCTACAATTGAGAAGATATTTTACCATTGACTATACGACGTAGATCGCTCAAGCGAGTTCATATGATAAATATATTATCCACATAAAATGGTCGACAAACAAGGCTCAGCATATAGAATGCTCCGCAAATCAACGGAGTAAAAAAAATTTCAACTTGAAAAGCATTCGACAAATTACCCATTAACAACATGGAGCACGCAACTAAAATCACCAAGTAGAACGCTCTAGCAATGATCAAAACCTCAAAAAGCATCCAAAATCCAAGAATAACTTATAAACGTTCGACTATATCACGAAGGTAATGTTCGACACACCATCTCACTCTACAAAAATGAGAATGAAATCCTCACGTTAGAAGAGTTAGGCAAATTGTAGTGGATAAAAAGTATTAATGGGCCAGGCTCAAAAACCTCAATAAACCAGGCCTAAAGAAAAAACCATTGTGTTAGACATTTAAAAGTAAAGCCCACAAAGCCCATGAAACTCAAAGGTAAAACCTAAAAAATTATAGTCGATATAGGGCGTAATAACCACATAAAATGTAGGAAAAAGGAATGTTATGCGAGAATCAAGAGAACGGTAGAACGCTCCCGTGATCCTAGAGATACTCATTTAAAGACAATGAATGCACTAAATCAATTCTTGTAACGTTTCCGTAGACCCCTCCAACGGACGCTCAAACCTCAACTATAAAAATGGAGACCTCACAGGCTAAAGGTTAATTTTTGGAGAAAAACTCTCTCTATTCTTCTACTTTTCTCTGAATATTCACTTAGAAAAAGGCTGCCCGAGTACTTTCCGATGATCTTCCAAAGGTTTACCATCATACAAAGATTATTAATGAAACTATTGTTGGTTTTAGCACAAAAAAAATAAAATAAATTGCTATTGAATAATTGAGAACTAGCAATGAAACCTCTAAATTGTTGAGATGCCTGATTAAAGCCTTAACAATGGCTATCGGGAAACTGGCTCCCTGTTTGGGGAGGGTTCACTGTAGGAAGCAAAAAGGACAAGGGCCGTCCACCTCCAAGATTCATTTGATTTAGTTTGTTGTGTAAGGTCATGCTCAGCTCTTCAAAAGCTGCATCCATTTGATGCAACTCCTCCACAGTCAAATCTTCAATTGAGGCTTCCCACCAGCCTTGAGTGTTTTTCCCCTTTGTCATCTCTTTTAGCATCTTCCCACGCTCTTTCTCAGCAGCTAGTTGGTGGAGGAGGTGGTTGTGGTATTGGTTCAGCTCCGCAATTCTCGCCTGGCGATGAGCCTCAACAAGAGGGTGGGTGTGGTCATTTGCTGGCTGGTTCAGTCCTAGGAAGCGGTTAGAAACAGCTTCAATGGAGGGATGGCCGAAGGAGTAAGGATTCCCTGATGGTGAGAACACCAGAACCCCAACTTGAGCACCAGTTAAAGTCGCAAGTTCACTTGCCTTTTTGTGAATCCCATATTTACGCTTAGAGAATGTTACCATTCTTTCATTTGCATTTTCAATCCTCTTTATTTCAATAACTTGCTTGCCTCTGGTTTTTTTGATTGGTTCAGCCATAGCGAACAACTTGTGCAAAAGATACAAATTTATTTGAAATATGCAGATTTGAGACGTTTTGTTGGTTTGGTATTGCATGATTTGAGACGTGTTTATAACATAAGAAACTCAGGACATTAATTAGTGCAAGCTCAAAATTGTTTCTTTTTATATTTTCATCTTACCATATATTTTGAACTTTTAATGTTTGGATAATCAATTTGGCCAGCACCTTAAAAATCTGATTTGGATACCAAATATTTGATGGTGGGTAAAGCTGTACTATTTACTTAATTTGGTAGTTGTACTACACTGTAATATTTAGTATGTTATTTGTATTTACAATCTCCAACACCATATTATCACAATCGCGTAGTAATAATTTAATTGATAAATATCCTATTTACTTGATTTCAATCGCACAACAATATTATGATCAATAAAACAAATTTTGTAATAGATGATTCCATTAATATAATTAGTGTAGGCTAAACAATCAAATCGTGATATTAAATAATTTAATTGTATATTTGTAACAGAGACATAACTAGAAATTTATTTTACGATGGGTTAAAATAATACTTTTTGAAAAAAAAATATTATTTGGTATTAAGCAAAAATTTCATTAAACAAAAATTAAAGGAAAAATTGCTCAAACTCCCCCTAATTTAGCTAATGCACGCATTGATAAATTTACTATAATTACACAAAAACCTCTAAAATTCATTAGCTAATGGGTGGACTAACAGTTGACTAACAGATTTAAGGGTAAAATGTCATTTATATAACTTTTTTTTTGTTTGAATAGACTTTTTACACAATTTTAAAAGTTATCAAAAAAAATAAAATTACTATTAAAAAAAGACTTGAATTCTTAAAAAGAATATAAATTAATCCCAATGTCAACAATATCAATAAATTTTTTCTTATTTTTACAATATAAAATGTTAGAAATTTAACTATGGTCAATGAATTTCAAGGGATATTTGTATAATTATGGTAAAAGTTACCACTGCGTATAATATTATCGAAATTTGGAGAGTTTATGTAATTTTTTCTAAATTAAAATAATATATATAACTTCTTTTTTTTGAAAAATTTGGACTGGGCTATAGTCCAACCCAGCTCCTGAAGAGCTCCGCCACTATTTGTACAGTCGAAATATATTAACTTAATTTACAACTTCAACATCCAACTTTATAATATTACTCATACTATAAATGGATTAAATGTAAATGGATATATTGTAGGAAAAAAGATCTTTGTAAACGCAACAAAAGAAAGAAATAGGTTTTAAAATTTTTTCCTTTTCATTGAAAACTCTTTTCAAAACGATCTTGTTATCGTACATATGCGAATAGAAAAGTGAGACTACAATACTTTTAATGCTTTTCTTATTTCTTTGATTTCTTAATTCACCACCAAGTCTTCCAAACTATGACCCGCGGTCTGACAACGTGTTGTGGACACATTACGGATGAAGAGATGGAGATCACAAGCAAGCCAAAAAGACAACCTCTTTACCTCTCCTACGGTCGGCCGAACCTGCACAAAGGGAACAAGAAAACTTTTTCTTTTTCTTTTGTGTTCGCCGCACCACCCTTTTGCTTGCCTAGGGTTTGCTTATCTTTCTTTTATTGATGTAATGTATCTTATATATAAGTCTCTAGGGTTTTAGTTTGACCATTAAAATAGTATTCTAAATTATATTTAATTTGGTCACCACTAGAGTTTGAACTCTTGACCTATAGGCACTTTAAATAATTTTATTATTTAATCCTTCTTTTTTATTTGTCAAGGTTTGAACTTGCAACCTCCTATTTAATAATTAAAACAATTAATAATTTAAAATTATTAATATTTATTTAATTAATTCTCTTTAATTAAACTGTGTCAGTTTCGTAATACAGTTAATTGGACTATCTAATTAATTTACCGTGAACCTCACTACCAACAACTATAAAGGCTAACAAGGGGACCTAATGGACCTACAGTTTTGAGCTTCAATAATACTTAGAAATATTAATTAACACTCTTTAATTAAGATTCCATGATAATTATCCTCAAAGTTATTCCACTAAAAACCCGAGGTTGAACTCTCGAAACTGCAGATGTTTTATACAATCTGAAATCTCAGTGTCCATTAATATAGCTATTATATATGGTATGATCCTCCACAAATCGTTCATAATTAGAGTAAGATTATAAAGTTCATTATACCCCTCTAATTATATATTTTCCTTTAAGCATCCTTGATTCTCTAATGAACAATTAAATGCTATATTCCTTACGAAAGAAGGAGAGCACTCATAATTGTTCAAACCTCGAATCAACCCTTAAGGGAACTGTAACACCCCCTCACTCAAATCGCTCGAACCGAATCAGGGAGCACTATAATATACTAAAATCTAACTTTTACTTTTATATAACCATAATTAAAAATTATATTAAAAACATTTAAAAGTATTTGAAAATGGTCCAAATAAATTTTCGAAAATCTTGCTAGAGTTTCGTCTGTTTTGCTGACTTCCCAAAACCTGTTTACAGTTAAAAATTCATAAAAATATCAACTTCTAAATTCTCAAATCAATTTTTCGCACCCTTCTAAATATAGTGCGACTTACCAACCAATTTATCACAATATAATTTATAAAGATTCAAATAACATAATCATATAATAAAATATTTACACAGCGGAATTTCTTCAAATATGTACAAACAGTTTCTGTATATGCATGCGGTATCAAAACATATATATTTATTACAGAAGAACTACCAAAATATATGCAGGAAAGATGTGATTCCGGACTTTGGTTCTGCAGTCTCTACTCTTCTTTGTTTTTACCTCCCTGGGAACCTCTGTTACCTGCGTGTGAGAAAACTCAATACGCTAAGCATATTGCTTAGTGGATGTACACAAAATTGTATATACAAATCTACTATATCAAATACGTTTATCTATATTCGATACAAATATAATTAAACGATAATTAAATCATATATGAGGCTCATATCAAATCAAATCAAATACTCAACAAATACAATATTCAAAATCAATCAACAGACAAAATCTTCATAATTTCTCAAATGCTTTCATATAACAAATCTATTTTCAGACTGGGCTCCTGACATACAAAACATAAGCTATCAGACTGGATTACTGGTTGTTCGGCATCAGACGCAAACGGGCAAGCCGCCGAACATCAGATTAGAATGGAACACTAACGGAGTTATCCGCTGTAAATGTCCCATAACAAATTTCAGAACCCTAGGACCGGCACTTTGGGCCTGTACTATCCAAAGGGTGGTATAATCGGCACAGTACTGTTCAGACAAAAACCCAATTGACATTTCAACCTCCTATATCCATATCTATGTTTATACACATCAGAGCCAAAATGTTTTCTCAAATCCAATGTCAATATATTTCATTTCTTTCAGAATCATTGAATTCAACTTATTCGATTTCAATTCATATCGATATATATATATATATATATATATATATATATATATATATATATATATATGAAATTCAAATATCATATAACGGAAATATACGAATATATTTCTAAATCAATAATCATATCAAATCAATCCAAAAATATATTCAAACGTATTTCATAATTCCATATCGAATCAAAATGCCCCAAAATCATTTTCCGATACATTTCACAAGTATAATATAATTAAAATCACTTTCAACAATATATTTTCAAAACAATATATTTCCAAAACAATATATTTCCATAACACTATTAGAACCAAAACGTATTTAAATCAATTCAGAATAGGATTCATAATCAATATTTCGAATATAAACTATATTATAAATCAAATCAGTCCAAAATCCATTTCAAACAATAAACTATAATCAATATAATCCAAATAACTCAAAATGAATCAAATTCAATCAATTCAAAATATTCTGAAAAACGGAAAAAATTCGAAAAACACGTGTACGCCGAACCTGAACACTTCCTCCTACTCTTTTCCTTCTTCTCCTCCTCTTTCCTCCTTCTTCTTCTTCTTTCCTTCTTCTTCTTCTTATTCTTCTTCTCTCCTTTCTCTCTCTTCTTTCTCTCTCGTTCTGGTTTCTGTTCTGCTTCTGTGTGTTTGCTGTGTTTTTTGCTTCAATTTCGTTTATGAAGCCCCACCGCTTCATCATTCGATGCTATTTTTTTTTTAATTTTTAAGCCATCGCGACCGCACATCGCGAACGGTGGTCGCGTCGCTCGGTCACGATGCTCACTAGTGGAAACTTGTCACTTTCAGTACGAGCGGCTACCGCGAGCACTGGTCGCAGTTTCTCATCGCGATGCTCACTGGCCCAATTTCTCCATTTTCATCGCTAGCAGCTACCGCGATCCCTAGTCGCGAGGATGGTCGCGATGCACACTGTCCAATTTTTCACCCTTTTCTTCGTACATTGTTTTCGACCTTTTCAAATTGGTCCATTTAATTACATTTTTCACCCCTCAAATCATAAATATCATATTCACATACTCAAGATTAATTTAATCATACTTTTCATATTTATTCGAAATTAGAGATGTTACAGGAACTACTCCCCTACTTCTCGCAAGAAAAAGTGGATTCCAATATTGTATTCAAACCTTTCCAGCCACAAGTTAAACCACAACTCCAAGATACAGAGGTATTGATCGAGAAAACTACATTCGACCTCACTCATGGTAAGTCAAAAGCCACGATCTAACCTAAAGAAGTCGATAAGACACTCAGGATTAAGATCATCCATATACAGTCATCAATTGTCAATATATATAAATCTCATCTACTAACGAATTTTGGTAAGAGATTCATATAAATAGTGGATTAGTCCTATATGATCTCATTATATAAGTGCCTCCATTCTTATGTCAACTGCATGAGCAATCTAGGATAAGACCACCGTACACTATATAATAGACCGCAGCAGTAGATCAACTATAAACAAAGTACCCTGTTTTGTTTGCTCTTTACGGACTCTTTAGATTGCATGTCTCAAAATGAATCTGTAGCACCCCCCGACCCGACCCGGCCGGACCGACCCGGGGAGCGCTACTCCGACTTTCAAAAACTTTTCAAAACTTCATTTTCCATTTCAAATCATTTTGAGCCCATAAAAATAATTAAACTTTTTACGAAAATTCGGCAGAGTACCGTTTAATTTTCGGACTTTCCAAAAACCTGCTTTTACATAAAACAATTTAAATTCACATTTTCCACAAACACTCCTATATCTCGTATCAAACAGTTGCGCACTCTGCCGTTTAGTGCGACTTATCAAATAGTTTATAAAATAAAACAAAACAGACTTTACTATTTACATTTAAATAATAAAAGACAGAAATCATACAATAATTAATTACAAACGTTTTACAAATTTCCTGTATATGCATGCTTTCAGAATATATATACACATAACAAAAATATAGCTACCCAACTGTACAGTCTCTGTGACTCGGTCTGCAACTTGCTCTTCCTTCAGTCTCTAGCCTCCTCTGGATTCCTGGTACCTACGCGTTAGAAACAAACTAACGCGCTAAGCATAAAGCTTAGTGGGTGTACTAAAATCTCAAATAAATAGATCACAATATATATATATATATATATATATATATATATATATATCAATTCAAATCATGTTCAAAACAATTACATTTCAGAATCAAAACATATAATAATTTTAAGCACTTTAACTTCAATAATGAGGTCAATAGAATTTCGATCAGTAAAAGCATTCAATACACTTTTCAATTCCAATCAATTCTGGCCTGCTAGAATACTAAACATTCTAGGACTGGAATATGGGTCAACGTGACGTCCGGGGTTGCCCCGCAACAACAGTCACTGATATCAACGTGATTGTCCGAGATTGCCCCGCAACAACAATCACTAATATCATTGTGATCGTCCGAGATTGCCCCGCAACAACGATCACTAAATCGGTGTGATTGTCCGAGATTGCCCCGCAACAACAATCACACAATAATAACGGCGCAGTACTGCTCAGTAAAACCCAGCTGGTATACCAACCTCCTATATCCATTTCTATGTCTAAGTATCCTAGGGCCGTTACAATAAACGATTTTCAAGTATTCGCAATAAATTACAAATCATAAACAATAGTCATGCAAGCAACTAAATCAAGTATTATTTTTTTTTTTTTTTCACAAATCGTAACAATCAAAATATTCGAAAACACGATCCAAATGCTGTCTATCGTAAACGTATTACAAATCAACAATAGATATGCAGATCATCAATTTTTCTTCATATAGCATAAACCATTTTCATACGAAAGTTGAAAACGAAGAATCGAAAACGTAAACGAAAACAAAACGAAACGAAATCGAAAACGAAAACTCAAAAGAAAACGGAAATGAAAACGATAACTAAATACTTTTCATAACGATTTCGAAAACAAACGTACACCTACTTGGAATCCGTGTTTTCGTTCGACAAACCGCGGTTCCACGGTTTCTTTCCCTTTTCCTTTCCACCTACACTTCCTTTTCTCTTCTCTCTCTTTCTTCTTCTTCTTTTTCCTTTTCTTCCCTTTTTTTTTTTCTCTTCTCCTTCTCTTCTTCCTCTTCTTTTCTTTTCTTTTTCTCTCCCTCGGTCTGTCTCTTTCTTTCTGTTTTTCTGTGGCTTCCGCGAGAAGCCAAAATTTTTTTTATATTTTTGTCGCTACCGCGACCGCCGTCGCGACCTGTGGTCGCGGCACCAGGTCGCGATGCTCACTGGAGTGCGCGCACCGCCTTCCTCGCGAGCGCGCCTTGGTCGCGCGAGTGGTCGCGCTGCTCTCTGCTCGTTTTTGACAATTTCATCGCGAGCAGTCCATCGCGACCTGTGGTCGTGGTGGCTGGTCGCGATGCTCACTGTCAGATTTTGCCATTTTCATCGTGAGCAAGCCATCGCGACCTGTGGTCGCGATGACTGGTCGCGGTACTCACTGCCAGATTTTGTGGTTTTCACCGCGAGCGAGCCATCGCGACCTGTGGTCGCGGTGACCAGGTCGCGATGCTCTCTGGTCCAGTTTTCCAATTTTTCATTTTTTTTCATTTTTCACTATTCAATCCGGTCCGCTGGAAATCATAAAATAAACATACATTTAATTACATTTACACCCCCTCTCAAATAGTAAAATTCATTTTCACATATTTCACATATATCAGAAATTCATCACCCGAAATCTGGGATGTTACAGAATCCTTTTGTATATGACTTTCATATATTCAATTTGAGATTAAATCTTACAATCTTGGATGTTACGCACACATGTTATAAACGTATGAATATAAATTAAAACACTTTCATTTGAATGAAGAACTATTACTTTTATTCTTGTCTAATTACATTTACATTTACAAGCTTTATAGCATAAATCCTAACAATCTCCCACTTGCACTAAAGCATGTGGGACAAGTCTCGTAAACCTAGACTCTCTTGGTGACATTCAAACACTTTAGCCGTTAAGGTCTTCGTAAATGGATCAACGAGGTTGTCCTGCAACGCGATCTTCATCACGGTCATGTCTCTTCTCTACATTGTCTCTCTAATGAGATGATATTTCATTTCTATATCACAATAAAGTGTTATGGGCTTATCCAGATCTGGAACAACTTCTAGATCATTTAAGAACTTATGGAGCCATACAGCCTCTTTAGCAGCTTTACAAGCCGCTACATATTCGGCTTCTATAGTGGAATCAACAATACAAGATTGCTTGATACTCCTTTATACTATGGCTCCTCCACCAAGGGTGAATACTGACCTAAACATGAATTTTCTAGAATCCTTGTCTGACTGAAAGTCAGAATCTGTATATCCTAACGAAATCAAATCATGTCCGAAATATACCAGCATAGTTTCTCATTTTTCGAAGATACTTGATAATGGTTTTTACAACAACTCAATGATCTAATCCTGGGTTGGACTAATATCTGCTGGCTACTCCCATTGTAAAGCAGATGTCGGGTCTCATGCATAATATAACATACATAAGATTACCTACCATTAACGATTAGAAAATACGTCTCATATCCTCAATTTCGTGAGGTGTCTTCAAACACTGTTCCTTAGACAAGTGAACTTCATGCCTAGAAGGTAAATTACCTTTCTTGGAGTTCGCCATCTAAAATCACATAAGTACCTTGTCGATATACAATGCCTAAGATAATGCTAACAGTTTGTTCTTGTGATTCCTTATTAATTGGATCCTTAGCACATAACTTGCCTCTCCCAAATCTTTCATTTGGAATTGATTAGCAAGTCAACCTTTTACTTCTAATAACGTTTCTATGTCATTCTTAATGATTAGGATATCATCTACGTAAAGGACCAGGAATATTACTTTCGTGTTAGTAATGTGCTTGTATGCACAAGGCTCATCAACGTTTTGCTTAAAGCTATAGGTTTTGATAGCAGTATCAAACCTAATATTCCAATATCTAAATGATTGCTTAAATCCATAAATAGACCTCTGCAACTTGCAAACTTTTTTCTCTTGATCTTGGGACTCAAATCCCTCTAGTTGCCTCATGTAGATGCTCTTATCAAGATTGTCATTCAACAATGTAGTCTTAACATCCATTTACCAAATTTCGTAGCTGAAATGGGCAGTTATGGATAAAAGTATCATAATAGACTTAAACATAGCTACTAGCGAGAAGGTCTCTTCATAATCAACCCTCTTCTTATGGGTATAACCCTTTGCAATTAGCCTTACCTTAAAGGTCTCTACCTTCCCGTGTACTCCTCTTTTTCTCTTGTAAATCTACTTACACACTATAGGTTTTATCCCATCAGGTAAGTCTACAAGTTCTCAAACCGAATTGGAGTACATGGACTCCATCTCAAGATTCATGGTTTTAAGCCATTCCTCTTTATCCGAAGCTTCCATTGCATGTTTAAATGATAATGAATCATCCACACAAGCATTAGAAACGACACCCTGTGCCTCTCCAATACCTAAATAGCGATCAGGTTATCATACAACCCTCCTACTACATCTCGGTGGTAGTGCATCTTGACTAGGAATCGTCTGACTATCAGACGTGGATGGAACAACAACTTTGTCAACAACGTTTATTGACTGAGAACTGGTCATATAAGGTTCTAGCTCTTTAATACAATCTTTGATCGAAGTTTATGATCACTCATATAATCTTACTCAAGAAACATTGCGTTTGTCGATACAAACACTTTGTTATCTTGAGGATTATAAAAGAATCCACCTCTAGTTTTCTTTAGGTATCCTACAAACAGACATACCTATGAACGAGGTTCTAGTTTTCTACTTTTTTTTCTTCAGTACATGTACCAAACACCAATTCGGATCTTTTTTCCTCTAAATTACTACAATGGACCCAATTCCATCATTGGTGAGATATAAAGATCTGTTTTTCTTTCCCCGGGCAATTGTCATGGCCCCTTTTGAGACCTTCCACAAATCACCTACAAAAGTGGTCACATACCCATCCTTTGGTAACTATCCTATGGAGATGAGATTCTTCCGAAGACTCAGAATGTGCCTGACATTGTTTAGCTTCCAGACGAATCCATCAAATTGATCTTCACATCTCCTTTTTGATGATGTCACAATCTTAGTCATTACTAAGATACACTTTTCCCAGTTACCCAGACGCATAATTCTTTAGCTGTTCTTTGCGCGAGGTGGCATGAAACTAGGCCCTCAAGTCAAGCACCAATGACTCGGTCCTCCTCTCTAAGGAGCATATCAAAGCATAATCGGATTCGTCAAAAACAACATTTGCTCATGTTTGTCCATCATTACCCTTCTTGGAATTTGTACAATCAGCCTGATAATGACCCGTCTTACCATAATTCCAACACTCAACATCTCTCTTTGGCTTGGATTTTGTTTAACAGTCTCTGTACTTCGACAGATCTCTACTTTTATTTACCTCGATTGCCTCTGTCTTTGTTCCTATCTCTACCTCTGCTTTCTACACTTAAGGCTGATGACGAACTACCACCCTCTTCTTGGTGTCTTCTGATCTCTTCAGTCATGATCATACTCACAACTTCCTAGAACTTTAACAGTGTTGTCCCAAATGATGTGTTGATTAATTGTATGGCCTCTTTCTAGCTATTTGACATATTCCCTAGAATCAATAATGCTTGAATTTCTCCCTTAAACTTCAAGTTTATAATCTCGTTGAACGCATTCAGGTGTTCTTTGAATCCGTTATTTTCAGACATCTTTAAATTGAAATTTTTTTTATTAAGTATACCTTATTTATTGCTAATGCCTGTTCGTACATGTTTGCAGGGGCTCTCATCAATGCTATTGTAACATCCCGGATTTCGGGTAATTAATTTTATATATGTGAAAATAAATTTTACTATTTAAGGGGTTGAAAATGTAATTAAATGTATGTTTATTTTATGATTTCCAGCGGACCAGATTGAATAGTGAAAAATTAAAAATTAAAAACTGGACCAGAGAGCATCGCGACCAGCCACCGCGACCACAGGTCGCGATGGACTGCTCGCGATGAAATTGTCAAAGTTTGGCAGTGAGCAACGCGATCTCTCGCGCGACCAAGGCGCGCTCGCGACCAAGGCGGTGCGAAAATTCCAGTGAGCATCGCGACCTGGTGGCGCGACCACAGGTCGCGACGGCGGTCGCGGTAGCGAAAAAAATATAAAAAAAAAAGAGAAGCTTCTCGCAGAAGCCAGAGAAAACAGGACAGCGAGAAAGAGAGAGAAAAGGCCGAGAAAAAGAAAGAAAAGAGAAGAAAAAAGAAAGAAAAGAAAGAAAAGAAAGAAGAAGAAGAAGAAGAAGGAGAGAGAAGAGAAAAGGAAGTGTAGGTAAAAAGGAAAGACGAAACCGTAGAACCACGATTTACCGAAAAGAAAAGGATTCCAGGTAGGTGTACTCTTGTTTTCGAAATCGTTTCGAGAATACTTTTTCGTTTTAGTTTTCGATTTCGTTTCTCGTTTTCGTTTCGTTTTCGATTTCGCTAAAAGTTTTCGATTTCGATTATTCGTATGAAAAGTGTTTATCTATATGTAAAATCGATGATTTGTAGATCTATGGTTGATTTCGGACCGATTTTATGATAGATTATATTTCGATTGTAATTTCGAACATTTCGATTTCGTTAAAATACTTGATTTTGATTTTCGTAAACTTATTGAATATGTTTCTTGAAGAATATTATGTGATTTGTATGTTTATTGAGTAATTATTGTTATTGAGTAATTATTGCCATATTTATTGTGAATTTGGTTTATCGGAAACGGCCCTAGGATACGGAAACATAGAAATGGATATAGGAGGTTGGTATACCAGCTGGGTTTTACTGAGCAGTACTGCGCCGATACTGATTGATTGATACTGATGATTCTGATGTACCTCCTCTTGGATTCGTCCAGAGGCTGGGAGATACGTACCTCCTCAGGATTCGTCCTGGGGGTTGGGAGCTTGACCCATATTCCGGTCCTAATATGTTTAGTATTCTAGCGGGCCAGAATTGATTGGAATTGAAAAGTGAACCGAACGATGCTATTGATAGCATTCGTATATTGACTGCAGTATTGAAATTAAAGTGATTGAACTAGTTTAATGCTCTGATTTTGAAATTTATTTGATTTGAAATGGATTCGAAAGGAATTATATATATTGTGATTTATTTAATTGAGTTTATAGTACACCCACTAAGCTATATGCTTAGCGCGTTAGTTTGTTTCTAACGCGTAGGTACCAGGGATCCGGAAGAGGCTAAAGACTGAAGAGATAAAGAGTTGCGGACAGAGTCCCAGAGATTTGTATAGTTGGGTAGCTATATTTTGTTATGTGTATATATAATCCGAAAGCATGCATATACAGGGAATTTGTAAAATGTTTTGTAATTAATTATTTTATAATTTCTGTCCTTTATTATTTCAATGTTTGTAAATAGTAAAGTCTGATTTGTTTTCTTTTATAAATTGTGATAAACTGTTTTGATAAGTCGCACTAAACGGCAGAGTGCGCAACTGTTTGAAAGTGTTATAGAAGTGTTTGTGAAAATATGAATTTGATTTGATTTGTGGAAAACAGGTTTTGGGAAGTCCGAAAAACAAACGGTACCCTGCCGAATTTTCGTGAAAAGTTTATTTATTGTTATGGGCTCACTTGAAAATGATTTCTATCTGTCTTAAGGATTTCTATCTGTTTTATGGGCTCACAATGATTTTGAAATGTAAAATTGAAGTTTTGAAAGTCCGAGTAGCGCTCCCCGGGTCGGTCCGGTCGGATCGGGTCGGGGGGTGTTACAGCTATAGTAGTTTTATGGTTCTTCACGTTAAATGCAACTTTCCTCATTAGGCTGAGTCGAATTGACCCCAAGGCTTTTTGGTCTAACACATCCTATTCTTCTGGATTCATTGTTTCTGGCTTTGGTCCTTTCAGCGACCAGAACAAGTCCTTCTGATACAGATAGTCCGTCATCTGCATCATTCAAAAGCTATAGTTTGTTCCATCGAACTTTTCCACCCTAAATCCTTCTCTCTCCAATCTCATACCTCCTGATGAAATCAAGTAGCCGCTGAATTTCCTGAGTTTACTAGAACCGTGACACCCAACCTATGGCTTTGATACCAGTTATTAAGAATTACATTGAATCTCAATGCAACAAAATGGTTCTACGATTAGCCAAACTCACATATAAGCACAAATAAACAATATAAAACAAAACAAGAGTTTTACGTGGTTTGGAAAAACTTTCTACATCTCAAACTCTCTCTTTCGCTCTCACTTTTTTCTTTTTAATTGTTGTAAAGTTAATCACTATAATGTATTTATAGTGATTAACTAGGTCTAGGGTTAGCCTAAGGAAAACCAATTTGAACAGGAAACAGAACCTTCCAAAATTGACTTCCTACACAATTCAGGATATGCGCGCGACCTGTCGTGTGACCTCCTAGTCGGCCACTCTCTAGAAAAATCAGTTTTATCTACTGAAGCGAGTAAACATGCCCGTGCTACCTGCTGACGCGACCTCTAAGGAGTCGCGCGGCTTGCTATTATCCCAACAAATACTCATAGATCTAGATTAGGAGGATTATATGGGACATCCAAAAGGTTGAGATCTAGTCAAGGTGTGGTGAATTTAGATCCATTTTCGATATCTGAGAACTAATTCGAATAGGCTAAAAGGGTTTCACTCAAGTTTGAAATCATCAACGCAACCAGAGAATCTAGTGAAATTTGAATCCATGAACATCAATGGAAACTCAAATCCTATTATATAATTTTAACCGTTAAAATTTTGGTTAGAGTGATCAAATTGATGTATTTCAAAAACTTTAAAGACAACACAATCCCAAATCGGAAAGATTAATCAAAAAGTGACAATGTTAAATATCTTAGGGACCATATACTTTAAACTTATAAGTTTTTTGATAATCACTTTGGCAGCTTAAAATTTTGATTGGGTTACCAATTTGATTGTGGGTAAAGCTATATTTACTTAATTAGTAAAAATTTAAATTGGAAATTCAAAAATGGGTAGAGCTTATTTAATTAAATTTATTTATTTAATTTTTTACTTAAACATCCAACTACTTGCCAAGAAACTAATGTCCTTGTATATTTAATTGGGCTGGCAACATTTGTTGCGCTTACCAAATATTTGATAATGAGTAGAACTTTATTTAGTTAAAATTTCTATATAAATTTGTAATTTCAACCTCTAATTATTTGTTAAGAAATTATTTGACAATTGCTCCGCAATTCTTACCTAGCGCTGAGCCTCAACGAGAGGGTGGTGATATCATTCAATGGTGGGTTCACTACTAGGAGGCGTTTAGAAACATATTCAAAGGGGGGCGGCCAAAAGAGAAAGGCTTGTGCAAGGTCATTTGCCTTTTTGTAAATCCCTGATTTGTGTTTGGAGAATGTTATCATTCTTCATTTCATTTTCGATCCTTTTTTTTTTTCAATCACTTGGTTTTTTTTTGGGCAAACAAGTGATTGAAGTAAAGAGGATTGAAAATGAACTGACAAAATGATAACATTCTCCAAATGCAAATTTGGAATTTACAAAAAGGCAAGTGAGCTTGCCAGTTCAACTATTGCTCAGGTTGGGATTCTGGTGTTCTCTCATAAGGGAAGCCATGCTCTTTGGGCCATCCCTCCACTGAAGATGTTTCTAATCACCTCCTAGGAATGAATCAACCAGTAAATGACAACAGTACTCACCCTCTCGTTGGGGCTCACCAACAGGCGAGGATTGCGGAGCTAAACCAATACCACAACGACCTCCT
Source organism: Xanthoceras sorbifolium (assembly GCA_003430845.1). Taxonomy (NCBI): domain Eukaryota; kingdom Viridiplantae; phylum Streptophyta; class Magnoliopsida; order Sapindales; family Sapindaceae; genus Xanthoceras; species Xanthoceras sorbifolium. The sequence continues at coordinate 30,322,584 of CM010618.1, forward strand.
CCGCCAACTGGACGTTGAGAAAGAGCATGGGATCGAAGATGCTAACAAAGATGATAAAGGGGAAAAACAGTCAAGACTGGTGGAAGACCTGGATGCAGCTTTTGAAGTGCTAAGCAAGACCTTACACACCAAACTAAATCAAATGAATCTTGGAGGTGGAGGGCCCTTATTTTCATTGCTTCCTCCAGTGAACCCTCCTCAAATAGGAAGTCAAGTCTCCCCATGGCCACGGTTATGGCTTTAATAAGCCATCTCAATTATTTTGTATTAAAGTGTCATTAATAATCTTTGCATGATTGGGTATAACTCAAAAGGCTAGTCTATTGGGTTGTGACATATATATATATATATATATATATATATATTTGCATGATTATGTATATGACTAATATGTTGGGTTGTGGCATACACACACAAAATCTTTGCATGATTGTATATATGACTAGTCTATTGGTGGTGGTGTACACACACACCCAACGTAGGATTCATTTTATATTCTATTGACTTTATACGTGGATTCTCAAATTTTATTTGTGCTATTTCTTATATAACAAATAATGTGCAAGGGTGTAGCTGCTAATGGGCTTGGGGGCTTGGCTGGGTTGCAGCTCATCCAAGATTTTGGGAAAATAAATTTATGAATATTTTGTAAGTTGTATATTAATTTTGTGATGACTTTTTTCTAAACAATTATAAATCTAGGATGAATTTCAATAGACTACCATGATATTTGGTCATATTACAATAAAATCGTGAGTTTAACCTTAATTATATATTAGTATCCTTGACTAACTGGTTAACCATTAAAATTGACAGTCAACCAATGGTTAAAGGATAATATAGTTATTTTAGTCTTAATTTCTTAAAAATAAAATAAAAAAATTATAAAAAACTTAAGTGAATCTGTAATGTCCATCAAGATTGATGGATGGTAGTGATTATATTGATAAAAAAAGGTAAAAAATAAAATAAAAAAATGAGCAAAAAAAAAGAAAAATTTAGATTGGATCTCCATTATTCATCGACATTGATAGACGGTGGAGATCCGAGGATCTCCATCCCACCAAGAACCCACAAAAAAAAAATAGAGACAAATTTGCTCCCATTGATGGAGCGGCGCCAGTGCAGATGAAGCTTCACCTTCATCTACGATGGAATTCCATCGCAGAGGTTGCGATGGAACTCAATCTATGGTGGAGCTGCTCTATTGCAGATGGAGTAGATCTGTCTCTAAATTTATTTATTTTTGGGTTGTTGGTATTCTTGATTAGATAGATATCCAATCTAGAGATTAGATATTCACTTTTTTTTCTTCTTTTTTTTCTTTTTTTTTTTTTTAAAAAAAAATTTTGAGATAAAAGATATGAGTGAAGCCGCCTATATATTGGGAGTTAAGATTATGAGAGATAATTCGAAGAACCTTCTAACTCTATCACCATAGCCTTACATTCACAAGATTCTTAAATGATTCAACATGGCTAATTGTAGCCTTTCATTCGCCTTGATTGAATCAAGATGAGGTTTACAACAAGAACACAAGTCTCTTTAACTAATCATGATCATATACGCCAATATCATGATAACCTGATTAAGCTAGATGTGAGAATGTAATTGACGCTTAAGTTGGAAAAGTGAGCTTTATGAACTTAAGTTAGGCGCTGCGGATGGCGACTGCACTCAGGTCTATACAGTGAATAGTTTGAGATATACATTCTTTACACTAATGAAATTCATTGTAGCGTGTGATTTATACCACGTGTGCTTAGTGACCATAAAAAAGGAAAATGAGTAAATGATTCCCTGCTTCCTCATTATGTAAGTTTCTCGAGGTTTGATGAAACCTCAAATGGTGTCCTTGTGACCATTGGCTTTGTCATCAAAGTGACAAAACAATGTTAGCTTCCTTAGCGTATTTTTTTTTATGGCCATGGTATAATTCGGTTTATGATTTGAAATTGAGATACAAGTGATCGATGGGAAGATCTAATGTTTCTTCATAAGCTTATGGTATTCACTCTTTGACCAATTGTATTCAATACAATTGTGAATACATGAGATAGTCAAGCATGACTTTACATAAGGAGGGATTAGGTATGCTTGGGCAAATGAATGAAAATTGAATTTGAGACGTACACAAATGATCAATAAATTTGATACATGGTACATCAAAATTCAAGCTCCAATACAAGTTGATTGTTCATCAGTCATATTGTGCATTTGCTAGTATGTTTATTTGTTAATAGATTCAAAAGTATGAGAAACATAATTGTGTAAGATTTACATTGTCCTACTTGCACGAATGGGAGATGTTGAAATAATTGTACGCTCAAATGGAATAATCAGATAATTACTAGTTAATTACTATCTGATTAATAATTAATAAATAATTATCAGTTATTAATGATAATGACATCACTATCTGATATTTGAATTTAATAATTTAAATAAACTAATCAAGTCGGATTGTTATAAGATATTTAAATTTATTTAAATTCAAATATTTGTTGTAAACGATTGTTTTATTTTAGAGTCTCTTTCGTGGTTCTTTTCTAGTCTCCAGCACTTGGACGGTGAGTAGATATATATTTTTTTTTATATAATCGCTTTCCAACCGATGATATAGTATCTTATTTCTGTTGTGATGAACTTATTGCCAACAAATTTTATAATGTATTATCATTTTTTAGATGTCTTTCTCTATATAAGCGTACAAATAATGTGATATGACTATTCATTAATTTTTATATATATACTCATAGCTTAACTTTTATTTTTATTTAAAAAAAAAATTACGCATCCCTTTTGAAGGTTGTCCTATTGATTTCTCTCATGTAAAATGCCATTTATTGAATAAGAAACTTTTTACTTTTCATCTTCTTATAGAAAAGTAGAATTAAAGATTAGGATCTCTATCTTTTTCAACCTTTTTTTTTCTCTTAAAATGGTTGACTTCTTATATTTATCTTGTCTTGCCACTCGTTTAATACAACTGTGATTAGTTCTTCAATAAAATTATTGTCTAAATCCAATAATTTTAATATTGTCTAAATCCAATAAACAAATAGAAAAGGATTATCAGTGCTTGGCCTAAGTCCCTTACACACACATAAAAAAAAAAAATTATTAATTTGAGTCATATGCACCTTCAACTTTCAAATTTAATGGGTAATTTACACTAATTAGTTACACGTGGATGAAGAATGTGTACTAACTATTTAAACTCTCAATTCTAGAAGTAATCCCCACATCATAGGGAAAAAGGTCTTCCTACATATTATTTAGTTATCGCCAACGATAAGATTCAAACCTCTATTACATAGATGAAGGAGAATGTTCTAAGAACTCGAACTATGAGTGTATATGTTAAATTTATTTTTTATATTTTATATAATTTACAATTATAAATTTTTTATTTATTTTGTTCATAACCCGATCCACATCCAAAATGGGCCAGCTCGCTCCAGTTCCTAGATTTCATTGCAAATATTATTTATAAATTTATTTAGAAGAGAATTAGAAAAGCAGCCACTAAACTCTCTCTCTCATTTTCTTGGTTGCCAGGCAAACTCAATTCTCTTTTCCTTTTCAGGTCTGTTTACTTTTTACAACTCTATCATATAACGTTTTTATGTTAGTACAAATCTGCTAATTGGGATTTTTGTTTTCTGTATTAAATTTTATTTTATTTTTTGTTGGTTAATGATCTGTTTGGTTGCTGAGAAAATGGGGGAAAAGGGAGGAAACTTGAGTTCTGGGTATTTGATTTTTCAGCAAGAAATACTGTGTTTAGAAGTGGGGTTTCTTTAATTTTAGAGTTTAATGCAATACAATGTGTTGATTTGCACCTTATAATGGTGATTGTACTAGAAGGCTTTGATTTTCTTCGTATTGAAATTAATTCTAAATTCGTTAAATATATACCAGGAAATTTAATAGGATCTCAGAAACTCGAAATTTGTGAGCTTCGTTTTGTTTTTCTGAGAAAAATTTGAAATTGCTAGGCTATGTGTCTGTCCAGAAAGGCATTATGTGTTAAAATTATTGTGTTAACATGAACTCTATACGCGGTTTCGTTTTCTACATTTTGTTTGTTTGTTTGACATGATAAGAAACTGCTAAAGCAGTCCGTTGAAGGAAGGGTATTTTGATGAATGCCGACTTTGAATCTGCTTATTTTATGTCTATATTTCCAGGGGTAATGTCTGCTTTGTCATGACATAGTGGTTGATGAGGTGGTGGGTTTATGCTAGAAGATTTCTCGTTCGCTAGATTTGATTGGGGCAGTGCAACCAGTTTATTAGTGGAACTTTTAGGATTTTTAAGCTCCCACTATCTGAATGTGCTGGTTGGTTGGATTGGTGATTTGCCAGTCAATTGGATTAGTGATTTACTTAGCTATGGATTGTTCTTAGTGTTGGAACTTACTTCATTGATCTTTACCACCTAGATTTAAAGACATTCTATCACTTCCAAAAATCTGTACCATGTCTTGCTATGGTTGATCTTAAGCTATTCCTCCTTAGCAGTATTTAGTGTTTCTAGTTCTTTTCAATATGCTGGAATACTGTTCCTTTTAAACCAATGTTATTGCTTTTATGTAAGTTATTTGAGTCCTCTGTGTAAGATGTAAGATCCTTGATTGCACGTTTGTTTTCCCTCTTTTTTGATTCATTAGTTATGAAAGTCTGGTTTTTGACAGAAAAATGAGATAAATTGTCTAGTCGTGACTGTGAAGAAGAGAAATGGCTTAAATGGTATTTGTCAGCTCAAACAGATAAGGCATTGGTTTTCTTATACTAAAGGCAACTAATGTTTTTGAAGATATAAAGACGAGAATTGAATCCTGATGTGAAGCTATACATGTTATTATTGATTATCATCTTTTAAACAAAACTTCCAATTGAATTTTAAAGGTGATTCTGAGAAATTTATGTTTGAATTTATTGAAATTATTAATGCTAAAACTTCATTTGGTCTTAACTTTGGTTCTGATTTCTCAAGCGCAGCAGTTGAAAATTTAAAAGGAGTAATCATAAGGAACATAGACCTCATACTGAATAGCATTAAGTGAAGGAATCTCCCTGTTTGGAAAAATAATTCTGTAGACTATTGGGTGATATTCAGTTTTAGGTTAGCTTAAGTTGTTTTGGTTTTTTTTTTTTTTTTTTGTTAAATCGTGAATTCTTGAGTTTATGTTTACAGCTTATATATTTTAAAATAGGAATAATGGTGTCTACGCTGTTAACCTCTAAAATGTAATACACCAAGCATAGCATTGTTCTGGGGACTCTGTTTTTTTTTTTTTTTTTCTAAATATGCCATATGGGTTGTGTGGATTGCTTGTAGAGATGAAATTGTTGTGCTATGATGAATAGTCCTCTACCCGTCATTTGGTTTATTCAATCTTACAAAAGTGTTTTATTAGCTAAACTTTCATGTTTTCCATGGATAATAACATATGTGCTCTTTTTGAGTTAAAAGTCAAAATTCTAAAACATATTTAAATAACTTTGAAAGCTTTGGAAAGCATTCTGTTGGTTAATTTCTTAATTGAATAGAAATATCGGCATTTGTCAGAGAACTTGAATCATATGATATGATGGACTGGTAATTGATTAATTGGAAAAAAAGATGAAGTATTGTTTGGGTTTGGCTAAAATTTTGATAGGCAGAATTTGAACAACAATATTGGAAATTGTCTGAACAAGAAGAAAAAAAAGAGAACACGGAGAGAGAAGGAATATCATTTTGATTGATGGTAGAAGTATTATGTTAAGGACCTAGGTATAGATCCAATAACAAACCCTAACTTGCACCCCAAACAACTCACACACACGATAGAATTGAGTTAAATCACTTTAATTAGGGATCACCAACTCTCTAGAACGCGGGTTAATTAGTCATTGTCCTAGCCCAAACGATTCTTGAGTTCGAAATCCTAAGAAAAGCCGATTAATTTAGAACTAGGTTATTAGCCTTAGAACTAGCCCGAGTTTTAGAAAGCCGAAAATAGAGAATTTTCTCAATTTTATTGATAACTGAATAAATGATTACAAACTAATGAAAATAACCTATATATAGGCACTAGAGTCCTACTAACAAAAGAACTACAATTAAAACTTCTAAAAGATAAAAGGAAATAACAGTAATTAAAATAGGAAACAAATACCAAATAAAACTCCTAATTAAAAGCATGAAAACTGGGTAAAGAGCTGCCCGCTTTTGGGTACCGCGACCTGTGGTCGCTACCGCGAGTCACGGTACTCATTGCCAATTTATGGAATTTTTATTCCACACAGGGTCGCTTGCTCCAGTGGGTAGCGCGACCAGCTGTCGCGACAGTAGGTTGCGGTACTCACTGGTCCAGCCTCCATATTTCCTAGCTTCAGCAGCTGCAGCTGATTGTTCTCTTCTCTCAATCTATTTCTTGTGGACCTCCTGGCAAGGTTCTCATCATATTATGATTATGGTTTTCCCTTGTCTCATACATTGCATCTGCTCAAGTCTGTGTTTTTCAGTTTCAAGGTTGTCGTCTTTCATTTGACTGATTTTCTTTTATCTTTAGTGTGAAACAACATGTCTAGAAGGTATGATAGCCGCACAACAATCTTCTCACCAGAAGGTCGCCTTTACCAAGTTGAGTATGCAATGGAGGCCATTGGAAATGCAGGATCAGCAATTGGGATATTGGCCAAAGACGGGGTTGTTTTAGTTGGTGAAAAGAAGGTCACTTCCAAGCTTCTTCAAACCTCAACATCTACCGAAAAGATGTACAAGATCGATGATCATGTAGCATGTGCTGTGGCTGGGATAATGTCCGATGCCAACATCCTTATCAACACTGCCAGAGTCCAAGCCCAGCGGTACACCTTTGCTTACCAAGAACCAATGCCTGTTGAACAGCTTGTCCAATCTCTTTGTGACACCAAACAAGGCTACACACAGTTTGGTGGGCTTCGCCCATTTGGTGTCTCGTTTCTCTTTGCCGGATGGGACAAAAACTATGGTTTCCAACTTTATATGAGCGATCCAAGTGGAAACTACGGTGGGTGGAAGGCTGCAGCAATCGGGGCAAACAACCAGGCAGCACAGTCAATGCTGAAGCAGGACTACAAGGATGACATCACGAGAGAAGAGGCGGTTCAGCTTGTGTTGAAGGTGCTTAGTAAGACTATGGACAGCACAAGTCTTACATCAGAAAAGCTCGAATTGGCTGAGGTCTTCCTTTTGCCTTCCGGAAAAGTGAAGTACCAGATATGCTCCCCAGAGTCCCTTAGTAAGTTGTTAGTGAAGGTTGGTGTGACCCAACCAGCTACTGAATCCTCTTAGGTACTGTATTTCAATTAGATCCGAGTTTGAGGAGCACGGTTTCGTGTGTCAAGTCATATGCTTTACTACTACTGACTTTCTGCATAACATTTTGTCAATGGTTCCTGCTTTGAAACAATTGCTGCTCTTTTGAAAGCAAGTAGAATGATCCTTATCACTCAGTTTATGTACTTTGCAATCAGATGAGTTGATCCTAAGTAATTGTTTATGCCAAACGTCACTAGATGGATAAAATCGCTTAATACTTAAGGGTAAAGATGTAGTTTTAATTTTTAAGGGTAGAAATAAATACAATATGAAACCCTAAAATTCAAAAATACAATATAACGTCTAGACATGTTGTATTCGTGTGGACTTAATTTTAATTGTGTCGTGTTCTTATTTTGAGGGTCTCACCCCATTAATAATCATACCATATTTGTGTTGATCCAAAAATAACCATATCATGTTCATGTTGGGCTAAACACAAGCCGTCAACTCGAATCGTGTTTGTGTTGGTCCAAACACAGACTTGAATTGACGGCCCTAAAATATCTTTGGACTTTGGCTAGGAAGTTTACTTCTTTTTTTTTTTTTCTTTTTTTTGTAGAAGGGAGGGTAAGGAGCTCAAAACAAACAAATAACTAACTCATACTACAACCCGTTCTGAGTTTAGGAATACCAGCACAATCAGCAGTATACACCTCCAAACTGCCACTAGGAGGATACTCAAAAAAGACAAGTCCCCAACTCACCTAAGTGACCCAAACCAGCCAGGTAGGAAGTTTACTCTGATATCATACATACGTAACAAGTGGGACTGATCAAACACAAAACAAACTAAATATGATTCATCTTGTAGTTTCTCCCATGGTGTAAAGAGTAGTGATACTTCAGTTTTTCCAGTTGTTGTCTTCTTTAATCCTGCTCTGCAAGCTCTGTTTTGCTATATGTCATTATTTGGTTAGCAATATATACAAGAGAACCATTCCCGGTAAGTACAAAAGAAAATCCAATTATTAAAGGAAGAGCATACATCAAAGAAAGTTTTGTTAAAAACAAATTGATTATTTAATAATCCTTCACAAGAGAAGAAAAAATTTGCAAACGCAACCAATGAATTTATTTATAAGTCCTTAATGATCATTCCTCTTGTATTTAATTTTGGTAGAAGATTATAATGAAAGTTGAAATAGTTTCTCAACACACATGAGAGTTCTTTCTCAAATTAGTAAAAGGAAAAAATTTCTAGCCTTTACAATGGTCGTGGTTGCCTTATTTAATGGACTAACCAGGGTTTACATTTTAAAGTAACTATAATTAAAAAACTGGAGTTACTTTATCTTTTCTCATAAGTGCTTGTCCCCTTGTGTCACATGGTCTTATAAGTGCTTGTCTTCTTTGATCACATGGTTTGATAAGTGCTTATCCTCTTGTGTCTGCAGAGTGGTTGTTTTCTTGTGTCACATGGTATGATAAGTCTTCCTTGTCTTCTTGTATCGGCGGAGTATTTGTTCTCTTGTGTCCCATGGTATGATAAGTCTTCCTTGTCTTCTTGTATCGGCGGAGCATTTTTTTCTCTTGTGTCCCATGGTCTGATAAGTCTTGCTTGTCTTCTTGTATCGGCAGAGTATTTGTTCTCTTGTATCACATGGTCTGATAAGTCTTGCTTGCCCTCTTTGTCAGTTACATGGGTGATTCAGAGTCCTTAAAAATCTTAAAGATCACAACTAAAAATTTTTTCTTCGTTGTCAGAGATTTCTCCTGAATCATTATTGTCTGAACTGGTAGTGGAGAAATTTGAAATTTGTCTCTGTCTCATGAAGAATAGCAATTATCTCTTCTAGAGTTTTTGCATTAGCTAATTTGGCCTGCATTTAAGATTTATTGAGCAAAAATTCTTCTTGTTCAGGTTTTTGAACAGGATCTTTGCACAAGTTGGGATTGTCACAAAACCAAAGAGATATTTTGTCTTTTAAAATTTGATAGAGATTCATACCTCCCCACCATTTAATTTTTGTCATCCTTCCAAAATACGGGACCAAAACATTATTAATATTTTTTTTTCCAGATTATGATAATCTAACATAAGAATTCATGTAAGATTAAAATATTTATAGAAAAGAAATAAATCAGGGATGATATCTCATTCAGATAGTCTGTCAAAATGATTGTCCAATATTGAACAGATTCTTTTATTGGTTGTGGGAGAAAATCAATTGTTGGTCCATATTTATCCCAGAACTAATAATACCCACCTCCCCTGAGGTTTTATCAACTACAAGTGGAATCAACTTTACCGTTAATGGACAAAGACCTCCCCTACCGTTAGTTAACTTCCATTACACTTAACGGTTGACCACCTTTAACCGTTAAAAAGACCAAAATACCCCTAAAATAATATTTTATTTTTATTAAATAAAAAAATAAGGTTAGATCTCTATCGTCCACCTCATATGAGATGGACGGTAGAGGTTTTTTTTTTTAAAAAAAAAAATTATTATAAAAAATTAAACATCATATCTCCATCGTCCATCTTTGAATGAACGGTGGAGATCTAATTTTTTTTTTTTAAAATTAAGTTTAAAACGTGGAGATCCAATCCAGATTGGATCTCCACCGTCCATCAAATCTGATGGACGGTGGAGATCCAATTTGGAATCTCCACCCAACCAAAAAAAAAAAAAAGAAATTTACTGGAGATCCAGTCGCGACGAACTCAGAAGGATTCGTCAACGAAGACGAACCCATCTGGGTTTATCACTGGGTTCGCCTTTGAAAGCGAACTCAGATCTGGAAAACTTTTTTAAAAAAGAAATGGAGGAAGAATGGGTTCTTCAAAGAACCCAAAAATAGGTTCTTCCAATTCTTTTTTTCCTTGGTGGATATTCAACTCCATTAACTAAGAATTATTTTTTTTTATTATTAATTTTATTATTATTTTAATTTTTTTCAATAGATCCTAACCGTTCATCATCTTAAAGATGAAGGGATGAGATTTTTTTTAAATTTTTTTAATTTTTATTTAATAAAATAAAATTTAAAAAGTCTAAAAAGACAAAAATGCCCCTGAGCCTGTTAAGTTTGACTAAAGTCAACTAACGGCGGGGGACGTCTTTATCCATTAACGGTAAAGTTAACTCCACTTATAGTTGGCAAAACCTTAAGGGAGGTGGATGTTATTAGCTCTTTATTCCACCATTCAAGAAACCAAATTGGAATTGGTGTTTTGGATGGTGTTTGAGGAAACTGAACATTTTTGTCAAAGTATAAAAACCATAATAAAGAATTTTGATCACTTTGTCTGTAAAAACATTTTGTCCAAGCATCCCTATAATCCAAATAGGAGAATTCCATGGGAAAGAATGGTTGTGAGAAGCAACGTTTTGCATTTGGATTTTCGTCTGAATTCTATTGGTCCAGAGTTAAAATCTTTTGAATTTTTACCTTAAGAAAGGCTACATTTGTCTTTTCAATTTTGTCATAAACATCTGATAAGAATACAGAGTCTGCATCTACCAGAATAAATTCATAATTTTTTTTGCTTCTTTTGGTCATCTTCAGGGATTCTGAAGTAATTAACATTAATTTGGTCATCAGCCAATCTTCTTGGATGTTGAAAATATTTGTCATGAAGTATAAGGGGTTCTAGTGCAAAGAACCTGTCAAAGAAAGGTTTGTCAATGTAATCATATTTTTCGTATTTTTACAGTTTTGGGGTTGGTAGTAGAGTAATAGTAAATGAATATTTGGTCGTGACTAATTGGTCTTATTTCTTAGAATATGAGCTGATAGAAGAAGAGACCACCTTTTTATATGTATTGGTCAAGGGTTCTAGTTTGAGTGGATCAAAAGTATTTGTCAAAACTAATGGGCTTAAAAGAGTAGGTATTTTAGCTGGTCCAAGAATGCTCATGTTTGGAGGTAACTGGGTTAATTTGGTCTCGGGTTTGGGTTGATGATCCAGGACTTCTCATGGTTTAATTATCATGTCATATTTTGCCTTTGAATTATTTGTCAAGTTATTTGTCGATGAGCCAATTTGGCTTTCTCCTTTGTCTTTTTTGTCTTTTGCAGTCATTAATATTAAATTGACTCATTTTCCCTACAAGAATTCTCTGGTCAGATAATTAAGCAAACTATTTTCTTGTCCTTTAGTGTGTCTTATTTCGATATCAAAAATTGATAATAGTGCTTACAATCTAGTAAAAATTTGTTTAGAGGCTAAATTTTTTATGTCTTTTGTCAAAATGAATTTTGTAAATTGGCAATCAACTTTTAAAACAAAATGTTGATTGATTAAATCATCTTGAAATTTTTGAATGATCAAAACAACTGCTAAAATTTCTTTTTTAATTGTCGAATAATTTTTTTGGGTGTCGTTCCAGCTTCCTGAAACATAACGAACTAAACATTCTGTTGAGGATCTAGTTCTAAATCTAACAATAAACCTAACTTCACTAACAAATAACAACTGAATTCAATACTAACTTCAATTTAGCCCCAAATCACATACTCCCATAAACCTTAATTTCTCCAATTAACATAATAATACACCCAAATTTCAATTAAACCCGAAATCAACACAAATCACCAAACCCTAACTTCACTAGAACCCAAATACACAACACCCAATAACAATTAAAACAATGTAAATAAATTGTGAGCTTGGTTACCTTTTTAGGAATTTCCTTGTTTTCTAGTTCTTAGGTTATTAGCCCAAGCCCTAGCCCAAGTTGATCTCACACACGAAATTGTAAGAAGAACCGAATGATTCTTGGAAATAACCCAAGAGAATGAGAGAAAATGCTCTCAAATGTGTTTTTGATTTATGATAATAGTGAATGCCATTGTACAAGCTAAATTAGGGTTCTATTTATACTAGAACTAAAAATAAACAAGAAATGACCAATCTACCCCTAAGTTTACAAAATAAAAATGTGCAGGAAACTTAAATAAGCATAAAGTGACCAAATTGCCCATAGGTTTAGGAAATAGTAATGTGCAGGAGAAAAATATGAAAACTGGACCAGAGGACCTCACGACCACCAGTTGCCGCCGCGATAGCTAGGCACACTGCCTTGTTGCCTCAACCTCGCACGCCATTGTCTTCTTACGATCCAGAATGCACCGCGACTTAGGTCGCGTGAATGCCGGTCGCGACCCAGGTCGCGCGACACTCTGCCTCACCTTGCTCCATTTCTACACCTCCTCGTACCTTTAAATCAGTGAGCGCTGCGACCGCCGTCACCTCATTGCCAAGTTTGGTAGTAGCCTCCTCCTCTTTCCTAACCTTAAGGCTCCTCCTAACTAGGGTTTCATCATTTCCCCTCTCTTCAAGAATGCCCTTGCTCTCAAGGGGAAATTTCGAAAACCTTAAACTCATTTCTTTATAATCCTCTCAAGTAGCCTCATCCCTAGGAAGACCCTTCCAATGCACTAGAATTTGCCAAACCTTTTCCTTTGGCCTGTTTCGTTGCCAACTCATGTATTGAAGTGCTTCCTTCGGTATAAGCACTATCCTTCCTTCTTCGTCAAAAGATAGCAATTCATCCACAATCATATTTGGACTTCCAACCCTTTGTTTCAACATCGATACATGGAATACCGGATGTAATCGTGATGTCGGTGGCAAGTCCAACCAGTAGGCTACATATCATATGCGCTCAAGCACCTTGAAAGGCCCATAGTACCTCTGAGATAGCTTCACATTGAATTTCTTCTTGAGTGACTTCTGCCTATACGGTTGAAGCTTGAGGTAAACAAAATTTCCCGGTTCGAAGGATACATCTCTTCGGCTTTGATCATAGTATTTATTCATTCGCCCTTGAGCTTTCTCAAGCTCTCTCTTCACCTTTGCTATAATCTCACCTCTGGTCATCAACTCCTTCTTAACCTCATCATTGGTTGCGATACCCACCTCATATGTGTTCAACTCTGGTGGTGTGCGGCCATATATCACTTCGAATGAACTCATATTGATAGTCGCATAGTGAGTGGTATTGTACCAATATTCGGCCCATGAAATGTACTCCTTCCATCTTTCTTGCTCTCTGTGGCAATAACACCTCAAGTATTGCTCCAAGGTGCGGTTCACCACCTCCATTTAACCATTAGTCTGAGGATAGTAGGATGAGCTAGCTTTAAGTTTGGTGCCCTGCAAGGAAAACAATTTCTTCCAAAAAGAAATAATAAATAATTTCCCCCTATCAGTAACAATACTTCGAAGGAATCCGTGCAATTTAATCACATCCTCTACAAAGGCCTTGGCGACACTGCTGGCTGTAAATAGGTGCTTTAATGGTATGAAATGGGCATCCTTACTCAATCGGTCTACTACTACCAATATCGCCTCAAACCTTTGGCTACTATGCAGCCCTTCTACAAAACCATGGTCAAATCCTCCCAAATCTGTCCCTGAATCGGTAGTGGTTGCAGCAGCCCCATAGGCCTCCGTGAGTCATATTTGACTTTTTAGCATGTGTCGCACTCAGCCACTTTCTTTTTTACTTCAACTTTGAGCCCTTTCCAATAGAAGAAGTGTTTTACTTTCACATAAGTTTTGAGCCATCCGGAATGACCACCTTTCTTGCTCTCATAAAAGTGAGCAAGAATCTATTCCCTTAGTCCGGGCACATTAGGCACATGTACACATATTTTGTAGTATATAAGCCCATTCTTCATTGTATACCTCTCTACTCCATCTCCATGGCTCTCTAACTTTTGACAAATTTCCTGGGTCTTAGTATCTAACTTCACGGCCTCCTGAATTTTATTCCAAATCTTCCACTTCGCACCACTTAAGGCTAATAGCCCTAAGTCTTCCTCTTCATACACGGTCAACATCATCGGACTACCCTCTTTTCTGGAAAAGTGCATCAGCTACCTTATTTTCTTTTCCAGGTTAGTAGATGATGTCATATTCGAACCCAAGTAACTTTACTATAAATTTCTACTGCTCTAGGGTGGCTATTTTCTGATGTAGAAGATGCCTCAAAGCTTGTTGGCCAGTCACTATGGTGAATTTTTTACCCAACAAGTATGGTCTTCATATCTTAACCGCATGTATTACGGCCAACATCTCTCGTGCATAAGTGCTCCAAGCCTTCTTCATTGGCCCCAAGGCCTTGGAGATGAATGCTAATGGTCTCTTTCTTGGACCAAAACAGCCCCTATGCCCTCGCCACTAACATCCTTATAAACCTTAAAACTCTTGTCAAAATTTGGCAAGGCTAAAACGGGGGTTTGTATCATTGCCCATTTTAGGTCTTCAAAAGCAAGTCGGGCCTCTTTGGTTCACTCGAAGTTATTTTTCTTCAACATACCGAACAATGGTTTTGCAATCAACCCATAATGCTTGACAAACCTCTTGTAGTACCCTATCAACCTTAAGAAACCTCTCAAAGCAGACACATCCTTCAGTAATGGCCAATCCACCATGGCTTCTATCTTCCGAGGTTCTACCCTTACTCCATTCATAGAGATAAAGTGCCCTAAGTACTCCAACTTCTTCTGACAAATTCACACTTGGACATCTTGATATAAAATTAACATTGCCCAAGTATTTCCAACACTATCTCCAGTTGAGATAAATGTTCCTCCATAGTCCGAGAATATACTAAGATGTCATCAAAGAACGCCAACACAAACTTCCTCAAATGTGGCCGAAAAATCTCATTCATTGTGGCCTGGAAAGTTGATGGTGTGTTGCACAACCCGAATGACATCACCAAGTACTCATATAGTGCTATTCTTCTTTTACACTAACAAAACTGGAGAAGAGAATGGGCTAGTACTCTGCCTAATCAACCCATTGTTCAGTATCTGCCCCACTTGTTTCTCAATTTTGGTCTTTTAGAAGTGGGCATAGTGGCATGGAGGCACATTAACGGGTTTTGATTCATCCTTCAAGGTAATGCGATGATCAAAATCCCTAATGGGTGGTAGTATGGTCGGGACCTCCAAAACCTTCATGTGTCGGGCCAATAACTCCCTCACCTTCTCGGGTAGCCCTAACATTTCTTCTTTCAATCCTTCCACCGATTCTTCCTTGGTTTCCTTGGCTTACTATCACTAGTGTTGATGATAGCAAAGCATTGGGCACCTCCTTTGCACAAGCGCTCCATAACATGCGCTTCGCAATGCTTGATCTCCTTGGATGAAATTACGGTCCAATATCTCTTCTTACCGCCGAATTTGAACTTCATGGTCATGGTCTTATAGTTGGTGACCACCTTACCTATGTTCTTCAACCAAGCACTACCAAGGACTACGTCTAACCCCGCTAATGTTAGGACATGTAGCTCGGTTGTTATCCGTACACTTTGCACATTCATCTTGACAGTTGGGTGCACTTCTTCACATTTCAGCCGTTCCTCATTGGCTACCTTTACATCAAAGGGTTCTATAGCAACCCCTTTTAACCCTAATTTCTTCACGGTATTCACATTTATAAAATTATGTGATGACCCGGAGTCAACTAGCAAAGATACTTCGGAGCTTCCCATCCATGTCATGAGTCTCATGGTGGATGGCCTCACTGTCCTCGAAATTGCATTAAGGGATAACTCGGTCATTCCCGTATCAAACCCGAATTCTGCTACCTATAGTTCCCCTTCATCACTCGAGAACTCATCTTCCTCAATGGTGACCCCTTGCCCATTTTTCCCCACATTTGAAGCACAAGCCTTTCTTGATGTAGTCTTGCACCTCTTCCCTTGATAGGTTTCTTATTTCTTTA
The DNA here is from genome assembly GCA_003430845.1 of Xanthoceras sorbifolium. Classification (NCBI taxonomy): domain Eukaryota; kingdom Viridiplantae; phylum Streptophyta; class Magnoliopsida; order Sapindales; family Sapindaceae; genus Xanthoceras; species Xanthoceras sorbifolium. The sequence goes on from CM010618.1 coordinate 30,338,632, forward strand.
GCTTTGCCTCTTGAGTTGCCTTCATCTATAGCTTTGCCCTTCCAAGAGTTTTCGGGTTGCAAAGATTTTGTGAGTTTGCTTCTCGAATTATCCTTGAATGGCTTCCTCTCACTATAACTTCCATCAAGGATCTCTGCAATCTTCATTGCCTCCCGCAAACTAGACGATTGCTTCAACATAACCTCTCTCGCCAACCATGGCTTGAGGCCCTCTGTGAATATCCCTATCAGTAGCTCCTCCGTCCATCCCCTAGTCATGATGTGTAATTGGTTGAATTCATCAATGTAGGTTTGGAGTTTACCCTCTTGACGAAGTTTGGCAAGTTGTCTATGGTGGTTCGTGACCGGTAATGGTCCAAATTGAGCTACTATCTCACGCTCAAATGTCGTCCATCCCATCCACCTATGGTCTTGGTCGTATTGAGCATTAATCCATCTCCACCAACTGCTGGCCCTACCCTCAAAGTACATACTTGCAAGGTCCACCTTGTCTGTCCTACCCACCTCACAAATTCAGAAGTAGCGACTAACCTTGTCTAGCCAATCATACGGATCTCCTTTGCTAAAACGCGAAAAATCCACCTTCGGCCTCCTTAGGCCTTGATTACCTCGCCGATCCACATCATAGTCTGACTTATCATAGTGTCGATGTCTCGACCTATCAAGATGTGGTTCACCTTAATAATCCCTTCGGTCTTCCTCCTCACTACTAAACTCGTAATCATTGAATTCCCAACCGGTCCCTCTCCTTCGTCTCTCATGATGCGGTTCAACCCATCTCTTGGCAACTTGGTCTCCCCTTTCTTCTCTTCCCCCATGTCTCAAATGAGTCGGAGCCCTTTCGTGCCTAGCAAACCTTTCATTGATATCTTGTAAAGGATTCACCGGTGGTGTTCTAACCCCCATGAGTTCTCCCAGTATTTTGATCTACTTCCGCTTCGATGATTACACCCGGAACAACATCCCCCTCTACCTGTAGTCTTTCCCCCCGGGCTATCATCCCTTCCAACATCCTCAATACCCTCGTCATATTCGCCCTCAACTCACGTTGATCGGCTTCTAAGGTTTCAAATCGGACTCGGTTGGATGGAGTGATGGTTTGGGATTACTCAATGTCTTCATTTGACATCTTAAAACTAATTTTGTTCACTTGGGAATTTTATCAAACACCTTCTATGCAACCTCTCAATGAAAGCACCAAATTGTTGATGATCTAGCTTTAAATCCAACAACAAGCCTAACTTCACTAACAAACAACAACCCAATTCAATACCAACTTCAATTTAGCCCCAAATCACATACACCCATAAACCCTAATTTCTCCAATTAACACAATAATACACCCAAATTTCAATTAAACCCGAAATCAACATAAATCACCAAACCCTAACTTCAATAGAACCCAAATACACAACACCCAGCAACAATTAAAACAATGTAAATAAATTGTGAGCTTGGTTACCTTTTTAGGGATTTCCTTGCTCTTTAGTTCTTAGGTTATTAGCCCAAGCCCTAACCCAAGTTAATCTCACACACGAAATTGTAAGAATAACCGAATGATTTTTGGAAATAACCCAAGAGAATGTGAAAAAATGCTCTCAAATGTGTTTTTGATTTATGATAATAGTGAATGTCATTGTACAAGCTAAATTATGGTTCTATTTATACTAGAACTAAAAATAAACAAGAAATGACCAATCTACCCCTAAGTTTACAAAATAAAAATGTGCAGGAAACTTAAATAAGCATAAAGTGACCAAATTGCCCATAGGTTTAGGAAATAGTAATATGTAGGAGAAAAATATGAAAACTGGACCAGAGGACCTCACGACCACCAGTTGCTGCCGCGGTCGCAAGGCACACTGCCTCGCTGCCTTAAGCTCGCACGCCCTCGTCTCCTTGCGATCTAGAGAGCACCACGACCTTGGTTGCGCGAGCGCCGATCGAGACCCAGATCGTACAACGGCGGTCGCAAGGCTCACTGCCAGGTTTGGTAGCAACCTCCTCCTCTTTCCTAACCCTATGGCTCCTCCTAACTAGAGTTTCATCACATTCATTGTCATTAATAACTTGTTTAAGAATACCACCATAACCAAGGTCAGATGCATCTTTTTCAATAATTTTAAGAGCATATCGATGACATATAGTTAAACATAGTAATTTCTTAACATGTTATTTAATGGTCTTCACTGCTTCTGTATGCTTATCAGTTCAGGCGGGGGGATTTGTCTTAAGTCTATCAAATAATGGTTTACAAATAATTCTGATATTAGGGTAAAAATCTGCAACATAGTTAAGACAACCTAAAAAACTCTATAATTGAGTTTTGTCTTTAATTTAGTCTGGAAATTTATCTGAAAAATGTAAACTCCTTTGAGTTGGAATAATTGTTCCATATTCAATATTATGTCCTAAAACTTTTATCGTTGTCTGAAGGAGAACAATTTTTTGGGCCGAAACCACTAGTCCATTTTTCGCAACTACATGTTTGAAAATGTTTAGATGTTTCCAATGTTGGTCAATATTGTCAAAGTATACTAAGACATCATCTATATAAACAATAATAAACTTAGTATACGGATTAAAAATATCATTCATTATGTATTGAAATTCTGAGGGTGTGTTTTTAAGTCCAAAATGCATTACATTCCATTCAAAATGTCCAAAAGGGACTGTAAATGTTGTCTTATATATGTCTTTGTCTGCTATTTGAATATGCCATAATCCTGATTTCATATCAAATTTTGACATAATGATTGCATTATAAAGTCGTTTTAATAAGTCAGATTTATTAGAAATGGAATATCTAATCCATTCTAATGCATCATTTAACGGTTTATAATTGATAACTAACCGAGAAACTCCTCTTTCTATTTCAGAGTTTTTCTTAACATAAAAGGCCGAACAACTCCAAGGAGATTTTGACTTTCGAATTAGTTTTTTGTCTAATAAATCTTGTATTTTCTTTTTTTAATGTTCTAGTAGTTCACTAAACATTTGAATTGGTCTGGCTTTTGTCGGGATTTGCTTCTCTAGAAAATCCTTTTTGTAAGGAAGTTTTACAACATGTTTCTTTCTTTCCTAAAAGGCATTAGGAAAAGAAGCACATACTTGTGATTCTAATTGTCCTTGAAATGTTTTAGTTTTATTTTGAACTTCTTGGTCTTCTAATTGTTCTTTTGTCTTGAGATACTTAATATCTTGTTTAAGATAACAAATTTATTCTCTTCTTCTTTCTATAGTGTCAATGGTTTAGTCTAGATAAATGGATTGGTCGCACAAAACATTTAAAGTTCTAGTCTGGGAAGGAAGAGAAAATTTAAATAAAATTTCTTTTCCTAAATACTTTGTCAATATTCCTTCTTTTGTCACTGTGAATGATGTAATCAATTCTAGGAATGGAGTTCTCATAATTACATTCTGGATCAATGTCCCTACTAGTATGAACGACGTTTTGTAGCAAACTCCTTCATTGCGTACTTTGGCTATAGGCAATTTGTAGGTGATATCTAATGGTGTTTTGTTTGCGTCATACTGGACTTCTTTAGTATTTTTCCAATATTTTGTAGGAACTAATCCTTCTCTCATGCAATTAAGATCAGCTCCTGAATCTAAAAGCACATTGTTTACTTCTAGAATATAATTGTCATTTATTTTGATGGTAAGATTGTAGTACTACTTTCTAAATGTAAATTTGTCAATAAGGTTGATAAAAGATCCGCCATTTAATTGATTAATTTTTTGTTCTTCCTCAGGTTGATGGGAAGAATGATTAGTTTGGTCTGATCATTATCTGAAAGATTGTCTTTGGATACATAAACTTTTGATTTGTACTGGTTTGTCATTTTCGTTTGTAAATTTTTTTTGTCAAAATTCTTAATTCCACAACTTCATAAATTTGGAGTTTGAGTTTTCAAGGGGGTCTTGAAGTTGTCGGGTTTAAAAGATTCATTGTTATTTTCTTGATTTTTTCAGAAAGAATTTTGTCTTTTAATTTCCTTAATTGTTTAGCTTTTTCTTGGTCATCAGTGATTTGGTCCATCATTTCTAATATCATAGTAATTTCTATTTTGTCTATGACAAAAATTGTCTTACAACTACAATAATCTTTGTCTTTACAATTACAAAATTATATTTCTTCTTCTTCTGAAGAGGAACTACTGGAAGTATCAGTAGTGTCACCAATGGCTAACAAGTCATTATCTGAATCATAATAATTATCTTCTGATTCTGAGAATTGGTCAAATAGGGCTAGAATTTCGTTCTTTTGATCTTCTTCTATATTTAAAGACCTAATTTTCTTTGTCAATGCTGAACACCTATTTGCATAATGTCATTTCTTGTTACATTTGTGACAGGTAATATTTTTATTATCTGGTTTCTTGTTTTGTCATTTTTTTTGTTAGTTTTATAGTATTTATTTGTATTTTTATAATTCTTATTATATTTATTGTATGGCCTGTTTGTATAACGAATTTTATGTTTGGACCAAAGTTTTTTAGTACTTTTAATTTTGTCAAAGCCAAATTGTTCACACCAAGAATCTAGTTCTGTTTTAGCTATCAAATTTTGTCTATTCATATGGTCTTGTAATCTAAGGTCATTGCATAGTAATCTAAGGTCATTGCATAATTGAAGAATAATAATATTAATTATCTGAATGATTTCTCTATGAGTCATTTCTTCTAAGTCTACATTATTTCCTTCTTCTAATCCTATTCTATCACGGACTTTGTTTGCAAATATTGTAGAAAGTCCAAAAATGAATTTCTCTTTCCAATAATTGTTAGCATTATCTAGCCTTTGCATGACTCTTATGAGAAACACATCTTTGTACCACTTAAAGTCGATTAATTTTTTACATTTTAAATTTTATAAATTTGATATGCTTTTGTCTTTGTAAACATCAGGATTGCCAACGAAGTGTAAAGCAATGGTATAACAAAGAGTGTTTATGTCATCACTAATTGCGGTTTCTATGGTCTCAAAAGAGGATTCTTCTCTTGTAACTATTTTTGTTGCATTAATTATGTTTGTCCTATGTATTGGTCCTGAAGAATTGTGTCACCATCCTTGTAAAACCCCTTCAAAGCCTGTAGTAAGCATTATGCAGGCTTCATGTTCAGTCATGTTTTGTCGTTTTGTGTAAATATATCTTACAATGTGCATTTGTCTGATTACTTGTAAGGTTTGGTATTCTGACAATCCATCAATATTCCATTGATAACAGACATTTCCAGTATATACTCTGTAAGGGACTGTTTCTTCGCATTAAAAATCTGGAAGTGTTGGTCTGGGATAATATGCTTTGTAGGAGGGACCAAACTTTTGTCTAGCATAATATCTATTTTGATATTCTGGGTGGTAATTGGTCTGAATAAAGTTTTTTAATTCATTTTCTTTGTCAGATTCTTCGAATGCTTGAGAAAAATTACTTATTATACTATCTAATGTTTGAATATTAGGTTCAGTTTTTATGGTTGAGAGTTTGTATTCAATTTTCTTAAGGAGTTCATCTTCACTTGTAAAATTGTCAAAACATTTTTCTATTCCAATTGGTTCCAGCCATAAGGCTTTTGAAGTTATCTTGATGTTTTATCTTTTGTCTGTCTTGGAATGTTTCTAACATTTATTGAGGAGGATGGTGGTTGTTGATTTCGATTTTCCTTTGATTCTATAATGTCTAATTGATCTCCAATGGTTTTTAAAAATTCATTTGTCCAATTGTTTTGAGTCATTAAGTATCCTATTTGTCTTTGAGTATGGACTTAGTCATCCTAGCTTTTCCTCTAACTATCTCGCTATGTTTTCTCACTGTTTTCTTACCATAAAAGCTGGTGAACTATGTGATGATTAACTGTTTTCTCATGGGAACCATATAAAAAATATAATTTCATCATTTAATGTTTTTATTACCTTTAATCATCTTGTCTTATATTCAATTTGTTTTTCTTTTGTATATTTGGACTCAAATTCTTCTCTTTCTCCTTTATTAATGGAGAAATAATAGTCCTTTTTCTAAAAAATCAAAATTAATTTTGTCACCTTTGGTAATTACATTTATTATCCTAGTATAGTCAGTTGCATGTTCAGTTTGAACTTGTGATTGTGTCGGGAAGAAATCATTGTCACTTAATTCTTGGTTTGTATCGTATATATGGATAAGTCTAGCCACTTGGTCATTTTTTAAGATTCTAGATATTCTAGATCTATTATGTAAAGATTCAATTGTCTGTGAGGATGAGACTATAGATTGGGTATTCTTAAATTGTTCAACTATTTTTGTTTTGTCTTGTAAACTTAATCGAGAAAATAATTGTCTTGCTGTTTCAAATTCAGATTGTTCATATCTGCTTGATTTACTTCTTTGTCCAAAACTAATTCCTAAGCTACCATCATCAAAATTAATGGTACTTGTTATTTGTATGTTGGGTGGTCCTTTAACTTTTAGAATTTTTTCCTTTTTTAACCAGAGTTCTGAAAACTGATATTATGTCAATCTAGTTGTTGTGGAACCATTACATTTACTTCATGTGAAGCATTGTAACAAATTGTCTTATTTGTTGGAATTTGTTGAAGGATAAAATTGAGTATAACTCCATAGCTCAGGAACCTATAGTCTATTCTGTAAACTAGTTTATATGGACTAGTTCCATATAAAAACTTGTAATTATAAGTCTGGATATCTATGATTAAACACTATTTTTTATGGTAATTAGCATTTAAAGCCACTTGAAAATTTGGATAACACTGGAAATAAATTGGTCCATTAAACTTGTAATTATAAGTCTGGATATCTATGATTAAACACTATTTTTTATGGTAATTAGCATTTAAAGCCACTTGAAAATTTGGATAACACTGGAAATAAATTGGTCCATTGCTAAGACTGGTCTCAATTATTACTAATACTGATTCCATGTAATCAGTAATTCTTCCATCTCTTAAAGTTATTAACATGGAATTATTTAGTCCTATTTTTGCCTTAGGTTTTACTCCTATTTGAACATGACCTTTATAAAGATCATTAAATCCTAATTTGGATAATATTTTAGACTATTTTTATTCAAAAGATTGGTCGTGAAGGTCTTGTCTTTAGTAAATCTTACATTTATTTCTTTAAGTTTTTTGGCCACTCTGATCTTAAAATCTAATTGTTTGATTTTTTTTTATAAATTGTCTTTTGATCTACATTTGGTAAATTCAGTTGCATAAGTCATCTTCATTCCAGTTTGTCTCTATATTATAAACTGATTGTCCATCTAAACTATCTATATTGTCTGAATTTACTTCACTCCGTATTGATCAAACATTCTTAAAGTGTTTTAAGAGATTAATAATTTGTATGGTCAAATATAGATACTAGGATCTATTTCACCTCCCTGGGACTTAAGGTATTCTTCTATGCCTCTCCTGAGTCTTATAAGGATCTTTCCCACCCTAGAGGACCTAGGTTACTAAATCTACCCATAAAATATTATTAATTATTTAAAGCACTTTTCCATGGCTCTGATACCATTAACTGCCTGACACTATATATATATATATATATGCTCATAACCATAGGAAACTTGTTTAATATCGAAATGGCAGAGACTATAGTGAACCTTGTTATTCAACAATTGGTTCGTTTGATAGTCCAAGAAATGAAGTTGCTGGGAAGTGCAAGAAAACAAGTTCAAAGCATCAAAGTGAGTTGAAGAGGATAAGACCTTTCCTCAAGAATGCGGATGCAAGGGCAGCAGAAGAAGAATTGCAAGGAAACAGCAATGAAAGTGTCCAAATTTGGGTGGAAGAAGTCAAGGAAGAAGCTTATCGGCTCGAAGATGTCATCGATGAGTTCACATTCACAAGGGCTACACTTCCTCGTGGTGGGGTTCTTCAGCAAATCTATCGCTCAATAAAGAAGCTGAAACTGCACCATCAGATTGTCACTGATATTCAAGATATCAAATCATCACTTGTTGAAATAGATGAGAGGAGAAAGCGCCATGGATTGATGATGATGTCCATAGAACAAGGATCAAGCAGTACTCGAGGGAAAAATGTGACTCGACATGTCAGCTTTGGAGTTGGTTCATATTACCTTGAGCCAGATCAAATTATAGGCCGCGATTCTACAAGAAAACAACTGAATGATTGGTTGGTGAATAGAAGAATATTGCAGCAAAGAGTGATTGCATTGGTGGGCACGGGAGGACTAGGGAAAACAACGCCTGCTGCGAATGTTTACAAGAACAAGGATGTGCGAAGCCACTTCAATTGTCATGCTTGGATCCACGTTGGGAAACCACCATACATCAAGGAAGATCTACTGAGAAGAATAATACAAAAGGTTTACAGTTCAATGGGGGAGTCTACTCCTAGGAACTTAGAAACAATAATGGATGTGATGGAACTGATTGACATGCTGAGAAAATACTTGGAGAATAAGAGTTACATGTTTTTGGTTCGATGATATTTAGGAAGATGAGTTTTGTGAAGATGTAGACCATGGTATACCTGATAACCCCAAAGGCAGGAGGATAATTATCACCACGCGAAAGAGGGGTGTTGCAGATTTTATACCAGCCTCCACTGTTCATATCTCTGTGTTGAACCTTTGCCTTCAAAAGAGGCATCGCAACTTTTTTCAGTCGAGTCCTAAATGAACATAATGTGAGTGAATATAGAAAAGCTCGTCGCTTTACCATACACAAAAGTACTAATAATGTTATAGAGAGGATTAACGACTCAAAGGTTCGTTCCATTCTTTTTTCCATTACAGTTGAGGTACCACATTCTGTCATGGCTGCATTATTTGTGTTCAATTTCAAGCTTATAAAAGCAGTGGATTTTGAAAATGCTCCTTTAGATTATCTTCTTCAAGGAGTGGAATGTCTTTCCACTTGCACGGAGAAATACAAAAGTAAAATACTTCCAACAAAGTCCAAAGGTAAGCTTGTCAACTTAGAGACTTTAGATTTGAAGCAAACCCTTGTGAGTGAGCTTCCTATTGGGATCAAGAATTTGAAAAAGTTGCGTTACCAATAGTAGTGAGCTTCCTGTTGAGATCAAGGAAGGGAAAATGAAGGATTTTCACAGGTTACCGGTGAATACCGCGACCTTATGTCGCGAACCCCTTGTCGCAACTCACCGTCGCGACATAAGGTCGCAACACTCACTAGTTGTGTTGCGAAATTCGAATTCAAAACAGTGAGCACCGCGACCTATGTCGCAACCTCAGGTCGTGGCACTCCTTGTTTTTGCGAATTCCAGTCTTTTTCAAGTTACGATTTTTAGGCTTTTTGGTTTTATTAGTAAGGGTATTAAGGTCTTTTTGCAATCTTTTTGTATTAGATTTCTATTTATTTCCTATTAAAATTGTATTAGGATTCAAGTTATTTATTTCCTATTAGGACTAGGTTAGGTTATTATGTTAGTATAATAGGTCATTAAACATTATGTTTGTATTCATTCAAGTATCTTTTCAGAGTATCAATAAAATTAAGATATTTTTCTACTTTCGGCTTTTCTAAGATTTTAGGGAGTTTGGACTAGGGCAAGGGCTAATAACCCGAGTTCTAGATTTATTTTAGCTTTTTCCGAGACTAAAATCTTGGGAATCGCTTGGGTTAGGGTTAGTTCTCCAACAAGGGTTAATTCTAGAAGTTTGATTAGTCGAACAATCGATTAATTAAATCAAAACTCTCTGATCTTGAAAATTCTATTTCTAGGGTTAGGGTTTCAATTTGGAGATTTAGGTATTTTGACCTGGGTTATCAATAATTTGATGCTTTCATTGGGAGATACTTACGATATCAACTAGCGACAACAATCACACTTCGACGACTGTTCCAACCCACAGAGCACGCCTAAATGCCTTGGAAGTAAGACAACGATCCTTAGAAGCAGGACAACGAGCCTTGGAAACAAGACAATAAGAAGTGCAAGTCGAACTGGCGAGAATTTCGAAGCACTGGGACGGCTGATAGTCAAGGGTGAACGGCACCCAGTGGAAGGTGAGGTTGTTCAAGAAGCAGGGTTGAAGATGAAGTCGTTCAGTAGACCGGACGGACTCATAGGGTATGGTCACCATCTACTGAATCAGTATACGAGTCAGACGAAAGAGTCAAGAGACAGGTTAGGGTTCCGGTTCAATATAGGCATGGTGGAATAGTAGAGTGGGGAGAAGTGGTAGTCGAACAGTGAATTGAACCGAATCAAGGGAGACACGGGCATGGGGTTGGTAGGATGTCCGAAGGGTCTAGGTCGAGTAGCGAAAATGAATTTCGAAAGGGAGAGCCTGATTTTGAGAGACCCAAAAATCAACAGTTTAATGAAGCAACCTATGAATTTGGTCGAAGAAGGAATCGGTGTTCTAGAAAACTAAAGGTAGATTTTCTTCACTTTAGTAGGGATGATCCATATGAATGGTTGGATAAGGCCAACCATTATTTTCAAGTCTATGAGGTTACTAGAGATGACCGAGTATCGATAGCATGCATGTACCTGGACAGTAAAGTGAATAATTGGTGGAGATAGATTAAGGAGCAATACGAGCTTGATCGTCGAAGATTGGGATGGACTGTTTTTTAGCACGAATTCCTAGCTCAATGGGGGCCATCACCGGTGATAGATCACTATGGGAGGCTTGTGAAGCTTTGCCAAAAGGGCAGGGTCCAAAGCAACATTAAAAAGATTCGACGACTGCAAACTATGGTAAAAGGGTGGTCGGAAACTTCACTAATCAGGTCATTAACTAAGGAACTGAAACTGTGGTTGGCTAGAGAAGTGAAGCGAAGACAACCGTGGAATTTGCGCGAAACGATGTGGATGGCAGAGATATTTGAAGGAAGCTACAAGGAGAGGAAAGCATTCGAGGAGAACAAGGAAAGCAAATACTCAAGCCCTATGCAAACCGGGACTTTCGGGGAGGAAAAAATCGAAGTGGGGAGTGAATCGAAGGGTAAGACAAAAAAAATAAAGAAGTTATCGCAAGAGGAGGTGCAAGAACATATCAAGAAGGGTACAGGTCTGTGCTTCAAGTGTGGTGAAAAGTGGACTTTGGGTCACCAATGCAGAAGTGGTAAGCTGTTAATGATTGAGGATTCTGGAGAATCGGCATCTGAAGATGAAGACAAAGACGAGACTTATCATGGCAGGGTGAAGAGGTTTTCAAATGTTGCCCTTGAAGGCAAGGGCATTCTGGAAGAAATGGGGAATGATGAGTACAATATTAGAAGGAAGGGAAAATGAAAGATTTTCGCGGGTTACCAGTGAGTACTGCGACCCCTTGTCGCGACTCACCATCGCGACATAAGGTTGCGACACTCACTGGTTGTGTTGCGAAATTCGAATAAAAATTTGAATTCAAAACAGTGAGCACCGCGACCTATGTCACGACCCATTGTCGCAACCTAAGGTTGCAGCACTCCCTGTTTTTACGAATTCCAGTCTTTTTCAAGTTACGATTTTTAAGCTTTTTGGTTTTATTAGTAAGGGTATTAAGGTCTTTTTGTAGTCTTTTTGTATTAGATTTCTATTTTACTTCCAATTAGAATTATATTAGGATTCAAGTTATTTATTTCCTATTAGAACTAAATTAGGTTATTGTGTTAGTATAAATAGGCTATATTAAACATTATGTTTGTATTCATTCAAGTATCTTTCCAGATTATCAATAAAATTGAGATATTTTTTCTACTTTCGGTTTTTCTAAGATTTTAAGGAGCTTGGATTAGGGCATGGCTAATAACCCTTGTTCTAGATTTATTTCGGCTTTTTAGAGACTAAAACCTTGAGAATCGCTTGGGCTAGGGTTAGTTCTCCAACAATGGCTAATTCTAGAGGTTTAATTAGTTGAGCAATCGAGTAATCAAATCAAAAATATCTGATCTTGAAAATTCTATTTCTAGAGTTAGGGTTTCAATTTGGAGATTTGGATATTTTGGCCTAGGTCCTCAACATAATACCAAACCTTTCTCCTGTTACATGAATCCGGAAAAGACTCTCAAAGTGGTACTTAAAGAGTTGAGAAAGTTGGGCATTTGTCTGGCTAATGGATCAAATGGGAAGGATCTCTGCTCTTCCATTGCAAACATAAAAGATCACAAATCTTTGTTCATAGAGTTGATAAATAGAGAAGACATTCTTGATATAGAATCCATGGCTTCTCCTCTCAAATACCTTGAGCGTCTATATCTGGCGGGGAATCTGAAGAACTTGCCTGACTGGATTTCAAGCATTGAAAGTTTAGTCAGAATGATTTTAACTCGCTCAAACTTAATCGATGTTCCCATGAGAGTAGTCCATGTCTTGCCTAATTTGTTGGGTGCTTCAACTTGCGGATGCATACAAAGGTTAGCAACTGCATATTAAACAAGGTTGGTTTCCAAGACTCCGATATTTGTATCTCCACGACCTGAAAGGAATTGAAATTGGTGATGATAGAAAATGGTGCCATGCCTCTTCTTGAAGAACTCAAGTATGGATCATGCCCGCTGTTAAAGCAGCTTCCAACTGGAAATGATCTAACATTTATAGATATGATTGAAGAAATTAAATCTGGTCTGATTACATACAAGAATTGGGAGAAGCTTAAACATATTTTGGAAAGTCATTATCCGTACAAAGGAGGACAATTATTCCACTCCTTGGCCTGTCAAAGATATCTTAGCTCAAAGGGAGGGCCAGAACACTGGTCATGTGTCTTTCTCTTAGTTAAAGCTATTCAACAACTGCACGATTGTTAAATGTATCTGCTCATGCATGTAATTATTTATCAAGTGTGTTGTGTGTGTGTACATAAAAACATCATTTCTAACTGAACAAATGTCATGTTAATATTTTCCTTATTTAACTGATTGGTTTTATTTCCAATTTATCATATGAACAGATGAAGCATCTTTGATCATCACGAAGCATCATTAATCGTGAAATTAATGCACAAAATTAATAAGTCAAGAAGTCAAACAGGATTGTTATGACTATTTCCTTAGTCCCCAGTATCTATACATAAACTTTTACTAAGTAGTTAGAGGTTGTTAATTCGCATTGTCGTGAGAATACATAGTTGTAGATGTAATACATTTGAAGTACTCCTTCAGGGGTTGTTATCAACTTCAGTGTGTGATAATATCTATAATGTGTATGTGTGGTTGCTCAATTTTAGGCTTCAAAATAATTTAGTTCAAGAGCACAATATTGATCATATATAAATCATAAATGGTTATATAAACTACATTCTTATTGAGGTAAATGTTCAATGTTTCTAATTTGAATGTTAAAATTCTTGTTGAAAAATTGTCTAAAATTCTTTATATTTGTTAACGAATCATAAATCCTACACCACGGTAAAATATACATATATATATATATTAACTGCAACTTGTTAATGGACAAATATGCCAAGCTCAAATCAATATAGCATCTTAATATCTTCATTGTCATTTTGGAGTAATTGAACTAGTGCCCAAAAAATTACTGCAACAACTTTTCATGCTAGAGACGTCTCATGGTCATCATTCTATATTGAAAGTTCCAAGTGTTCACTCTTGTACAATATCTAAAGGGTAATAAATATCATCCTAGACCTACAGGACAATTAATCCATCTGAAGCATTATTAGGTGTACTGAATGAAAATCAATTACTTGCCAAAGAAAATTCTGTTTACAACGTCAATGGGCAACGCATATGCTGGATCAATCGCCTTCAATCCAGGATACTCAAGAAGTGAAAGTCCTGCATCGAAGGTAAACAAACATAAACAACTTTAAGAGGCGATAAATGACATGTCAAAAAAATGTCAACACTATAATCCCTCAATAAACGATCAAGCAACGGATAAATGTTTGTGCAGGAAGGTAGAATATATAACACTTGACCACAGTGCATACCCATTACCCATCTTACATTCCTGCAGTTGTCCTAAGAAGGACTAGAAGCAGAAGAAAATAGGGAATTTACTGCAGATTCCTTATATGAAAGAAGTGAGGCAACAAAATATGACACTCAAAAGGAATGGAGCAGAGCAATCAATAAGATTTGTATAAAACACAAAATGAGGATGTGACTGAATAGGATCAGAAAGGAGTAAGTCACAAGCAAAATACTTGAGGTCAAACAAGCAGACTCAGAGCTATTAAATACCTGCTACTCCAAAATATGTATGGAAGACATCGACAGCATCATCGGGTCTGTCTGAAATCCCTCCATTTTCCAAATCCTGAAAATTGCAAAAGTTAACAATACCGCATTTGGCTTCGCACTCCAGAAGGTAGCAGAATTGCATTGCAGAATTAGCCAATGCAAATCAATTTTAACCTGACAATCCAAGATGAACTTAACAAGCTTTTCCTTGCTGATCCAATGGACTCGGTCAATCATGATCAGGCTAGAAAGGACCCACCATGAGTAGCAAACCTGGAGTTATTCAACAAAAACACATGAGGAGAGCCTACACAAATGTTCTCCCATAAAAGTTTGTTCGAAAGAAAATACCTACATCAGGAAGTTTCTCAGGGCGGCCATTTAGACCACCAGATTTGACTTGTCGTTCACATAACCACCAGCCAAGAAGGTCCTTGTCGACATGGTGCAGAGCCCCTGTGATAGCAAGGGCACCCACACAACAGAAGACTGCAGTGACACCAAAGAGAGAAAAATGTTACTGTGTTTTGAGTCAAATTTTCACAATACAGAAAGTGATTATACCAGTCAATTACTGGCTTGAGGAAACAAGAAAGTAAAAACATGTCAATGCTTCTAGCCTCAAACATATAAACATACTCCAGCATTAATACTTGAAATGTAAGTTTCTACAAAATGTATTCTTCTCAATGTCCCATTTTGGTATAGCTTATGGTGAAAAATTCACGAGTACACAAATACTCCAAATGAAACTCAAATCAAGGTCGAAAAAATGGTAGGTCTGGTTTTGATTAGTATGCTGCAAATTCAACAAACAAGGTGCAAAATGCATAAAGTACAAGGCCTAGGGTTTACACCGTAACACACTAAATTAAGCAAATGAAAAATGCAAAACCCCTAATCTAATTCTTATTCACCAAAAATCTCCAGTTACATTTCTGGTACAGCAACTATATATGCCACTTTAAGCTTATTTTAGATGAGTGTTGTCTTTGTTATGCAAAAATTCAGCATTCAAATTCTATGATCCCTCACCCTTAAAAATATTAAGGATTGAACACGATAGTGAAAGCAGAATAGATGAGCTTGCCAAGTACTAAAAGGATGTGAAACTTAATACAACGATTTACAGTTAATGCAACATACTTTACTCCGCATAAGACTAAATGAAGAAAATGAAAAAGGCCCTAATCTGATTCTTATTCAGCAAAATATCTGCAGTAAAATTTCTGGCACAACAACAATATATGCCACTTCAAGCCATTTAAAAGGACTGAGAACTATAACTACAAGTAGTCAAACAAAGGCTCTTGGTAGTTAACATTAGAATAATTAACTAAAAAGTTTTTCCAAGAAACTTATGGGTACTTTTGACATAAATTTTGGTCAGCAGCCCTCGTTTAATGAAGTATGATTTTGAGCAAGGCAGATTTTATCAGCTAAAATATGGTTTATATTTGCTTTTAGTGAGAAAGTTGCAGGAGTCAAGGAACAGTGATAGCACTCAATTCTCTTTTGTCTCAAATACAAAAACATGAGAAAATGACTTATTTACTGTATTTCTACCTCCGGTCCTTCCTAGTATTTTCACTTGTAATTTATCACCCCCACTCAATGATGTGCATTCAAACAACAAACAAGCTCCCCACAGCCAAAATCAAGCAATGACTAATTAGGCATTAATATAATACTCATTTTTGTTGTTGTCTTTGTTGTGCAATAATTCAGCATGCAAATTCTAGGAAAACCTCACCCTTTAGAAATATTAAGAGTCAGACTTGATGGTGAAAGTAGCATAGATGAGCTTGCAAAGTACTAAAAGGATGTGAAACTTCATAAAACAATTTACAGTTAATGCAACATACTTTGCCCTGCATGAGACTCGCCACCAGGAGTGCAACCAAATCCACCATCCAGATTTTTGCAACTGACTATGTAGTTCACGGCTTTATCCACATCGATTTTATCCAGCCGGTGCAATATGGAGAGACAACATACAGCAATATAAGAAAACCTACAAAATGAATTTCATAGGATAGATTATCTCAACAAAAAAACATCAGAAGGGGATATAATAAATAATCTTTAAGAAAATATACCGCGTATCCACTTCCCCCCAAACGTCCCCGGAGAAAGATCCATCTTCATTTTGCAGCCCAGAAATATCTGCTTAAAGATTAGGCGGGACAAAGAGTGGTTTACAATATTTTATAGTTTTTTCAATTAGGCAAAATCTCTTTTTAGAAAAAGTTAATTATTAGATCTCCTAAAGGCAGCTAAAGCAGTCAATTTGTATACCTCTCTGTCATCTGCATTTAATCTATTAAACTCTCAACAATAATAACAGTTGTAAACATTAAGATTCACAATTGACATGTTAATCAAGGGAATTTTGTATGTGTGCAAGGTAAAATAAACTTTTTAATGAAAGTCAATAATCCCAACAAATAATGACAATGGAACAAGGATACAGTCTGACACCTTATCAATATCAAGCACGTCTAGCTTTTCAAAGAGGGCCAACACTTGCACAGCACTGAGGGTATACAATATATGTGGATCATGTCCAATATTACCAGCAAACCCACCTACAAACAAAACTTCCATCATATACAAATTCTGTTTTCTATATTAGAAAAGTTCCATTACTAAAATCTTCTGATTTTGACATCTTAACTGACAGTAATAGGAACAATATAATATTATGTGGCTTTATAACTCTATTACTATCAAGCGCTAAGCATGGATTATTTCTTCTGGATAAATCATTATTTTATCTTAAAAGTCACATGTAAAAACAAGAGCAGTTGTGGAGCAATCAATCAAGTGCTCCCTGATTAATGCATATGCAGAAATATTAATGAGTATATATAAGGTTCTTGCATACCTGACTCATGTTGGCACTGCATTACCCATGAAATAACTTCTTCTTTATCTACAGCATCAAGCTTTCCCAAAAGATCCAGAGTCGTCAATCCCCAATATGCCCCATTCATTCTGAGATGGTCCATCACCACAGATTCAAAACTATCCTTTTTCTGTGAAAATAAATCAATCAAAATATAAAAGATACATAATCATATGAGCATGATAAAAAAAAAAAAAAAAACTTTACATAAATGTTAATATTTACATATGCAAATATAAGAGTAAAATAAAACACACCTTTTCAACTGATATAATGTATTTTACATGTTTGTCAATTGCTAGCTCCCCCATCTGTCATTAAAATTGAACCCAACTATTTTAAAGATCTTCATAATCATAAAATACTAAGAGAACACAACAGTAAATTCTACAAGTTTGATTCACTTGAAAGTCTAGTTCTTCATGTAATATGGCACCAAACAATTGAATAGAACTTTTTTACTCAGCAGATAGTGCTTTCAATTTCATCAACCGCGAGAATCTTTCATGGCTACACTTAAGCTTGCAAAGGAAATAACAAAAATTCATGAAACAAGGGTTAAACCTTGACCACAACACTATAAACACAACAAATCCACACCTTTTGCAATAACATTTTCACACTTCCATATATTCCATATTTTCCATACATATAATACACGTAATACATAGAAACACAATCACATAATCCAAAGACATTCTATCAATATTTCAATAATTTCCAATTCATAATTTCATACAAAATTATGGACATGTGAAATACAACAACAATTAAATTCCACCAACTAAAGAATTATTTTTTTTTTTTTTTTGTGAAGCTAACTAAAGAACTATTGTTCCTATATAAAAATCAATATCATAACTACTAAATAGATTAAAAACCCTTCACTTCTTTGTTGTCCCAAGACTATTCTTTTACTTATTTTCTTGAAACCCAATGTTTTTCACCCACAGATTTCACTTCCAAGAGCCACTACAAGTTAATTATTGCCTAAATTACATTCACTATTGCTTATATTAATATATTCAATGCAAGGAGGTTTGGGAGTTTTTTGAGAGAGATCTCACAAAATAACATAAAATTCTACAATTGAAATTCTAAGAAATTATGGATACTAACCTTGAAACTTAGAGGTGAATTTTGACACTCTGCGTCTTTCTCTCTCTATTTCTTCTTCTTCTTCTCTCACTCTCTTCTGATTTTCTATTCACTTGTTTTATTGTTTCTATTTTATTCAAAACGTTAGTTTGGGTTTGGGGATTCTATATATATAATAGTATTTGAGAATGGGTTTAGGCCTCACTTGGTATTAGTATTTTAGGCCCAAGTGAGTATTAATTAGGTTATTACTTATTAGACTAGCCATCAAAGACTATTGACAGTCTAATGCGTAGGGGCGGGCAAGAGTAGGTTCGGTTCGGTTTTGGGGAAAACCGAACCGACTTGGGGTCGGTTTTGGAAATTAGAAACCAAACCTGCAACTTATGATACGGAGAAACTGACCAAAACTGAATTTAAAGTTCGGTTTTGGTCGGTTTATCGGTTTGGGCCTATTGTGCAATTTACACAGACAATGCCCACCAAAATGTTCATCATTAGGAAGTCTACCTGGCCTTCAACTACTACTACCTTCCATTTTCTTAAAAAAAAAATTTATAAAAAGCAGCAAGAAAAGAATAAGCATCAACCTTGTCCCATGTTGACAAAAAATGAATAAAATCCAAAAATTTAAATTTCAATACGAAGTGAATGAGTAAGTATATATTATCATGGAATGTATAGACAACCGGGTATGTATATACCTTGATGAGAATTTGATGGGTGGAATCAAAGGTCGATAATGGGCTGTTTTGTGTTTTAAGGGATGGAGAGAGAGAGAAAGGAGATGCAACGAGAGGTCAAACTTGGAACGAGAACTACGACAAGATGACGATGAAACGATGATGAGATGCAGAGACGGCAGAGCGGCGCGATGATGAGTGCAAATGGCGGTGCGCTGCAATGGTAGGTGGTGACCGGAAACTAGAGAGGTGAGAGAGTGAAGAAGGAGTTGGATTTGTGAGAGAGAGATGGAGATTAAGGATGGCAAAATGATGGTCGAAACCCGCACCCCGCACCGCATAAAAACCCTCAAAAAATCCTCAGTTTTTAGAGGGCTCAAACCCGACTCTAAACCCTCTATATGACTTGCGGGTTTGAACCCGACCTGCAAAATATGAGGATTTTATCCGACCCTCATTTTAACCCTCTTTTCTATTTATTTTTTTTTTCAACCCTCACTTACTCACCTAGCTAGCTCGATCAATCATTCAGTTGAACACACAAAAGTTTCCAAAGTGAATTACCTTTCATTTTTCTAAATAATCTGATCTAGTAGTTGCACATAGTATTTAATTCTTACATGACAAAAATCCTCAGCCAATTTTCTCAGTAATTGTCCAATAAAAAATCAATTTGACAACAGAGTACTCTCTTAGTCAATTCATCAAACATATATAAAACTTGCAATACATATATATAATAAGAGATGGGTCTGTTAATATGTGGTGAAAGTGACTGCCGCAAATCTCTGGGTAAAAGGTGATGAGTGGGAGACTCTCAAGCTACTAAAATGCTAGAAAAAGGATTCTCGTTTTATCCAACAGCTGTCTCAGAGGACTTGTGAGGCCAGACCAAGCAACATGGCTACTTGGATAAAAAGACAAGAAAAACCAACTAAGACCAGATACTTTTATCTGTCTGTTGTTACAAACAGAACAGAACCAAACTAAAACCAAAACCAAAACCAAAACAGCAAAAAGAACAAAATCAGAGAGAAAATAAGAGAAAGTACGTGGATTCTTTTAGGTTTCGAGAATTAAAATAAATTTTTCTGGGTTTCGAGAAATCCCTGCGAGAGAGAGAAGAGCGAGTGAAAATAAGAGGTTTTTAGATAGTAGAGACCGTGAGAAGCTCGACTAACCGTGAGAAGTTTTGCCGATGGCAGCTACCGGCGACTGAAGAGGTGCTACGTCGACACGGCAAGAGAGTAGAGACGATCGCAGAGGTGAGAGGAGCTTAGAGAAGCAGAGGAGAGGAGAAGAGATGAGCTTCGAGTAGTGCTGCAGCAGAGAAGAGAGGAGGCTTTTTTTTGTTTGAAATCGTGAAAAGAGAAGCTTGGAGGCTGGGGTAGGTGCTTTGGAGATGGAGTTGGATTTGCGTGAAGGAAGAGATGGGTCACGGGTGTGTGCGTCGCCAGAGGTGAGTGAGATTGAGTGGGGAAAAAAATGAAATGAAAAAGTTCGTTTTGTTTTTTCTTTTAATATATATACTGTCGGTTCGGTTCGGTTTCTGGTCTAGAGACCCAAACCGAACCAAAACCGATTTGGTTCAGTTTTGTGAAGGCAAAACCGATTTGGTTCGGTTTTGTGAACATGGACCAAACTCGACCCAAAGCCGCTTTTGTTTGATTTCGGTTTTCTACCAACCCCTACTAATGCATTTGAGAATTTTTTTTTTTTTTTAATTTGAAATCAGACATCACGCTTAACAAGCGCAAGCGCTACAAGTTCGATTCGGAATGGTAACTTCCACTATAGGAGAAGAATCTCCCCACACTTTACCATTTAATGGGAAAATATGAAATTCAAACCCCTATCACACAATTGTATAATGGCAAAACCATAAAGTTTTTTTCAAACCAGACTAAACCAAGATTTCATATTATGAAATTTAAAATTTAACGATCTGAAGAAAACATTAAAAGAAAATATCTTTCTCAAAATGAATAAAACTTTTTTATGAAATAATAACAAGTATTCATCATAAAAGAAAAAAGAATGAAGATTAATAACATAAAATCATAATGATTTAAAAAACTTTCTAATATTATGATGAATACTTTTTATTATTTTATAAAAAAAGTTTTATTCATTTTTTTTATTTTCAGAAAGATTTTTTCTTTTAATGTTCTCTTAAGATCATTAAATTTTAAATTTCAAGCTTTTTATAGCATGAAGGTTTAACCAACCTAACAATATCAAGCTTTTTATAGCATGAAGGTTGGTGTTACATTTTTTTGTTTCTTTTTTTAAAGTGGAAGACTTCATTCACCACAAGGGAAAGGAAAAGAAGCTACATCAACATGTAAGAGTTTAACCAACCAAACAGGAAAAAAAAACAAGTCCACAAACAAGGGATAATAAGACTAAAGGCTCTCATGGCATGCCATGAGCAACACTATTTCCCAACCTGAAAATGAAAGAAACAGACAGAATATTACAAGCCTTCATCAACACTTGGATATCAAAAACAATATTCTCTACATCACACCTATACAACAACTTTCCGTTACAAAGGCAAGAGACATTTAACGCATCTGATTCTACCAACAAGGGAAAAAAACCACGCTCAGAATCTAGCTGTAGACCAATCAAAACAGCCCTAGCCTCAGCCACTTCAACATCCCCACAATGACTAACAGGCACAACAGCTGCAAAAACAACTTCATCCTTCTCATTTCTCACCATAACACCAACACCAACTCGGCCACTCACAACATCACAAAAAGCATCCACATTTAGCTTAAAACACAAGTCAGAAGAAGGAGACCAGTAAGGGACAGCAGGGTGCAAAACAGGAGGGGAGACAGAAAAGGCATTTGCAGAATTGAAATCAACTAAAAAATTCCCAGCATCTAACCAAATCTGATCCAAAACCATACCTCTACCTCTATGCAAGATAACATTTCTATCTCTCCACAAAAGCCAACAAGCAACCACAAAGTGTTTCACACAATCAACAGGTAAGGCAGCAAAAAGAAAAATAATTCTGTCAAGAAAATCAGCTACATTACAGCTCTTCAAAACAGTAAAAAAGGAGCAACATTCCCACACTCTTCTTATCCAAGGACACCCAAACAAAGCATGATCACAATTCTCAAAGGCTGAACCACATAAAGAACAAGAATAAGTGACAGGGATACCTTTTTTACACAAGCTGAGATTTGTTAAGAGGATCTCCTTGTAGGCTTTCCAAGTAAACACCTTAACCTTGTTAGGAACATCCAATTTTCACAACTGCTTCCAGACTTCCCAAGCACCCTTAGAGAAAGAGGCCAAATTCTGCTGCTGCAAACCAACTGCCACCCTATAAGCACTCCTCACAGAAAAAGAACCTTTGCTATGAAAATGCCACAGAAAAGTATCTTTTCGAGGGTGAGAATTGAGAGAAATACTCAAAATTAATTCAGCTTACTCCTTAGAAAAATGTCTCCTCACAATTTCTTCATGCCAAAACTCTAGAGCTAAAAATAATGCTAAGACCGTGACCCCATTTGGAAGAATTCTGAGCAAGAAAACTTTAAAAACTGAATCCTTTGGCAACCAACTATCTTTATAAACCCGAATCCCTTCTTCATCACCAATCTTCCATCTGAGCCCCTTCAATGAAACATCTCTGCCCCAAATAATGCTTCTCCAAGTGAAAGATGGAAGGCTGCCAACACTACACTCTAAAAAGGAGAAATTATGGAAGTATCTAGCTTTAAGCACCCTAACCAAGGGAGAATTAATATAGGAAAGGATCCTTCATCCCTGCTTAGCTAGCATGGCCTGATTGAAAGCCATTAAATCTCTTAAACCCATACCTCCCAAACTCTTAGGCAAACACATTTTTCTCTAAGCCAACCAATGTGTTTTTTTCTTATTATCGCAAGTTCTCACCAAAAATCAGTAAACGAGCTATTAATCTCCGAACAGAGAGAAGCAAGCAGCCTGAAACACCTCATAGCATATGTTGGGACAGCTTAGGTAACTGCTTTTAATAAAGCCTCTCTTCCCCTACCCGAGAAAAGTTTACCCTTCCATCCTTACAGCTTGGACCAGACCTTATCTTTGATAACACCAAAAACCTTCCTTTTGTTTCTACTAATCATAGAAGGGAGCCATAGATATTTTTTATGGCACGACACTACTTCCACATTGAATAAAAGTTTGATTTGATCTCTCAAAACAATAGAAGTAGTAAGGCTAAAAGAAAGAGCAGACTTACCAAAATTGATGGACTGCCCTGAAACCTTCTCATAGTCTTTCAAAATTCTCATCAAATTACTCGTGGCTCTAGCAAACATTAGACTGTCGTCCGCGAATAACAAGTCAGAAATGAAGGGAGTAGTTCTAGAAAATTTGACACTATGAATCCACCCACCATGCTCAGCCGCACCTAACATAGCTAAAAGTCTCTCAGCACAAAGAAGGAACGGATAAGGGAAAAATGGACACCCCTGTCTGAGCCCTCTATTATGAACAATATTTTCTCTCGGTTCACCATTAATTAGAAACGCATAGGAAGCTGATTTAACATACCCAGGACCTTATCAATCCACCCAAGGCTGAAACCTAATTTCTCCATAATCTTCTTCAGGAAACCCCACTCTACATGGTCATAACCCTTGCTCATATCGAGCTTTAAAGCAAGTTGACCTCTCGACCCACTTCTACTATTCCTCAAGTGATGCAGGCATTCATATACAACAATAACATTGTCTAGAATTAAACGACCAAGAACAAAAGCACTTTGAAAAGGGAAAATAACCTCATCAAGAATTAGTTTTAGCCTATTAGCTAGAAATTTAGCTATTAGTTTATATAAGACGTTACACAAATTAATAGGTCTAAATTCCTCAATCCGAACAGAGTTCTTCACTTTAGGGATTAACACTACCACAGTCTTCCCTAATTCATTCATAGAAGCACTACCATTTAAAACCTCTAAAACAGCCTTAGAAACCGAATCCCCTACGATGTCCCAATTTTGTTAATAAAACAGGGCAGGCAACCCATTAGGGCCAGGGGTCTTTGAGGGGGGCTGTAGTCCACAAAAATGGTAGGACGAGGATTGGGGCACTACAGTCTGCAAAACAAAAGTCAATTGGTCGACCGGAGGGCTTGGACGCCAGAATGGTACCAGCCAAATACACTCTGACGATCAAGTTAGTACAAGGATCGGAAACGATTTGAATAATGAAGAACGAGGATAGAAATAACTTCCTGATCGTTAATTATGAATGGAAGAGGTCGAACGGACACATCGGAGTTTGTCGTGGAAGCTGTTGGCCAGTTGTCGAAAATCGTCTATGGACGGTGGTCTTAAGTGGTTGCTTGACGAAGTACAATATGCAAGTAATACTGAGTGCTTGAGAGAAAATGAATTGTGTGAATTTTCACTTTGAGTGAGGGTTGGTTTATATAGGGGATCACCTACATGTTAGTAGGTGAATCTCTTATCCCTTATTTCACGGCGAAGATAAGATGGGGTGATTCCCTCCCTTGACCTGGTCTTTCGGAGTTCAAAAAAGTATGATAAGGTTCTGAATTGGTCTACTGAATGTAAGAGTGGTCTCCAGTATAGTGTGTCAATGGTCGAGCGACCAGTCGACCCAGGGTGAAGGATGTCGAGTGACAGAAATGACTTGATAGTCAAACTAGTCAAGGTGAGCCCTTCTGGGATTAAGGCGCGATGTCGAACCACATGGTCGAAGGATATGCGTAGTGTCGAACCTCGCAATTAATATTAGGAGAGGCCAAACTAATAGGTGGGGTAGTCGAACGACCACTGGGTCTTGGATGTTGAGCTACCGTGCCTGTGCTTAATCAAGTAATTCCTTCAATATCCTGATGTCGAGCGACACTTAGTCTCTTTATCAGGTTTTTGGGCCATATGGGAGCTCGTGAGATGGGCTTTTGGGCCTCATAAGGCTTGTTATTTTTGGGTACTACAGTTTGCCCAAAACCTCTTGCTATCAGTTTGCTAGTGGATTGCAGGAGGTTTAGCCCAGTCAAATGGTTTGAACATATTAGAATATTGACAGTTTGATTGTCGTATGACCATTCACCGTTTAGTTGTTTCATCTTGTTAGGGCGATACCTTGGGTGGATCTTCTCTAGAGACTGTCATTTCGACATTGTCGAAAGACTATGTAGTCTAAGAGGAGTAGTGGAAGATATGTTTAACGTCTACTATGAGAGGAGGGATCACGTCGAAAGACTGCGATGTATGGGTCTGCTAGACCCTTCAATTGCTTTGACAGGTGTTTACCAAGGCAATGATTGCCCCGCATTGGGAAGCTAAGAGGTGTCTTTTGGGCTTCGAACTAACGGCTATAGGTTAACACGTCAGCAAGAGAGAGGGTATGTGTAACACCCCCTGACCCGACCCGACTGGATCGACCCAGGGAGTGTTACCGAGTTTTCAAATACTTTTTAAATTCACTTTATACATTTCAAACCATTTAAAATCGTATCAATTTGTAATTCAAAATTTTTTTTTTCTAGTGAGCCCACCGAAATATACTTTTAAAAAAAATTTCGGCAGAGTTCCCTCTGTTTTTCTGATTTCCCAAAACCTGTTTTCAAATAAAACTCAATTCAAATACATTCCTCAACAACACTTCAAATCTCATTTCATTCAAATGTGCACTCTGCCGTTTAGTGCGACCTTCAAACAGTTTATAAAACAATTCATTAACTACAATCCTTTGAAAAATGCAAAACAGAAAGCATAACATAAAATAATTACAGCACATAATTACAAAACATCATTACAAAATCCTCTGTATATGCATGCATATCTAATTATATTATACAGAAATATTTATATAACTCACTACCCCAAAAGATATTGTGACTCTGAACTCTCTGCAGCTGGTGTTTCTTCAGTCTTTTCCGTCCTCGGTATCTTTATTACCTACGCGTTAGAAACAAAACTAACGCGCTAAGCAATACTGCTTAGTGGGTATACACTAAAGTAAATGATAATATAATCTAAAACAGTATATTGTAAATCAGAAATTCAGAAATATAAGTAAACAGTAAAGCTTAAAAACAGAATTTTTCAGAAATATAAAAATATATAACAAACGTTTTTCAATTACTAAAACTATATAAACATACAATATGTCAAAAATTTCTGGAATTCAGTTCAATATCAGTTCTTTATTTCCCATAATATTTTCTATCCATAAATTCTCAATCCGGCCCGTGATACACATAACATGGTATACAGGACTGGATTACGGGTTTTACAATCGGGTTTCCCATTTCATATAAAATGGTATCCCTATATAAACAGTCGGTTTCCCATTGCACGAGGAAATAGTATCCGGGTATTCTCACAGTCGGTTTCCCATTTCACGAGGAAATGGTATCTGTGGTAAACAGTCGGTTTTCCATTTCACAAGGAAATAGTATCCGTATACTCAATAATCAGAGACATCATACATCACGGTGCAGTACTGCTATAAATTCACCCAATTGACATGTCAATCTCCTATATCCATAAATCCCTATATATATATCAGGGCCGTTTAAAACTCATAACAAATCAATTCTTTGATTTCAGAAATCAACGAATATCATTTTAAATCACAATCAAGAAATAGGAAAATCAAACAATAATTAGAAATCAGGTTTTGAAAACACACGTTTTTCTTCGACTTTTCACAATAGTAAAATAATGCACAAATAATCCAACAATATACAAAAATGCAATTCGAGTATATAAACCAATCCATACGAATATATATAAAATCCATAACTATATTTCCAAACGTACTAAATCAAAACATTTATCAAAAATAAGTTCAGAAACATGTGTACACCAACCTGGATACCGTTTTACCGCTTCTACGCCTTTTTCCTTTTAAGTTTTCTTTTTTTCTTTCTTTCCTTTCTTCCTCCTCTTTCCTTTCTCTTTCTCTTTTCTTTCTTTTCTTTTCTTCTTCTTTCCCTTCTCCTCTTCTTCTTTTCTTCTTCTTCTTCTTCTTTTCTTCCTCTTCTTCTTCTTCTTCTTTTCTTCTTCTTCTTCTTTTCTTCCTCTTTTTCATCTCTTCTTCCTCTTCTTCTTCTTCTTCTTCTTCTTCTTCTTCTCTTTTCTTCTTCTTTCGGTCTCTCCCTCTCTGTTCTCTTTTCTTTATTTTTCAAGTGGCTTCCTCGACAAGCTTCTTTTTTTAAAAAAAATTTTCGGTCGTCGCAACCTGTGATCGCACCACCAGGTCGCGTTGCTCACTAGAGCAACTCTACCGCCTTCATCGCGAGCACACCTCGCGGTGCTCTGGTCGCGCTGGTGGTCGCTATGCTCACTGTCCGAATTTAATTTTTTTCATCGCGATCTGTGGTCGCGATGATCAGGTCGCGATACTCACTGTCTCAGTTTTTCAATTTTCATGCATCATTTTCGACCGTTCAATTTGATCCACCTGGAAACCATAAAATAAATATACATTTAATTACGTTTTGCACCCCTCATATTATAAATTTTTATATCCACATATTTAAAATTAATGATTCGAAATCCGGGATGTTACAGTATGTATTCCTGCCTCTTTCTTATTTATCCTCACTTTTCACTTTTGGTATTTCAAAAGCCAAAAACCTTTGAAGTTTTCTCTCTTTGTTCAACGATGAACAGTAGGTACTTTTTGGTCGTCTTCAGGCGGTTTTATTGTGCATTCTCTATTCAAGGTTAGTTCATGCCTTAATATTCTTCTTTTTGGCTCTGAAGAGCGTTTCTTGTTTTGGGTTTTCTGTTCTTGATTTTCTTGCTTAGAAACCGTAGAGATTTCTATGTTTGATCGCTGCTTTAGGGAATATAGTTGTTAAAACCTGTTTATTTTGATACTGTCGTTCGACCAAATGCGCTCTATAATCTTTTAGGCGAGAATGTAACTGGGTATCATAGGGACATGTCGCGCAGCTAGATAGTATGCATCATAGTTTAGTTGGCCTTGGATGTCGTACGACTGTAAGTAAATGTAGGACTACGTAGTTTAGCGACATGGTCGAGCGACTAGAAAGTCTTACTTTTAGGCTTCATGATTATGCAGTGGTATGATGTTGTACGACAGCGAGGTTCACATAACGGTTGCCTTTTTACTGTTTTAGCTTGAGTCGAACGACCGTTTAGTTGAGCATCGAGCACTCCTTAAACTATGTCGTAGTGCCTATCCCCCATACTAATTCAGACCTTGTATTGGACCTGTAGATATATGTCGGGTCGAGAGGACAATAGTGGAGCTAGTACTTCTGTTGTACGGTCTTAGAGGACATATGTAACATCCCGGATTTCGGATAATTAAATTTTATATATGTGAAAATAAATTTTGTTATCGAACTTACAGACTTCTGTATATGCATACTGCTAAACTGAATATACAATACAAAACTGTATAACTACCCAATAAATGTGAAGACTCTGACTTCTTCAATCTGCAGGTACCTCCTCCCTACTCTTTTTGTCCTTCGGGATCTCTGTTACCTACGCGTTATAAAAACTAACGCGCTAAACATATAGCTTAGTAGGTGTACACTAAACTTAATTATCAAAGTTACAAAATAAATTTCAAACTAAAATATCAACGGACTATAATATAAAAACATATACTCATTTAAATCAATTACTGAAATAAAACATACTAAATTAATTTCTAAATTCACTTCTAAACATATCATTCAAGTCAAGTCAATTCTGGCCCTTTGGTATACCCAACATAAATTTTAGGACTGGAATATGGGTCTAATCACTGTAGTATCGATGTGACGTCCGGGATTGCCCCGCAACAACAGTCACTAGTATCAATGTGATTGTCCGAGATTTTTCCGCAACAACAATCACTAGTATCGGTGTGATGTCTGAGATTGCCCCACAACAATAATCACGAAATAATAATGGCGCAGTACTGTTAAACTAACCCAGCTGGTATACCAACCTCCTATATCCGTCTCTATGTCCAAGTATCCTAGGGCCGTTTCAATACAACAATTTCACATACCAACTGTACTTCATAAATCGACTTTAAACTCAACTAATATAACAAATTAATCAGTATTGGTAAAACAAATATACATGATTTCATAAAAAGTTCAACGATTTGTTCATACGATATTCTGAATCAATTTATTTTAATATATTCAACAAATCAAAAGACGATTAAAGCATAATACTCGATATACGATTAAAACGAAATCCTTCAAATAGAAAAACAATATGAACATATAAATATATGTAATAATTTTCATAAAGATCTCAAAAATGTATGTACACCAACCTGGATACCGTTTTCTTTTCGCCTATTTCTTTTCTAGGTTTCTCTCTTTTCTCCTCTTTTCCTTTCTCCTTTCTTTTCCTTCTTCTTCTTCTCTTCTTCCTCTTCTTCTCTCTTTCTTCTTCTTCTTCTTCTCTTCTTCTTCTTCTTCTCGGTCTCTCTCTTCTCTTTTATGTTTCTAGATTGCTTCCACCGCCTTTTTTTTTTTTATATAAAATTTCGGTCGTTGCAACCGTCATCGCGACCTGTGGTCGCGCTACCAGGTCGCGTTGCTCACTGGAGCAATTTCACCACCTCCATCGCGATCACCCATCGCGGTACCATGATCATGCTGGTGGTCGCATTGCTCACTGCCCGAATTTGACATTTTTATCGTGAGCTAGTCAGCGTGATCTGTGGTCGCGGTTCTCACTGCCAAAAATCACCCTTTTTCACCGCTAGCAACTCATCGCGATCTTTGGTCGCGGTGAGTGGTCGCGATACTCACTGCCATGTTTTTACCCTTCTCTTCATGCGTTATTTCTGGACCGTTCCTGTAACACTCCCCTGACCCGACCTGACTGGATCGACCCAGGGAGCGTTACCGGGTTTTCAAATACTTTCTAAATTCACTTTATACATTTCAAACCATTGAAAATCGTATCAATTTGTAATTTTAAAAATATTTTTCTAGTGAGCCCATCAAAATTTCAATTTTAAAAATTTCGGCAGAGTTCCCTCTATTTTTCTGATTTCCCAAAACCTGTTTCATATCAAACTTAATTCAAATATAATTCACAACACTTCAAATATCATTTCATCCAAACGCGCACTCTGCCGTTTAGTGCGACTTCCCAAAAGTTTTTAAAATAAAATAATTCAGAATTTAATAATTACAAACCTTTATAAAAATGAAAAACAGAAATCATAAAGTATTTACAAAACATATATAAAATCATTGAATTACAGACTTTTGTATATGTATGCTTACAAAATATATCATACAAAAACTATATCACTACCCAATAAATGCAGTGATTCTGAACTCCAAGCTACAGGAACCTCCTCTCTACTCCTTATCTGCCTCGGTATCCCTGTGACCTACGCGGGATAAAAACCGATGCGCTAAGCATATAGCTTAGTGGGTGTACACTAAACTCATGTATTAAAATCATAACATAATTTACATACTCTAAATCGCAATGTAATTAAAGAAAACAATAACATATTCAATTCAATTATGAATTTAAATCATATGAAATCTATGTAATAAAAACAACTAACTCATTTTCTTTTACAATTATGAAAACTTTATGTTATAATCAATTTCACTTACTATAGTAAACATATAAATAACATTAACTTCTAACTTCACTTCTAAACATATTATTCAATTCATTTCAATTCTGGCCCTCTAGAATACTCAACATAAACCAGGACTGGAATATGGGTCGTTCGACCACAGTGACTGTCTGTCGAACATAACTCCCACCCTAGGACGAATCCTAAGAGTGGTACGTATCTCCCTACCCTAGGACCGAGGGTTCGGACCCTAGAAAGGTACATATCTCCCTATTCACAATAAGTTACAAATCAACGGTTACTCAATAAATATACAATTCAAACAATATTCTTCAAATATACATTAGGTTTTCATGAAAAATAAGCAATATTCATACAAAAGTCTAAATCAAGTATTTTTAACGAAATCGTAATAATCGAAATACGATCAAAATAAAATCATTCCAAGAAAATTAATATAAACACATAATAACGAAATTCTTCAAATAAATCGCAGATTCAGACTAAAAATAATTAATACGTTTTGTAAAAGTTTTGAAAACGGATGTACACCAACCTGGATACCGTTTTACCGATTCTACGTTCTTTCCTTCTGAGTTTTCCTTTTTTCTCTCTTCCTCCTCTTTCCTTTCTCTTCCTCTTTTCTTTCTTTTCTTTTCTTCTTCTTTCCCTTTTTTTCTTCTTCTTTTCTTCTTTCTCTTTTTCTTCTTCTTTTCTTCCTCTTCTTCTTCTTCTTTTCTTTTCTTTTTCTTCTTCTCGCGTTTTCTGCCCTCTCTCCCTCTCTGTCTGTTTTCGTGGCTTCTCACAGAAGCTAACTTTTTTTTTATATCATTTCGGTCATCACGACCGTCGTCGCGACCTGTGATCGCGCCACCAGGTCGCGTTGCTCACTGGAGCAACTCCACCGCCTTCATCGCGATCATGCATCGCAGTGCTCTAGTCGCGCTGGTGGTCGCCATACTCCCTGCCCGAATTTCATTTTTTCATCGCGAGCAGCTCATCGCTACCTGTGGTCGCGGTGACCAGGTGGCGATACTCACTGTCCCAGTTTTTCACTCTTCATGCATTATTTCTGGACCGTTCCATCTGGTCCACCTGAAAACCATAAAAATAAACATACTTTTAATTACGTTTTATACCCCTCAAATCACAAAATTTATATTCACATATTCAAATTTCATTATCCGAAATTTGGGATGTTACAGTTCCATCTAGTCCACCTGGAACCCATAAAAATAAACATACATTTAATTACGTTTTACACCCCTCAAATCATAAATTTTTATATCCACATATTCAAAATTAATTATTCGAAAGTAGGGATATTACAGTTTTAATAAGAAGTATTCCACTAAAATGAGACCACTAACAACAACAAACTATACTGCACATCCACTCATAACTCAAGTGGTTAGTGCATTTCTCTTCCACTTTAATGGTGAGGGTTCAATTTTCACCATGCACATTTATCAGTATATGTAGTTTCCTCCTTTTATTATGGGAGTAGATATCTCCCATCATAAAAATAGATATCCGGACAATATATTTAGTGATTGATCTCGTCACATCATAATAAATTTATTATTCTCTTAAACTGATGAGAATTAACAAGTCAACTCATTCTTATCCTCTCTATTTCTATACATTTGATCTATTTTTAAAAATTATATCAATAACAATGTATTATTTTGAAGTGTCAAGAATCTTTATATATAATATTATTTGCATGTGAACACGACTACAGCTCCCCAAAAAGTTGACCAAAATACATTGCAATTCGCTAAACCTAAGTTTGCACCAATAGAGAAAAATTTAGGTTGAATACTCGTCATTACCCCTTCTGTCGTCTTCTAAATGAAGCTCTCATGATGATGAGAGGGTCTAACCTAAGTTTTTCTTGTCAAATTTATGTTGTAAATATACACATAATTTATAGTAATATTATCTATTCCAAAAATTTTATTCAACACTTATTCCAAATAATATCACATTATTAATAACCACGTGATGATTATGATATAATATAATGAATGACGTATTATAATTATTGATTACATATAATACAATTTAGATAAATTTTTGGATAAAAACATTGAACCAAACAGTTTTGTTATTTATTTTACTAACTATTCGCTTATACAATATTCTTTTTTCCACACAAATCCCCACTATTTAATGAAGAGAAAATTATAAAAATAATTGTATAAAATTATTTAACTTTATTTTTAGTCACATACAATATTTGCCATCTTTTAATCTCATAAAATATACAATGACTAAACTAATGCAACTAGAATAAGATTTTTATATCCCTAGAAGAACAGCGGTAATATTTATTCCTTTTTTCCTCAACTTCTAACATATCTTCCAAAAAAAAAACTTTTCCTTAAACTTTTGAATATTTTTTATAACCAAATTTTACTGTGTTTGTGGTTGACACGAATCCATTAAGAAATGTTGATATATTTAAGGAGAGAATGAGAGAAAAAAATATATTGAAAAAGAAGATGGGGATGATACTTCTATTGTTATAATTATTTAGCTACGGTGTGAAATGATAATTTAAAATTTGGTTAAAAGTATAAAAACTTTTACTAATTTTATAATTTTAATAAGTTTCTCTTATATAAATACCACTTGTAAACACAAAGACATGCACACACACTAACTAGCAAAAATGAACATTAAACTTGTCTTAACGAGTTTGCTGCTGGTTCTGTCCTCTTCCAATTTGCCATTGCTGTGCCTCAACAACAATATGTGCAATCTCTCGTCTCTTCCCTACCAGGTAAAAAAAACTCTTTATATTTTTTAATTAGTTTAGTTTCACTAATATAAGCTCCCGATGTGTATTAATTAACATGCATGTAGAGATTATAATACAAACCTCGATCCCTATCATTAAAGTTATCTACCATTTATAAATTTTCATTATGATTTATAGGTTTAGAGGTATAATACAAATGATCATTTTTTTTCTTTATATATTTTCATTTCAGTGACAGTAAAATAAAAATAAGAAATAAATTTTAATTTATAAAATAAAACAAAAATCATAAAAATTAAAAATTAAAACAAGGTAGTGTTGGATCATATCTCTTCTATTCCATTAAAGATTGTTAGATCTCCTCCAAAAGCCTATCAAGCCATCTACATACTACCTACAATAGGAGGTTGATTTAAAAATTTTCATTTTTTTCTTTTATTTTTCATTTTGATATAATGATAATAATTGGGAAGATATGCATTTTAATTATTTTAACAAATAACGCATTTACTAATCAATAATTTTAATAAAAAATCTGAAACTTAATTTATAATTAATAATTATAATATTTAATTACTAAAAACTGTTCGAAATAAAATTATATACGCTTCAAACTCAAATCATGTATTAAGTTACTAGACAACTTAATTCCTATCTTCCACCTCGTTAGAGATTAAAGTTTCCTTTCTTAATTTTGTTTTTAATATAATTTAATTATTTCATTCGATTTTTATTCTGGATTAGTAAATGTGTGATGATTAACAGCAACAAGCAAATATAATAAAATGCAAACATTATCTTGTCTTATTATAATAATGACACGGCATAGGCGATTGGTGTGATCGGCCTAGTTTTTCTACTCACCATTATATATATATATATATATAACTAATTACACTCAACCTACCTGAGGTTTGGCTAATTACACTCGGAATTAAAGTTTGCATTAATTAACACTGACCTCCCCTCCCGTTAAGTTTGACCGTTAAAATAAATGGTTGACCATCCAAAAATATTAAAAATGGCCAAAATACCCCTAGTTAAAAAATTAAAAATATAAAAAATAAACTTTTTAAAAAAATAATTATTATATAAATAAAAAAATAAAAATAAATTTTATCTAAAACAATTATCTAAACAAATGAATCTAGTCCATTTTTAAAAAATATCTGAAAAATTTGTAAAATAATAATTTGAGATTTGTAAAAAAAAATCCAGATCCAATCTAGACCGTCTATCAGAACCATCATATCTGATGAACGATCCAGATGGTATATTGATCAATTTTTTAAAAAAAAAATTAAAAAGTCCAGATTTGATCTGGACCGCCTCTACCATGGACAGATCTCCATGGATGGAGCTTCCATCTCTCCATGGAGTTCCCCCTGCCACCGAAAGATTGAGGCGGGGATGTTCGGCGAGGGAGACGAGCCTCCCCCACGACAGGGTCGCCTTTCCGTTGGCAAAATGGGGCGGCGTCCCCGTCGTGGGGGAGGCGAGACCTCCCCACGACGATCGGGGGAGGCTCACCTCTCTCGCTGAGCCTCCCCGCCTCCTCCTTTTGGCAACGAGGGGAACTCCATGGAGAGATAAAAGCTCCATCCATGGAGATATGTCCATGGTGGAGGTGGTCCAAATCAAATCTGGACTTTTTAATTTTAATTTTATTTTAAAAAAAAATTGGTCAAGATACCATCTGGATCGTTCATCAAATCTGATGGTTCTGATGGACGGTCTAGATTGGATCTGG
The DNA here is from genome assembly GCA_003430845.1 of Xanthoceras sorbifolium. Classification (NCBI taxonomy): domain Eukaryota; kingdom Viridiplantae; phylum Streptophyta; class Magnoliopsida; order Sapindales; family Sapindaceae; genus Xanthoceras; species Xanthoceras sorbifolium. Next base: position 30,373,548 of record CM010618.1, read on the forward strand.
ATTTTTTTTTACAAATCTCAAATTATTATTTTACAAATTTTTTAGATATTTTTTAAAAATGGACTAGATTCATTTGTTTAGATAATTGTTTTAGATAAAATTTATTTATATTTTTTTGTTTATATAATTATTATTTTTTTAAAAAGTTTATTTTTTATATTTTTAATTTTTTAACCAGGGGTATTTTGGTCATTTTAATATTTTTGGATGATCAACCATTTATTTTAACGGTCAAACTTAACGGGAGGGGAGGTCAGTGTTAATTAATACAAACTTTGATTCCGAGTGTAATTAGCCAAACCTCAGGTAGGTTGAGTGTAATTAGTTCTATATATATATATATATATATATATATATATATATATATATATATATATATATATATATATATATATATATATATATATATATATATATATATATATATATATATATATATATATATATATATATATACGGGGTGTGATTTATTGTAATGGAACATTATTTTAAATTTGAAAGGTTATTGCAATGAAAAGTGTGGAGACAGGTGCTCTGCAACAAAACATGTAATTACCTGCGTCAAGTTCTGCAGAATCTGTTGCCTTAAATGCAAATGCGTTCCTAAAGGAGGCAAGCCCCACCAGAAAAGGGTCAAATGCCCTTGTTACAGTAACATGAAGAACTCCAAGGGCCTCCCAAAGTGCCCTTAATTATTTTGTCTCCATTTTCACTACTTTTTAAGATTATGATCATTGTTATGTGCATGCAACTTTTGTTCTACTTGTTTTATTGTCTTGCTTTGAATACCAAATAAATGTTAAATTAGGACGAATTGGGATAAAGTATCATAACGTTTAGTTATATTATAATAAAGTCGTGAGTTTAACCTTAATTATACGTTAGTATCATTAACTAACTGGTTGACCGTTAGCACTGACAGTCAATCAATAGGCATAAGGGTAATATAATCATTTTACCTTATTTATATATTGAAATCATTAAAGTTAATGGCATTTGTAGGTTTGTCGAAAGATTCTATCATTGAGATTTAATTAAAATTTAAAATATGTGCTTTAATAAGAAGATCATTGTAACAATGTGAGAATAATGCATTGATTTAAAATCACTAATAGATAAATTTGACTCTATAAAAAATGGGAAGAGATAACTTAAAATTAAATTAGTGTTTCATGGAATCATTGGACTTGCATTGCATATTTATTAATTTTTTATCATCTTCTCGTTTTAAAATATAATATGTGATTTGAGGGGTAAGACTCATTATATTCCTACCGTGTGCTTATCTATTTTTAAATTTGTTAGAAATTTGTGGTTTGAGGGGTAATACTCATTATATTCCTACCACGTGCTTATCTATTTTAAAATTTATTAGAAATTTATTAAAAGATAAAAAATTTATGTATACATGTAACTTTATACCTATACAAATTTTCACGAATATATCACGTGTCATTCACATCTTTGTTTAATAACTTCACACCACATATATATTATCTTTGAACTAATATTTATATAGTGATTTTGAATTTTATATTTATACATGAATGTGTAGGTATACGTAGCAAAATAATACTCTAATCGAGGATTGCATGATACGCAGGTCCCATCAAAAGTCAATTGTGGCTCTAGGTGGACAACCAACATCGTCCAGGTAATTCTTTTCAAAAAATTAATTACAAAATCAGGATCTGTCTGAATAAAACTACCCCGCCTGATTTGGTAACTCATAAGTAGGAGAGAAAAATATCAAGATGGACCCCACGAAAAAGAAAAATAAGATTTGGGCAAAATCCATTGGAGCTCATGGTTTTGAAAGGTAACAAAATAGTACACATGCCTTGTAAAACGAGTTTGGTAGCCTAAATTTATCATTTTTAGAAATTCGAAAACTGTTTTTTGTTTTCTTAAAACCAGAGGCAACCCGTCCCTGGTTTTTGGCTGTTTTTCATAAATGGGGATTTTATCTCTCGTCCCTTTCTTTTGGCAATGTTATGTTATTGACCCCACTACTTTAAATTCTATTAATCTATATCCTTTAATAAAAAATAAAAAAAAATACTTATATTAGTTCTTAAAACTTTTTTTTATTTTTTTTATTTTTATTTAAGTTCTTTCTATGCAATTGAAAGTAATAAATTCAATACCTACATAAATTAATCAATTTTGTATTCTTTGTGCAATTAAATTAGATGCGAAAAATTTTGATTAATTAAGAATATGTTTGATTAATTTTGATTACAATTAATCAATTAAATTATCTGTATTAATCGAAAGTAATAAATTCAATACCTACATAAATTAATCAATTTTTTAAAAAAACTTCTCTATACCTACAAAAACGGATTCATAAATTAAATTTTGATTTTATTTAAAATTAGACATATAGGCTATGTTGTATGGATACGAATACAGATATAAGGATACAATACGATACGATACGGGGCTACGAAAAATCTCTAAATATTGGGATATGGTATGACATGATACAACAACTAAAATAATATATATTTATATTTAAAATATAAATAACTTCATTCCTAATTAAACCAGTCAATTCATAAAATATCATTTTAACAAAAAAATAAAAACTCATAAAACATATTCTTAATTCCTCCTCTTCTTCTTCTCTCTTTCTTTTCGGAACAGATAATTTTGGAGAGATAAAACCTAGATCGATTGAAGTATTCAGACGAAGTCTTTATAATTCATTTCTGACTTTAAAATTTTTTAAAATTACAAACTGGCACTTTTTTAAAAAAAAAGAAAAGTTACAAAAGAACTCCAAACGTATCTCATATATATCCTAACGTATTATGACTGTATCTTTCGTGTATTCGAAAGTCAAAAAATCCCTGAAGTCAATAGATACGGGTATCCTGATTTGGATACACATATCCTGATTTAGATACGCATATCCTCGAGTATCTAAATATCTGATACGGATACGAGTGAGATACGAAAGGATTTGAAATATCTGTGTTCTCTTGCATATAGGTAATGAAAATTATATCTAATGAAATCCTATAGAGATATAAAAATAATAACTTTATATTATAAAAGAACTGCAATATTAAAGGAAATTAAACAATTAAAATTTTTATAAATATATTTTAAAAAGAATTTATCAGACGAGATCAAATTTTTGAGATGGCTCCAAAGTTCAAACAAAATTTTTATGGCTGTCTTTTTTTTTAATTAAATATTTTATATATATTAAAGCAACTCTATAACTATTTTAAAAAATATATATCAAACACATCCCTTAAATTTGGTGTCATTACTCAGCAGGAAATGGAAAAGTTGGAAATGAGAAAAAAACACAAATAGAGAAATATATAGGGACTATAATATAAACAAAAAAAAAAAAAAGGGACAAGAGTTAAAACGTATCTATCTCTCTCTCTCTCTCTCTCACAGTTGTCTTCATCATCATAGATATATATATATATATATATATATATATATATATATATATATATATCTCCAAAGTCCCATGAAAGTGCAGTGCAGACTGCAGACTTGCAGTTGAAGCTGTGCTATAATCTACTTCAAAGAAAACAACAAAACAACAATCTACTGTCGATTTGAGCTTCTGGGTATGTCTTGTTTTCATTGTTGGGTTTCTCTGTTTCATTTTTCATTTTTCTTTTTTGCTCTGTAATAATTTGATCTCTGGTTTAGACTGCCATTTCTCTCTTTTTCTTAACTTGATCATGTACTTGTTTTTTCTTTTGATATTTAATATATGACTTGATTCTGATTGTTGTTGCTCAAATATAACTTTATTTTAGCTTCTGGGTAGGTATGCCTTATTTTTTTTCATTTTTTTTTCCTTTGTGGGTTTACGTGATCTCTGGTTTGTGTTGCCATTTCTCTCTCTTTATTAGTTTAGTTTGTAAAAAAAAAATTTAAAGTTCTTTTTTGGTTGTTTAATATATGAATTGGTATTGACTTTGTCAATATTTGTTTCTATCACTAGTGAATTTTATTGTTTGCCATTTAATTAGGGAAATGAATATTGGCTGGGGGTGAATCAGGCCATCTACATGACTACATTGTTATGCAATGTTTATACTGTGCTTGATTTGAATCATTTTTCACCGTTTAGGTCATATTTTCATCTTTGTGAAGTCAAAGTCCTGCTTTTCGTTTATATCTTTATAAGATTTTGACTGGATAAGTTCAACGGAAAAAATTAATAATATTTTTTGAATTTTATGGCTAAATTAATGTTCTAGGTTGAGCTTTTTTCTTCATAAAGATGATAAATTTTGGTAGTGTGTCTAAGAAATGTGTATTTTACTGCGGAATGAGAAGGTCTTGTCAATTGAATCGAGGTGGTTGGGGCATGGTTGGCTTGATTTTTCTTTCATTTAGGTGTAGCGATTTCAACCGATGGGTTGGTCACATGGTTAAACAATATTTGTGCTTGAAGAAAAATGATACTGAGAAATTTAGTTTAGTGTAGGTTTACACACTTATGAAATGTCATGATTCGTCAGCATGAAAAAGTAAGTAGATTCATGTCATTTGAGAGGTGAGATTTACAGCCTTTTCTGTTTAATTCATCAACATATAAACATTCTCACCTTCATGTCGATAAGGTGAAAAGACTAAAATCTGTTACAGGCATTGAATCTATTGAACTTATTGTTATAGCACATTTTGATGACGGTCGTTCAGAGTCAAACATTTGACATGTAGTTCGAATAGTAAGTGGGCTGCCTGCATTTTAGTTGTTTAACCTTTCTAGGATATGGCAGTGAGAAGATGGTGCTGCATCAATATGAACAAAAACCACTGTAATCTGCCATAGCTCCTTTTATGTGCCAAACAGCCAAAGTGAGTCAGCACTGCTGAATAGCATCACATTCTCCTGTTGAAAAAAAAAAAAAAAAATGAAAAAGGTATCACAAATTCAGATGTGTTATTCTAAATATTGAGTATGCTAAAGTGTCATAATCGATGCACTGAATTATAGATCTTAATTCTTTGGTTATATTATATATGTCCTATAACGTAGATAAATCAAGAATTATAGATGGTAAAAATGTTGAATGATGCTTCTATTACCTAGATTACAATGGTAACAACTTGAAGCATTGACCTTTCATGGAAAAGCATGCTAAACTCTGTGTTTCTCATACCATAAATTTTGTTACGTCGTCATATTTCCTTATCAGAATATAAAGTTTTGTGCTTTGTATACATCTTCTTCTCAGAAATAACCAGAAATGCTGTTGAATTATGCAGATACAAACTTGTTTGATTGACTGAAGTAACTGGTTGATCCACAATATTGAAGGATTTTTCTTTGTGCAACTGCATAACGTACTTATTTTGCTAGGCCTATTGTTACTTTGTTCAATTGTGAGAAACTGCTGCACATCTTTTGTTGCAATGTCTTTGTTGTCGAAATTACGCTGTATCACCGTGGATGTTACTGGTACTCTCATGGCTTACAAAGGGGAGCTTGGTGACTACTATTGCATGGCGGCCAAATCTGTTGGACTGCCTTGCCCTGATTACAAACGTGTGCATGAAGGCTTTAAACTGGCATATAAAGAGATGGCAAAAAACTATCCATGTTTTGGGTTTGCAGCAAAAATGCCCAACATCATGTGGTGGAAAAGATGTGTGAGAGATTCCTTTGTCAGGGTAAGCTAGTTGACTTTCCATTGTGAATTAAACATCTGGGACTATTTTTATTAGTCATCACAACAATCAGCTTGTTATTATAATTGCATGCGACATCACAGTTTTCGGCATTTTCATTGTCCTTTCAGTGGGAAGGAGCGTCTTTGTAAATCAAATATTTTTCAGTTATTAGATTGATGGCTGAAACCTTGATCCTTAATGGGTTGTAATGTTCTGTGATTGTAATAATATTAAAAAAACCACTCTAGATATGTAATTACAACTCATTGTGTTTTGCGATTTTACTTTTAAATTTGTTGTGACATGAAATTTTTGCCACACTAACAGGCAGGTTATGATTACAATGAGGAGACATTCGAGAAGATATTTAGACGCATATACGCATCTTTTGGTTCATCTGCACCTTATACCATTTTTCCAGACTCTCAACCATTCCTAAGATGGGCACATGAAAATAATCTAAAAGTTGGGATTATCAGCAATGCTGAATACCGTTATCAGGATGTAATTCTTCCAGCCTTGGGTTTGAACAGGGTAAACAAACTATTATCTTTTAAATTTTCCTATCTCAGTGAATCTTAAATCTTTATTGTAGCTTCTTTTACGCATTTCAGTTTTGAACTTAATAGAACTTTCACTTTGTCTAGAAAGCAACTGATTGAAATCATAACATATGCATGTCTAGTTATGCCAATGCATATGACTCTTGCATGGTGACGTTGAACACTTGGTTTTTGGTATGCTCTCATCCGTAATACACTTATGCAGTACGTTTTCCTGTTTTGCTACAAATGTTTTTGAAATTTACATAAAGGGAATTGTATGCTTACATCTCTGTAAAAATCCAACCGGCTCATGTGATCAACAATACAGGGGGCAGAGTGGGACTTTGGTGTGTTTTCTGGTCTTGAAGGTGTAGAGAAACCAGACCCAAGAATTTATGAGATTGCCCTTGAAAGAGCTGGGAACATTGCTCCCGAGGAAACTCTGCACATTGGAGATAGCATGCGCAAAGACTATTTGCCAGCAAAGAGTGTAGGGATGCATGCATTACTATTAGATAGGTTTAAGACACCCGAAGCTGTGGAATGGAGAGAATCCGGTGCAATTGTGCTTCCAGACTTGGTGGCGGTAGAGAATTTTCTTACATCAGGGAAGTCAACTTCATAAGGGGCTTCTTTCTTCTTCTTTTTCGCAAAATGTACTGTTATGTGTATATTAATAATTATTAGTTTTCCTTTCTTTTGATGAATATTTGCTCAGTACTACTTACTGGTGGCTGAGCCATGACCTTCAAAATTATGATTCTAATGGACAGAGATGCTAATTTTGTACTAGCAGTGTTTATTCAGATTAAGATATTCTTCAAACTCTTTTCTTGATTTTATTCCTGCTTGAATGGAAGTTGATTTGCCTAAACATATTTTGAAGCCAAAGTTGCTAATGCACGGTTAGGTGACTTAGGCCTGTGGTTTAATCTAACAAGGTCTAGGGTGCGAATCAACTCATGGCCATAGGTCATATGTTTACTTCCTAGAGATTGTAGGGTTTGCTGGGGCGTCTAGTTTTATACTTGGGCCCGTCAAGTGAGTTTAGGGAATTTCTGGATTAAAAAAAAAATAAAAAATATGAGAGATGACTCAAACATTCGTAGATCAAACAAAGTTCAAGAAATTAATTAAGTGAATTTCCAAGTGAATCAAGAGCAAGCTTGACCTACAAGGCATCATAAAATTGTGATATCATCAGCTCTATTTTAAGATATATATTTAATTTAGACTTTTAAAAAATCTAAATAATTTTGATATATTGAAAAAGTCATTGATAAATATTATATGGGCTTATTGCTGTACTGAAACAATACTGTTAATGAATATTATGAGAATGGATCAAATATTTTTTTAACTTTTTTAAAAAAAAATTCAAAAATTTAATTTTTTAACTTTTGAATTAGAATTCAATAATTAATAATTAATATTATTACTTTTTAAATCGTATTTATAGTGGTTGAATTTCCAATCATAATAAACTCTAACTTGAATGGTGTTAGACTTCATTAAAAAAAAATTAATAGTAATACTATAAATTTTTTTTTTTTTTTTTTTGAGTGGCATAATCTTGATTTTATATATAGTTTTCCATAATTTAGGCAATAAATTGTCTATATTACCGGCCAGTAGGCCACTCTTTAGGGCCTTGGTCACCTCCAATAAGGATCTTCCACGTGTATTGCAGCAGAAGTCAAATGACTTGACCTACCATTCACAACCAACCTAAAATCGCGAGATTCTGTACGACTTCGGAGATACAGACCAACTGACACTGACACTGTAAACTAAACAAAACCCCGTAATTCTCACATCAGTTTCTATTTGTTGTTCTTTGATTCAAATACGTTTTCATCTTACAAGGAAAAAAAAAAAAACAATTTTCTTTCACAACACGTTCGATTTTCGTGTTGTAGTTTACATGTTCGACGAAATTCCTCTTTGAATACATAATTTATATGCATTGCTCTGTTTTCCACTTCTGCTTTGATATTAGCTTTAACAGGAAATAAGGAAGTGCTTTTTATTCTGGAAACGTCAACCGAAGTGAACTTTCTTCTTGACTTTTGATTATACTACATTTGCTGCATGTGGGTCCATGACTGAGCCTTTGCTTAGGTTAATATTTAATGATTCATGACCAATTTCTTTCATGGATGGATTGATCACTTGGTTGACATACAATTTTTGTTAATGTGGGTTTGCTAAGTTTTCTTTGTTTCATATAATTTTTCTTCGGTTTCAAGTTTACTTGAGTTTGTTTGTGTATTCATGAGTAACTATTCTTTTTTTTTTTAATCTTTAATTGTGTTCTTCTTTTGTCATTTTTGATAGTTAGTGATATGAGAATGGAGCATGAGAAGAGAGCTGAGCTGGCAACCTTTTTAGAAGATGTTCCTCCTATAGAGTATTGTTGTGTTTATGGTTCTTCTCTCCATCCAAACAACAAAGACAGGGTTACTCTTTGTTCTTTAATTTATCTATTTATTACAACTAATTTATTGTTTTTTGAGTTTTTCGTTACTTAAATATATGAATTTGTGAATATGTAGTCAGCTATGGTAGATTACATTCTCGGTGTATCAGACCCTATGCAATGGCATTCTGAGGTGATATTATACACATCTGAGTTTTTGTTTTAGTATGATGTCGTGTTTTGGTATAAAATACATTTAGTTAACATGATTATAAATTTAGTTTATTGTACAACGAAGAATCTGAAAATGAATCCAGATCATTATGCAACATGGTTGATGCTGCTTGGTGGGGCAAAGCTGGTGCGTATCTGTCTCTCTTTCGCAATCACATACTAAATACATGTTGTAAAATTCATTCTCTTAACTATGAGACTGAAAATTGATTGGTTGTTTTAGATTACCCAAGTTGCAGATGAAGTAGGTGTAGGAGTATACTTCAACCCATTTGTTACATGGAATGACAAGGTATTTACCTTTCAAAAACTCAACTTTAATGAGTTAAGTACAAGAATTTGTATGATTTTTACTTGCATTTGGCTGGCATCTGTTCGACCTTTTGTGCATGTGCAACATGTTCTATTTTGCATAATGATTTCTTGTATCTCCATTCTCCTGACACTAAAACCATTATTGGCAGATGTTGAAGTATGGCGTTGTTCGGATGCATGACTTGGTGCAGGACATATTGAACTGGGAGAGATTCTATTTGAGTGGTCGTCTACAGAAGCCGGTGTGTCATGCCTATCTTTGCATTTTCTGTCATTTCTTCATTTATTTGTAATATATGTCCCTTTTTTGTCCTTGGCAATAATATTAAAAACAAAAATGTTTGTTGGAATAGAAAATTTATCTCTTTATAAATGACTATTTGTGTTTTACTGTAACCCATTAAACTCTTTTTTCTGATAAAGCTTCAGACTATTTACTGCAACTCGTGCAATTAATTTCTCAGATAAAAATCAAAAGATGCTACTGTTAAACTTGTGTCTTAAGCCACATAGAGCTTTTTCAGCATTGATATTTCCTTATTTCTTTAATAGTTTTTTTTTAATGTTCTTATTTGATGCAGGACAAACAATGCCTGTTGAACCATCATCTAACATTCAGTTATATGACTATAAAAAAATTACTGGTTTAATTGATCCTAATTGCTGGAGAATGAAATTGAAAGGAGTAGAAAAAATAAGGGAGAAATACAAAGAGAAGCCTAGGAAATCAGGCCTAGAGTTCCTAAGCAATACGCCTTAAAGAGCGATTCAAAAGCTTGTTGAAAATTTTGTTAATGTTATCGATTCTCATATTGACAGCTTTACAAAGCTAAATAGTACAAAGGTAAAGATTAAGTCCAGAGCAAAAATTATTATGGTAAGAGCAATGTTTTCTTTTCTCATTCACATTGCTTAACATTTTCCTATTTAAATAGCTAAATTTCTCCTGATTCTTATACCAATAGAACTACTAAATAACATTTGCCTAAATAAATTGCTAGACTTGCTCATGTCAACTACTCATAAAAGATCCCAAAAACGAGTTCCTTTTTGAGAAACCACGACTAATAATCTTTGTCTGTCTGTAAGAGAGTAAGAGGCTCACAGCTGCAGAAGTATGATGGACTAATATGTGAATACAGGGTGTGTTATAGGTTCTTTTTTGACGTGTGACCATATCAATGAAAGAAAATTTTATGCTTAGCTGATTTGCTTCTTTATGCCTCTACTCCTGAAATTGTGCTTTGCACTTGCCATCCTGTTCTTTCTCCACTGCTTTTGGTTCTTATATGATATATCTGACCCAATATCTATATTAGGTTGTTGTCTTGTATATCAATGTCATATATAAATATCAGAGAGTTGGAATGTTTATCTTGTAGGTACACATACTTGTGGATAATTTGGATATCGAAAATCTGAACTCGGTTAATCTGAGGGCTGCACTGTCTGCTGCTCTTCTCCTCCTGCCATCCAACTTCACTCAGGTTTACTTCGATGTCAATGCTCTGTCAATTTAGAGGCAAATATAATAAGCTCAATTCCATGCTTGTGCAGGAAGATTTGTTTGCCAAAGTATGTAGCCTTTCATATATGGGTGACTTGCGTATGCTTTTTGCAGAGGACAAAAACAAGGTAAAGCTTGATCACATTTTAAGTCAAACTGTATAAAAAGAATTCATTTGTGGCTACTTTTCATGTATATAGAGTGAAAAAGATGAAATTGTAATGTGATGAGCTAAGTAATAGTTGCAAAATGTACAAACAACCTCTACTTTTGATTTTCTCCGACAAATTAGTTATGCCCATATAACTAGGAAAATACATTGAAAATATGCCTAGTGAAGTTATTCTATAAACTAACAAGTACGAACTGAAATTTCTTGTACGTCACACACACGTTCACATGCATTGTTGTACTGGTTGTAAACTTTTGTGTATTGTAACCTTCTATAACGTTGTAGTCATAGATATCTGATGAGTGTTAAATGAGGCATGTGAAATGGTGCTTGATTCAATGGACAGTGGTGGGATTAGTGAAAGTGCATACAATTATGATGGTTTGAAGAGTACCATTTTTTTTTCCTTTTACGTGTCTCTTTTTATATATAGTTACATTTATATTTAATTTGGCATTGTCTTGGTTGACGAAGACTGAATACACAATTTACCCAGGTGACGAAGATTGTGCAAGGGCAGTTTGATTTATTCCAGTTAATGTACAAGCCGTTTCTTCAAGAGTATGAGGCCAAGGAGTTCTTGAGAGTCTCATCATCTGGAAATTACCAAGTATCTCAGGTTTGTATGAATGTTGAAGTTCTCATTCCAAAGGTGGTTGTCTAAATTTACCTCGATTATTCTCTTTGTTTTTCTGACTAGGTAAAGCTCCTCATATTCCCTGTTACTCGTGTAAATGGTTATGTATCGACTTTCATACTTTGAGTTAACTATACTCTTATCAGCAAATAAATGCTGATATAGGCTGCAGTATCCAACTTTTTCTCTTAATACCTTTAGTATGATGCTTACTATTTTTAAAAAAAATTATGGAGAGTTCAGTTATCTAAGAAGTTTTTTTATTTGCACTTCTGTTTCGTGCATGAGTATTTGCAAAATTATAGTAGCTTCCTTTGTCACCCGAATATTGAATTTTCTTATTGAAATTATACGGTCTCAAACCAGGATTGCAGTTTACCAGTCACTTGCTCCCTTATATCTTCTCTTCCTCCTGCGATTAGAAGCCAAATGGGGATGAAGCTCGGAGAGAGAAGAATAATGAACGGATCTGGTATGAAGAAACCACAGCTTATTTGCAGCATATTATTGATACATGGATAAAAACCAATATGTGTATCCTGCCTTGTTGCAGGTCGAGTTATAAATGAACTCATGATCGGTTCAAGAGAAGAAGCTGCAAAGTGCACGCAGAAGGTCCTGAGGCGAACAGTTATGGTTTCAAGTGCAAGGCAGGCAGTCTGTGGTCTACTTTCTGCTGGTGGTGTTAACGCTGCTACATATGTTGCTAAAAAGATGCAGAAGGCTTGGAAATCCTGGACGTAATTTTGTTCTTCAATTTCCCCCACATTGAGATTTTTTGGGAGCAACTCAGGTGGTGAATATTTGCTATATTTGGGTCAGTTGTAATCTTTCTCTGTTTGATTTTTATATTATAGAAACAGATCACAATAATAATAGACATAGTAAAATTATTATAATTTGATTTATTTATTTAAAGAAATTGCATTCTACAATTTTAAAGTTAGCTGCTTTTGCACATCTATCTATCTTTATAATTTGAGAAATGAGAAAAAAAGATAGAACAGCTATCCATCGTCATCTGAGTTTGCAAAATAATTGATCTCATCTGTCCAGCATTGATATAGTGTCTGCATCTTCCCCGTCTTTAATGCAGAAAAGAGTCTTGACGATTTCCACTGGTAGCATGCTTCTCTCGTTGTTCAATACCCGATGATTACCTGTTAACAGACTCCGAAACTATTGTAAACATAGGAAGTGTTAGTAGATCAGGTGCCATGATGGATAGCACAGAAAAACCCTTAGTCGCATTTTCCACCAGGCCAAAACATCAAACTGTTCTAAATCTAAATAATGTTAGAAAGGATGTAAAATCAGTTACCAAGTATTTTTTTTCAAGTTCAGAACATATGAGTAAACCGTTGTGTTTTTGTTCATGAACCTTGGCAATCCTAAACCATACACCATGCTTTCTACTTGTAGAAGAAGAAGCTGCATCACTGTTAAACTTTGATTTATATGCATTAAAAAGAAGAATCTAATACATTTTTAATATCATTCATATTTGTAAACAATGGCAAGCTTAACAGAAATTCAAGACCTTCTAATTTGATTCTAGGATCCATTATTGCTGCTAAATAAAGAACAGGAGGTATGCTCTCCAAATATTTCCTCAATTTCTCTGCCATCATTTTACAAATATCTTTTAAACTTCAGATGATCTTTGTATTTAGCGAAAACACAACTGATATTATACAATTCAACAAGAACAGCGCAAGAAGTGGGAGAACAAACTCCAGAAAAAACCATTGTAAAAGACTTGCAGAAACCGAGACTGTATGGTTCCGGTTCAGTCCTTGTAGTTTAGCACCAATACGCACTGGTAGCTGTTGTTGGTAGCAGATTGTTTTGATGTTTGTGCTTTGGTGGTTTCTTGGGCTGTTGGGTTTGTTATTGTTGCTTGGTGCCTGTAGTGAGTTTTGGTTCAGTCCACTTCTTTTTTCACATAAGCGGTTTCCTGTCGATCGGTCCCATTGCCGACAACGTATGCAGCAGAATTTCTGGTCGTATGGCAGCCCTCTTCCAAGCCGGACTGCTTGGGAGCAAGGTTCGAACAATGATATACACATTTTTCAAATCAGTGTAATGTTGTCCCTGACATTGCATACATATCCTGACCTTCGTAATCAAGAGCATCATGGGGTAGCCGTTTGTAACACTCTCAAGTAACCTACCAAGGTAAAAAAGAAACCGTCGTTTGAAATTTATCAATTAAAATCAGAACATTTTCAATAAAAAAAATTACTCACATCATTATCAGTTAAATTTTGCAGCCTCAAGACTTGGATGATTATTCAACATGCATTTGTGAAGTATTTGACCTCCATGCATACGATTTGACCTCTTATATACAACTTAAATCCATTGAGACCACATTCCCTGTTTGTTCCGGAAAAAGAAATGACCCCATGACATATAAGATATGCCCTCATATGAGGCATGTATTCATTTGAATCTGGTGGTTTTGATAGTATCCCTCAACCAAGTTATTGACATTTTCTTTTCTTTCAAACTATTTCCAGAGGGGTAAATGCCAAAATCATCAAAAAATAGTTTTTTAGGCTTCCCAACAACTGGCTTGCTAGAAAATGTCCCTTAAACTATACACTAATTTAAATTATTATTAAAAACAAAATTAATCTATGATTATTATGAACTTCGAATTTTAGGAAGTTGAAAAATTCAAACCCCACTCCCTTTAAAACTTCAAGCATCTCAGGACTGGTGACCAGTTATGCAAGTTATTAATATGTTCAGTGACCTCTCCCAACAAAATCAAATAATATAATAAGAGAAAGAATCATCAAAATTGCCACTAGGCAAGGCATGAAAAGATTGAAGTATTTGTGTGTTTATGGCTCATGCTACTATTGCCAGATATTTGATACGCAATTTCGCAATAATATGGCTCATGCTACTATTGCCAAATATTTGACAGGAAATCTCAAAATAATATGGCTCATGCTATAATTAACATTACTTGAAAATTAAATTAAACGAAATAGACGCACAATTAATGAAAATTAACATGTTCACAACATCATTTCATAAAAAAAGAAAAACAAAAGTTGAGATGTGGTCAAAATTGTTACATAGGCTAGGCATGAAATGATTGAAGCAAACCGCGATCACGGGAAAGCGTCATTGGGTCGCGTGTTGCAACTAGTGCAGGCTGGCTGAAACTGCAAATAGCCACCCAAGAGCAGGGTCGTGCATAAGGTCGTGAATGAGAAACACAACACAAATTCTCAGTGGTTAATTTCATTTGCTTACAGACATAAAGAGCTAGAAGCTCGAGCACAGACATTTCCAACTAAGGAAACGATTTAAACAAATGAGATGCAATCACAAGATGTGAATTAAGTTTGCATGCAACTAATTGAACCACATTGCAAGACAAATGTACAAGCAATGTATATGTGTATGTCTAAATCTCTTCAAGAATTACAAGTCATAAACTTTGTAGCACATTCTCTTTAAGATGACGACGATGCTTGGGAAGTTGATGCAGGAATAAACCAATCTAAAACCTATGTCCTCACACCCTAGACCATGTTTTCCATGTGCTAAGATTCCTTGGTGATTGTCATGTCAATGAAAGTAATTTTTCTCCTTCTGACTTGTATTTTTAATGTTCTCATTAATTTTTATAATTTGTCTTTTGGATATTGGAGACAATTAACAATATGGCTGAATAGTTTAATTTCATATATCATATGACTATTTAAACAAGCTACACACAACCATTAAAGGAAAGACAGCTATACAATAACTCCTAGTTAAAATAGGAAAACAATTATAATAGGACTACGATATATTATATTATGTATATACTCTTAAACTCTTCCCCTTAAGTTAGGGCATAGATATCGCACATGCCCAACTGGTAACAGCGTAAATCATCATGTCAACCAGCTGATCGGCAATTCTAATATATGGAACCTCAATCACACCAGAATCCAAGTTGTCCTTGATGTAGTTCCTATCAAGTTCAACATGTTTGGTTCGATCGTGATGGATTATTAGCACTCTCGATAGCTGCTGTATTATCACAAAAGAGCACCATAGGTTTTTTAGGACCATATCCGAGCTCTCCTAAGAGGATTTTAAGCCAAGTAAGCTCTGTAGTCGCATAACAAAGAGCACGGTATTCAGCTTCTGCACTAGATAGCGAGACCACATTCTGTTTCTTACTCCTCCAAGTCACCAAATTACCCCCAACGAATGACAAATACCGTGAAGTAGACTTTCTATCCAATATGGATCCAACAAAGTCAGAATCGATATATCCTATAATATCTAGTGTCAATGGAATAATAATATTTTGTCTGTTATTCTTTCCTTATTTAACATTTGTATAGCTGTATAGTTAAGGCTGTTTTGAAGATCCCTTGATTTCCTTTCTAGGATTCTCATTATTGCTATATTTGGTTGTATATATTTCTGCTGTAATTCAGTCTTGATTCTTTCCTTCTTAGGCCCTAGGTTTTAGGGATCTGATTAACTCTTATTAGCTATATATTGTAAATCTTTTAGTGGAATGATATACAAAACTTTTCAGAGAATCTCTTTAATTTTGTCATGGTATCAGAGCCTAAACTCTGAAATTGTTTCATCTTGTTACTTAGTTGTCTAGCTTCGAGATTTTGGTGTTTTGTTCTTGGTTATTCTTGGTCTGCTATTCTATTTTCTGATATGATCTCCCAGTTCCTTTTTTTTCAGTTATATCATGTTCTTAGAACGTAACCAAGGACGATTTGAATTTTTTTGTGTTCGATTCAATGGTAATAACTATTCTGCCTGGGAATTTCAGTTCCATATCTTTGTCAAGGGAAAGGAATTATGGGGGCATGTTAATGAAACAAATCCTGCACCTGATAGCGAGAAAGAGAAGGAAAAATACGTGAAATGGGAGGTGAAGGATGCTCAGATTATGTCTTGGATTCTTGGAAGTATCGAATCCTCTATACTTCTCAATCTCAAGCCTTATAAAACCTCCAAAGGAATATGGGACTACTTGAAGAAAGTCTACAACCAGAGCAACACAGAACGAAGGTTTCAGTGGGAACTCGAGTTGAGTCTTCTTTTTCAAGGCAGTATGTCGATCCCAGAGTTCTATTCTTCCTTTGGGAATCTTTGGGCTGAGTACACTGATATTGTTTATGCAAGTGTACCTCCTGAAGGACTTATTGCTATCCAAAGTGTGCATGAGACCAGCAAGCGAGACCAGTTTTTGATAAAGCTAAGAGGAAAGTTTGAGGGAATTAGGTCCAACCTAATGAACAGAAATCTAGTTCCCTTATTGGATATTTGTCTAGGTGAGCTTTTGAGGGAAGAACAACGGCTCACTACTCAAGTTGTCATGGAACAAAAAGCTCAAAATTCTACTGCAATTCGTGTTGCCTATGCTGCTCGAGGAAAGTCTAAAGGAGGCAGAGATATGAATAATATCCAGTGCTATAGTTGCAAAGGATTTGGGCATATTGCCATAATTGTACAAAGAAATTCTGCAATTACTGTAAGAAAACAGGGCATATCATCAAACATTGTTCAATTCGGCCTCCCTAAAACCGCCTACAATATCTCGGTTGGTTCCTTGAATGAATGCTTCTGGTTCTGCTGCCACATCTTTTGCTCCTAATGTTCCTAGTTCTAGTCAGTTTTCTATTACTCCTGAAATGATCCAGCAAATGATAGTTTCTGCTTTTTCCGCTTTAGGGATTTCAGGTAACAAACATTCTGGTTGGTTCCTTGAATGAATGCTTCTGGTTCTGTTGTCACATCTTTTGCTCATAATGTTTCTAGTTCTAGTCAGTTTTATATTACTCCTGAAATGATCCAGCAAATGATAGTTTCTACTTTTTCCGCTTTAGGGATTTCAAGTAACAAACATTCTGCCCTTAAACCTTGGTATTTCGATTCTGGTGCATCAAACCACATGACCAGCACTGTGTCACCTCTTACTAATGTTCAAAAATATAAAGGATATCTTCAGATTCACACAGCCGATAGTAATTCCTTATTTATCATGGCTGTTGGTGATATTTCAGCCTTTTTAAATACTGTTTTTATGTCTCCTAGCATGTCTACTAATCTTATATCTGTTGGTCAATTGGTTGACAACAATTGTACCGTTCAATTTTCAAATTCTGGTTGTGTTGTGCAGGATCAAGTGTCCGGGAAGACGATCGCGAAGGGACCTAAAGTGGGACGTCTCTTTCCTTTGCTTCCATCTTCTCCCTCTCCATTGTTAAATTATGTTGATTGTAATGTTGTTCAATGTGATAATCAGGTGTGGCATAAGCGTTTAGGCCACCCTAATTTTCATGTACTTCGCATGTTGCTCAAATATGGTTTACTTAGCAATAAAAATTCTCTTTCTTTTGATGCTATTAATGTTGATTGTACATCTTGCAAACTTGGTAAAAGCAAAACTCTTCCCTTTCCATCGCATAAATCTCACACCACAAAACCTTTTGAAATTATACATATTGATGTATGGGGTATTTCACTAGTAATTTCTCATGAACATTACAAATATTTTGTTATATTTATTGATGATTTCACTCGATTTACTTGGATTTACGTTCTTCGGTCTAAAAGTGAGGTTTTTTCTGTTTTTAAAATCTTTCTTGCTTTAGGGGAGACACAATTCTCTGCCAAAATCAAAATATTACAATTTGATTCTGGTGGTGAATATATGTCAAACGAATTTCAGTTTTTTCTTCAAAGTCATGGGATTCTTTCACAACGTTCTTTTCCTTTCACTCCACAACAAAACGGTGTGGCTAAAAGGAAGAATCGTCACCTTCTTGATGTGGTTTGAACTCTTTTAATTGAGTCTTATGTTCCCTCTCGTTTTGGTGTGAAGCTTTGTCTACTGTTGTTTATTTAATAAACAGATTACCTTCACCGGTCTTAAACAATGCTTCCCCGTGTACTTTCGCTTGTTTGGGCATGCACCAGATTACTCAAATCTTTATATTTTTGAATATGTGTGTTTTGTTCATCTCCCTGCACATGAGAGAACTAAACTTACTGCCCAATCTGTCAAGTGTGCTTTTTTAGGATATGCTGGAACTCAAAAAGGCTTTATTTGCTACGATCCTCATGCACATCGTACTCGTGTCTCTAGGAATATAATTTTCTTTGAACATCAGCCCTTCTTTAGCACATAACAAATTTCAGAATCCCCTTCTGCCACACTTTCCCGAGTCTCCAGCACCAGTACAAAGATTTCAGCCTGATTGTGTTTATCATAGACGTACTCATCTCGCATCTGATCCTCTTACAGGTTTCACTAAGGTTCCTCCAGCTCTTCCTATGACATATGATCCTATTATACCCATTGCTAGTGATCCAGGTCCTCTTCGAAGAAGTAGTAGACCTCACAAACCCCCTAATAGGTATGGTTTTCCATCCCTGTAGCTATGTCTACAACATTATCTTTTATTTGCATTAACAGGCTATGGAACATGAGTGTTGGCAAAGAGCAATGGAAACAGAACTTCAAGCACTTGAGGAAAAATCATACTTGGGATATTGACTCTTGTCCTCCAAATGTCAAGTCGATTGGGAGTTAGTAGGTTTATACTGTGAAACTCAAGTCTGATGGTTCTTTAGATAGATACAAAGCTCGGCTAGTTGCTCTTGGAAATAAACAAGAATATGGACTCGACTATGAAGAAACATTTGCTCCAGTTGCTAAGATGTCAACGGTGCGAACCATTGTAGCTATTGCATCCTCTAAATCTTGGCCTTTACATCAGATGGATGTAAAAAATGCCTTCTTGAATGGGGACCTTAAAGAACAGATTTACATGAAACTTCCATCTGGTATGTCAGTGACTTCTCCAAATGAGGTATACAAACTCAGGCGATCTTTATATGGGCTGAAGCAGGCCCCTAGAGCCTGGTTTGAGAAGATTCGCAGCACTCTTCTTAAGTTTTCTTTCACACAAAGCCAATATGATTCATTCCTTTTCTTTCATCAGACAGCTGCTGGTATGGTTCTTCTCTTGGTATATGTTGATGACATTATCATCACTGGTAATGACAAGGAGTTGATCTCTAAGCTTCAGAATATGTTGCATAATACATTTCAGATGAAGGATCTTGGGAATCTCACTTATTTCTTGGGGTTAGAGGTTCACTCTCGGACACATGGTTTGTTCTTGAATCAACATAAATATGTCCAAAACCTCATTGACTTGGCTGGTTCAAAGGATGTTACTGCTGTTGACACACCAATGGAGGTGAATGTGAAATACCGAAAAGATGAAGGCGAGCTTCTACCTGATCCTTTTCTATATAGGCGACTAGTTGGTAGTCTTATCTACCTAACTATTACAAGACCAGATATCTCATATGTTGTCCATACAGTCAGCAAATTTATGCAATCACCTCGACATCTTCATCTTGCTGCAGTTCGCCGCATTATTCAATACTTAATTGGATCGCCTACTTGCGGGTTGTTATTTCCAGCAGGCTCTTTTCTTCATTTGATTGCATATAATGATGCAGATTGGGCTGGATGCCCAGATACCAGGAAATCTACAACAGGCTGGTGCATATTTCTTGTAGATGCCTTGATTTCATGGAAGTGTAAGAAGCAAGATTGTGTCTCTAAATCTTCCACGGAGGCTGAATATAGAGCCATGTCTGCAGCTTGTTCTGAAGTTGTGTGGTTACGTGGTCTTCTTTCTGAACTTGGATTTCCTCAAATTGATCCTACTCTTCTTTATGGCGATAACACTAGTGCTATTCAGATCACTGCTAATCCAGTGTATCATGAACACACAAAACACATAGAGGTGGATTGTCATTACATTCGGGACGCCTTTGAACGCCGCGTTATCACTCTTCCTCATCTTACTACTGATATGCAAATAGTTGATGTCTTTACCAAAGCTTTGACTTGCCAGCGACATAAGTTTCTTAGTAGCAAATTGATGCTTATGGACTTACCCGCATCAATTTGAAGGAGGATGTCAATGGAATAATAATATTCTGTCTGTTATTCTTTCCTTATTTAACATCTGTATAGCTGTATAGTTAGGGCTGTTTTGAAGATTCCTTGATTTCCTCTCTAGGATTCTCATTATTGCTATATTTGGTTGTATATATTTCTGCTGTAATTCAGTCTTGATTCTTTCTTTTTTAGGCCCTAGGTTTAAGGGATCTGATAAACTCTTATTGTCTATATTGTAAATCTTTTAGTGGAATGATATACAAAACTTTTCAGAGAATCTCTTTAATTTTGTCATCTAGGTGCCCATGTCTGGAGAACATGATACCTTTACATGAAGAGGACTTTAAATAGGCCAAGATACGATTCACTGCACCCATGTGTCGGTCGCTCGAATTATGCATGAACTGGCTCACAACACTAACTGCATATGTTAGGTCTAGTGTGAGCTAGATAGATTAACTTCCCCACTAGTCTATGATATCTCTCTTTGTTTGTTGGTACTTGACCAGGATAGATAGTTCACCTCAATAGGAGTATCAATAGGTTCGCAGGCAGAGTTACCAGTTTCAGCCAATAGATCTAATGTATACTTCCGTTGAGAAAGGAAAATTCCTTGCTTGGACCGAGACACTTCAATCCCTAAGAAGTATTTTAGAACTCTCAAATCTTTCATTTCGAATTCCTTAGACAAATAGTTTTGAAGCTTCTCTATCTCTCCTGGGTTACTACCTATAACAATCAGGTCATCAATATAGACAATAAGCAAGGTAATATCATTACCATCCCTTTTATAGAACAGGGTGTGATCCGCCAAAGCTTGTTTAAAACCATACTCCTTCATTGAATAGTTGAACCTGCCAAACCACGCCCTCGGTGATTGTTTTAATCCATACAGTGCCTTCTTTAGTTTGCCCACCTTACCTCCTTCTGGTGTGAACCCTGGAGGGGGATCCATAAACACCTCCTCTATCAGATCGCCATGAAGAAAGGCATTCTTCGCATCAAATTGTCGTAATGGTCAATCCATATTAACTGCATGAGATAGTATGACCCTGACCGTGTTCATCTTGGCTACAGGAGCAAAGGTCTCTTGATAGTCAATCCCATAAGTCTGAGTGTAACCTTTAGAAACTAGTCTCGCCTTGTACCAGTCAACTGTTCCATCTGATTTATACTTCACTGTAAATACCCACTTATGTACCCCACTGTCTCCTTTTCTTGAGACTCAACCATCTCCCAAGTAGAGTTTTTCTGGAGAGCCTTCATTTCCTCTAACATAGCAGACTTCCACTTGGGATCTCCAATAGCTTCCTAAAAGTGACTAGGAATAGACACAAAAGACAACTGAAGAGCAAAAGCTAGGTGAGACTTAGACAAATGGTGGTAAGAGACAAAATCGGAAATAGGGTAAACGACATTAGAAAATGATTTGGAGAAACCCAACCTATCAGGCTTTTTACGATTACGAATGGGATATCGCCTACCCTGATCATCCACTTGTGGATTCAAGTCCGTAATTTCTGAAACTACAGGGTTAGGGTTCACATTAATATCTGAAACTGGAGTTAGAGCATCCACAATGCAAGACCCAAATAACAAGACTCATTGTGTGCCACATCACCAATTTTAGGTCTCATTTTTGAAAAATGAGTTTTCTCATTTGGATCCTATTATTATAGGTCTCTTTTTCTTGCAATGCAACTAAATTGAAAAGGATAAATTGAATCTATTTTTTAATTTTTTTCCAAACAATCATTACTCTTCATTAAAATAATATATATATATATATACATATTTTATAAATTATATAATATATTATAAATTATATAATATATTTTAAATATCAATAATTATTTAATAAATTATAAATAACCTAAAACAATTAAATTTATAAAAAAGAATTAATGTTATTATTCAAATTATTTTAATAAAATTAAAATAAATTTTTTTATATCTTTTCATTATATATATATAATTATTTACATTTATAATTATATATATATATATATAGACACACACACATTGGCCCAACTAATGATTGATTAGCAAAATCAATCATAGGTTTAAGACCGGTGCCACATTTATATATATATACACACACACACACATTGGTCCAACTAATGATTGATTAGCAAAATCAATCATTGATTTAAGACCAGTTCCACATTTGGAACCCTATTTGGGTCTTACTGGATGAACCCCACTAATGGGTCTCAAGTTGGAAGCCCCATTGTGGGCTCTAGTAGACCCCTTGTTTACAACGGGTCTACCAAATGGGTCTTAAATTGTGTCCACTGTGGGTGCTCTTATAGGGAAAGAAACATATATATTTCAGAGTCAATCTTGGAAGAGTCATCCGATGGCATGGTATCATCAAGAGGAGTATTAGAGTCCGAAGGAGGCACAACAGTAGCATCCTTGTTCCGTCTTGTATAAAGTTTTTGGAAAAACCGATCTAGTCTTTCACCAATGTCTGTAGGATCAAGAGTTGAGTCATCTGGTCTTTCACCAACGTCCATAGGATCAAGAGTTGAGTCCTCTTCCTTACTCAAAATCCACAACCTTTTTTTTTCCAACTATAATTGTTCCTCTTTTTTACTAATGTCCATAGGATCAAGAATTGAGTCCTCTTCCTTACTCGAAATCTACAACCTTTTTTCTTCCAACCATAATTGGTCTTTCACTAATGTCCATAGGATCAAGAGTTGAGTCATCTGGTCTTTCACCAACGTCCATAGGATTAAGAGTTGAGTCCTCTTCCTTACTCGAAACAACCTTTTTTCTTCCAACCATAATTGTTCCAATTTTTTACTACTGATCTCCCCCTGAAGAGGAACCAGAGATATATCCCCAGAAAAGTAGGACACCCGTTCACAGAACTGAACATCCATGGACATATAATATTTTTCTGTAGGAGGGTGAAAACATTTATAGCCCTTTTGGGAATTAGAATAACCAAGGAAGACACATTTAAGAGCACGAGGATCTAGCTTATCCCTATAAAGTAAGTGCACGTGTACATAACATACACAACCAAAGATCTTGGGACAAAGATTAAAAGCATAAGGAATATAGTGAAATCGTGACAGCATTCTCAAAGGCGTTTGATAGTCAATGACACGGGCATGCATTCGGTTGATGAGAAAGACAACAATCATCACTCTTAGACTTCAGCATATAAACCCAACTCACCCTAGTACAGTCATTAATAAAAGACACAAAGTATTTATGACCCGAAACAGAAGGAGTAGAAAAAGAACACCAAACATCAGTATAAACACATGAAAAAGGAATTGTACTTTTATTGAAACTCACTTTAAAAGAAACACGATGGTTTTTAGCATAAATGCATAGTTCACAAACTAAACTAGAAACTTGAACATTGCAAAACAACTGAGGAAATAAACGTTCTAAATATGTAAAAGATGGATGTCTCAAACGACAATGCCATAAAAGAATTTTCTCCCTATCAGACGTCTTTCTCTCTATTTTGAGACCATGGCTAGACTCAGATTTCCACACTCTGGCCTCCTCCAAGTAGTAAAGACCTCCTCTCTCCTTACCAATGCCAATCGTCATCTTCGTGAGATTGTCCTGAAATATACAATGAGTAAAGTAAAAAGTTACGGAACAATTAAGATGTGTGGTAATCTAGCTAATGGAAAGAAGGTTATTAGAGAGACTAAGTGCTAGTAAAATAGAAGACAAAGAGAATGTGGGAGATAATGATATATTCCCGGCCCCTATAACTGGTATGGGAGTCCCATTAGCAACCTGAACAGACTTAACAGGTGGAGATATTAGAGCATTAATCAAAGAGGAATTGCTAGTCATATAATCAGTAGCCCCTGAATCAATTACCCAAATATTATTAGCAGAAGAAATAAAGGCCAAACCAGAATTACCTCCTTGAGAAGACGCCCGTGAAAAATGTGAAGCAGAAGATGTAAAGGTGTCAGTAAGAGCTACTTGAGGAGATTTGCAATTTTTTCTCTCAGCTGGCTTAAGCTTAAACCACTCTGGATAACCATGTTTCTTCCAGCAAATATCAACTGTATGTCTGGTACTATTGTAGTGAGTGCAAAGGCAAGTTTACGAATCAGTAGAACCAAGAGAAGGGGCCACTGGAGGGGCTAGACAAAAATTGCTCCTTTGTACAGCTAAAGCTGAAGCCTTAGAGCGATCTTCAATACCCATGGTGACTTATCTTTGTACTTCTCGACGGACCAATGAATAGGCTTCTTCCAGATTTGGTAAAGGAGAAGTGGCCAGAACACGACTACCCATGCTTATGTTCACTCCTCGAGCCATACTAATTAGCGGTCTTGCTTTGGAGTTTACCACTTTCAGCCATCCGGTCTCCTTGGACACCTTCAAACCCAATTTTTTTGCCTCCTTCTCTGAGACAAAGCTGTTTGTAGCTCCTGTATCGACCATGATCCGAGTAGCTTTCCCGTTGATCTGTACATCCAGGTACATTAGACCCTGACTTCCTCGGGTCTCAGGGGCTGGTTGAGCTTTGATGGCAATGAGCATTCAGAGAAAGCCCATATGAGATTTCTCCATCTCTTTCTCGCGATGCTCTACCAACGCATTGATAGCTTTGCGCTTGGGGCGCTCTCTTGCCCAATGAAGTCCGTCAAAAAGGAAACATTTGGTTTTTGGCTTGAAGTCTTTCTTGCCTTGACCTTCCTTTTGCTTTCCCTTGTCTTTCCTGCTCGGAGGCTTGTAAGGACATTTCACTTTGTCTCCCCCACCTTTGTCATGATTATCCTGAGGTGGCTTCTTCTTGGGAAGTTTACTCCTCCGATAATCAATTAAGGACTCTGCAAAGACTATGGCTTCCGCGAGATTTTACACATTGCGGCATCGCAACTACTTCCGCCCATGGTTGTAGATTGTCTATGAAGTTGAATAACAACTCATCATTCGACATGTTAGGAACTTCAAGCATGAGACTAGAAAATTCCCTAACATAATCCCTAATCAAACCGGTTTGTTTAAGCTTCTTTAGATTCTTCCTAGCAAGATATGCGGCATCTTCATGATAGAACTGCTTTTTAAGCTTTTTCTTAAAGTCCTCTGACACGCTCAAACGCGTGGGAATAATATCCCAAGTGCAGGATGCGTCGAAGTAATAATATTTCCGTGAGTACGGAGTCGAATCCACAAGGAAGTGGTGGAACTAATTCTATAAATTAAAGATTATAATAGTGCGGTAAAATAAATCAAGTTGTTGGTTTTTGGGTTTTTAATTAAAATATAATTAACTACTAATGCAATAAATTAAAGCGAGACAGATACGATGGAAGATGATGCTAGGTAGTCTCACGGTTCTAATTCCGAATAAGGAAATATATCGACTATTATGAAGCACGTTATTAACATGATACGAATAATTCAACTAAGGCCACACCACATTATATTGCTCCCGCAATGGTATGGTATGTGAATTCGGTCAACCACACCTATTGGTCATAGAGTGCAATTAATCGAAAACCATAGTTAATCTAATGCCTAGGTTAATTACGTAATTTCTTATCAAAACTAACCCAGTATTGATTTTAGAGTCAATTAAGCTCGATTGCAATCTCAATGATTTCTCATAGAATATTACAATAAATATTAAATCGATTCTCATCACGGGGCATGCAATCTACTTTCGCAATCGCAAAACACCATAAATCAAACACAAAGTCATAATATAATACACTCAAAATCAATATAATCTCTGACAGTAAATATTAAATCGATCCTCATCACGGGGCATGCAATATACTTTCGCAATCGCAAAACACCATAAATCAAACGCAACAAGATAATACTCAAATAATCTCATTAACAATATTATGAAATAATATACAAAATATATTCATAGTCAATAAATCCGAATCCGTTCATAGTTCCGAAAACTACCTAACAACAAATCTAATCACTCATACAATCGATTAAACATAAAGATAGGAAAAGGGAAGTAATACAACCCATTCGATGAAGTCGAGAATCGAAACCCGCTTGTTTCCCGCATAGATTCGTCCTCCCTCATTCTTCGTCTTCTCTCCGACGAATCTTCGATGGAGTCGCAACTAGAGATGTGTTGGTGTTGTGTGATGTTTGGGATGTGTTTGGGAGGAGCAAAATGGGTGAAGAATCACCCTTGGAGGCACTGCCCGAGAGCTGCACCTAGGCGAGATGACTGCTGCCACCACTGCCTCCCTGTTATTTTCTGCAATTTTCTTTTTATAGCAGCCCGTTAGGGCTGCCATTTTTCTTCACCGCGACCACCATCGCGACCAGT
The DNA here is from genome assembly GCA_003430845.1 of Xanthoceras sorbifolium. NCBI lineage: Eukaryota > Viridiplantae > Streptophyta > Magnoliopsida > Sapindales > Sapindaceae > Xanthoceras > Xanthoceras sorbifolium. Next base: position 30,400,307 of record CM010618.1, read on the forward strand.
GGTCGCGGCCTTCACTGGTCGCTGGGAACTGCTGGACGCGAGCTGCATCGCGAGAAGCACCGATCGCGCTGCCTCTCGCCTCGCCCACTGCTGCCTCTTCTCGCGAGCTGCTGCTGCCACTTCTCGCGAGCTGCTGCTGAGGTCGCGGTCTCCCTCGCGCTGCTCACTGGTGGACTGGTCACCATCGTCGCGAGGCGGAGGTCGCGAGCTGGGGCTGGTCGCGAGAGAGCTCGCGAAGCTCGCTGGTTGGGCGCGGGCTGCTTCATCGCGAGCAATGGCGAGAGTCGCGCGAGGAAGAGAGCTGTGCTCGCCATGCATTTTTGTTTTCTTTCTTAACCAAAACGGCGTCGTTTTGGACCAAAGCATTGGTCCAAAACGGCGCCGTTTCACTTAAAACACAGTTGCCCTTCCCCAAAACGCACCGTTTCACTTAATGGCTGGGGAACTTTTCGCAATTTCATATTTGCCCCAGAACTTTGCTATGTTTTCATCGATGCCCTTCCCCAAAGTTACTGAATTTACACGTTTTCCCCATAAATATTCAAAATCATCACTGAGGTCCCTAAACCTGCAAACTCAAGGAAAACACATCAAAAGCACCAAAAATACTTAAGAATACAATTAAAAGATACGGTTTAGGGGTCGTAAATATGTAACAAATATTGATCGATCAAATACCCCCAAACCTATCTTTTGCTTGTCCTCAAGCAAATTGGCACACACCACAATGAAAAGTAAAAACAAAAACAAAACTAAAACAAACTAAGCTATATCCATTTTCGTAGGATGAAACGATGGCACTTAGCATGTGCCACAAGCCTTTAAACCCCTAGGTAACCCTAGTGGACGAGTTATAGTCTCGTGAGGGTTTACCAGCTACGATACCCACAACGTCCTAAGCTAACCACATACAAAGCTAAATATCAAATTAAGTATATACACAAATACAAATGCATAAGAATGGCACAAAATCAGAAATCCAAAATGCTGTCAATAAGTCTAATACACCCTATATCATACAGGACACTGACATACAACGCATTTATAATAGTGAATCCTTCCATACCAATAAACCACTGATGTAATTCGCCTCGACTCTAGTCTCACCAGTTTTCACTCAATGACACTCAGAACCTAGGCAATCACACTTTCAACTGCATACGACTGGAATTTATGAGCAAAGAATTTCAAAGTTTGTCGTATGCATCAATAATTAGAAAGAACGCACATATTAAGCAAAGGACCTCATGAAAGATATCAAATGCTAAGAACAGAAAAATCAGTATACATACATGTCAAATATTACAATTAAGTTTCCTAAGGAGATCAACAGGTCTTTTTTCAGGTTGTAATGGGGCTTTGGGGTGATTGGCTCAAAAAGAATGGAAATCGTGTTCAACTTACTTGGAAACCTATTGAGAGACTTCATAAAATTTTCAATTTGTGCATTTTCTCTCACGACTACCAAATTCATTCAACTTTTCTTCCAAATCTTTTTCTCGCCTTTCTCCTTCAACCTCTTTTCAAACCCTTTTTTCAATTTTTACTTTGTGCATCATACTTCTTTTCTCATTTAGCCACTCTTTTCATATATGTATTTTTTTATTTTATGTTGGCTATTTTATTTTTCTGCACATTTCCACATCCATTTCATCTTTTCTACTCCACTCCTTTTTCTCACTCAACACTTACACATTCCCTCTTTAATTGTCTCTAGTTTCCAAGCATCAAAGGTAACGTCTTACAATTTCGGCTAGGATTTTTGGATATGTAGTTCATACAATAAAAGGATAATATGTGAGTGTTTGGCCGTGAATGGGATAGGAAGCACACAATTTAAGGACAGGAAATCAAGTTATTTAGGAGTTCACACACAATGCCTGGATCATATCTCCAAAATCTACTAAACTGAACATTCAAAACATACATACAAGATTTTTATAATGCAGTTCATTAACATCCAATGCAAACCTATAGAGATCAATCTACTGACAATAAAGCTCAAGAAAGTGTTTAAGAGTAGAAACAAAACTTCCCTCAGAATGAATATGCAATAAGCTCAAAATCTCACTAAGGGTAGTCTCCACTATTAATCAGGACTACTAATTGGAAGTTTTCACATATTACAATGCAAAGATGTGAGACTTATATGTTTAGATGCAAAGACACTACCGACATTATTCTAGTTAACAACTTTGTACACTCAAATGACCTAAGCATTTACATATTATTACTCAATTATCTATAAAGCATGCATATGATATGCTATCCTAAAATAAATAAAACAAAACATGAAAAATACAATAAAAGACTCAAAATTGGTGTACGTGGCATTGTTATACCTAAGTCTTCCAAACGCAGTGCGTATGAGGAAAGTCTAGGTTTCCAGCCTATATACACCAACAAGACTCAAAAGCACACAAAAGACAAAAATATAAAATACCCCCAAACCTAAGATAAACATTGTCCTCAATGTTTAAAATCCTGGATTCAAAGGAAACAATAAAAACGCACAAAACATGAACACAGAACAACAGTCCTAGTATCCACAACTAACAATCCTAAATATCCACAACTATCACTTCATCCAACCTCACTCCCCCGTACTTCGTTTTCTCAACACAAGGCATAGCACTTCAATTGGAAAAGCAAAATTGAATGAAAATGATGAAAACACAATAAAAACAAAGACAAAAAGAAATGAAAATAAAAAAATAAAAATAAAGGGTTACCTCCCTCCTAGTGCTTTATTTAACGTCTAGGCAAGACGTCGTACTCGAGCTCTCTCTCAAAATACATCCCAGACTTTGCTTTCTGCATGACCTGCAATCAGCTCATGCCTGCATGATTGTACATGCTCTCTATGGACCTGAAATAATAAGGAGAATAGATTTTTCAACTTAAAGCAATTTCCATCATCTCCATATTTAGTCCCGTCATCAGGTGGTTTAGTCGAAATGGGTTTGGGCTCCTCTTTATGTTTGACTTCCATTTTAACCCCCAAACCTGTTTTCACCTCTACTCTCACCTGCTGAGTACCTGTACCTGCAGCAACATTAACAGAATCAGAAAGTTCATCCTCAACCCTATCAATAACTGTCATACCATTCAGAGGAATGGTAATCTCCTCTGTTTGCTCTAGCTGGTTGGGGAACTCTTCTGGCACTCTATTTTGCAATGCCTCGATCAGTTGGCCGAGTTGTGCCTCTATCCTGTCAGTTCTCTGCTTGTTTTGCTGCAACTTTTGCATGAGTTTGTCAAGCATGTCCTCTTCTGATATTTGAACCTGCTGAGATGATTGATCACCCGGTTGATCAAAATAACTTTGTGCATTGGGCTGGTACTGGTACTGATGCAGTGGCTCAAACCAACTCTGTTGTTGGCACTCCTGATACTGCCATGACTGCTGCTGATTATCTCTCCAAGAGGAGTCTGGATAATTACTCCATCCTGGATTATAATTGTTGGAGTATGGATAATTCCCTAACCACGGAGGATAATAATTAAGCGCCTGTGCTTGTTCATACTCATACTCCGGAAAGGTCTTCCTGGATGGACACACAGAAGAACCGTGTCCACCAACTCCACATATATAGCAAGCTAGCCGTGTGCGGTTTTGCCTAGCCTTAGCGGCCAACATTTGCGACTGTCTAGATTGCATGGCTAATGGCTCGAGCACCTGACAAACAAAAATAAATCAAAAGAAAATTAAAAACAAGAAAAACTAATAAAAAATAAAACCTAAAAATCTCTAATTTAAAGAATAAGCTACCGAAACACTTCCCCGGCAACGGCGCCAAAAACTTGACACGCTCAAACGCGTGGGAATAATATCCCAAGTGCAGGATGCGTCGAAGTAATAATATTTCCGTGAGTACGGAGTCGAATCCACAAGGAAGTGGTGGAACTAATTCTATAAATTAAAGATTATAATAGTGCGGTAAAATAAATCAAGTTGTTGGTTTTTGGGTTTTTAATTAAAATATAATTAACTACTAATGCAATAAATTAAAGCGAGACAGATACGATGGAAGATGATGCTAGGTAGTCTCACGGTTCTAATTCCGAATAAGGAAATATATCGACTATTATGAAGCACGTTATTAACATGATACGAATAATTCAACTAAGGCCACACCACATTATATTGCTCCCGCAATGGTATGGTATGTGAATTCGGTCAACCACACCTATTGGTCATAGAGTGCAATTAATCGAAAACCATAGTTAATCTAATGCCTAGGTTAATTACGTAATTTCTTATCAAAACTAACCCAGTATTGATTTTAGAGTCAATTAAGCTCGATTGCAATCTCAATGATTTCTCATAGAATATTACAATAAATATTAAATCGATTCTCATCACGGGGCATGCAATCTACTTTCGCAATCGCAAAACACCATAAATCAAACACAAAGTCATAATATAATACACTCAAAATCAATATAATCTCTGACAGTAAATATCAAATCGATCCTCATCACGGGGCATGCAATATACTTTCGCAATCGCAAAACACCATAAATCAAACGCAACAAGATAATACTCAAATAATCTCATTAACAATATTATGAAATAATATACAAAATATATTCATAGTCAATAAATCCGAATCCGTTCATAGTTCCGAAAACTACCTAACAACAAATCTAATCACTCATACAATCGATTAAACATAAAGATAGGAAAAGGGAAGTAATACAACCCATTCGATGAAGTCGAGAATCGAAACCCGCTTGTTTCCCGCATAGATTCGTCCTCCCTCATTCTTCGTCTTCTCTCCGACGAATCTTCGATGGAGTCGCAACTAGAGATGTGTTGGTGTTGTGTGATGTTTGGGATGTGTTTGGGAGGAGCAAAATGGGTGAAGAATCACCCTTGGAGGCACTGCCCGAGAGCTGCACCTAGGCGAGATGACTGCTGCCACCACTGCCTCCCTGTTATTTTCTGCAATTTTCTTTTTATAGCAGCCCGTTAGGGCTGCCATTTTTCTTCACCGCGACCACCATCGCGACCAGTGGTCGCGGCCTTCACTGGTCGCTGGGAACTGCTGGACGCGAGCTGCATCGCGAGAAGCACCGATCGCGCTGCCTCTCGCCTCGCCCACTGCTGCCTCTTCTCGCGAGCTGCTGCTGCCACTTCTCGCGAGCTGCTGCTGAGGTCGCGGTCTCCCTCGCGCTGCTCACTGGTGGACTGGTCACCATCGTCGCGAGGCGGAGGTCGCGAGCTGGGGCTGGTCGCGAGAGAGCTCGCGAAGCTCGCTGGTTGGGCGCGGGCTGCTTCATCGCGAGCAATGGCGAGAGTCGCGCGAGGAAGAGAGCTGTGCTCGCCATGCATTTTTGTTTTCTTTCTTAACCAAAACGGCGTCGTTTTGGACCAAAGCATTGGTCCAAAACGGCGCCGTTTCACTTAAAACACAGTTGCCCTTCCCCAAAACGCACCGTTTCACTTAATGGCTGGGGAACTTTTCGCAATTTCATATTTGCCCCAGAACTTTGCTATGTTTTCATCGATGCCCTTCCCCAAAGTTACTGAATTTACACGTTTTCCCCATAAATATTCAAAATCATCACTGAGGTCCCTAAACCTGCAAACTCAAGGAAAACACATCAAAAGCACCAAAAATACTTAAGAATACAATTAAAAGATACGGTTTAGGGGTCGTAAATATGTAACAAATATTGATCGATCATCCTCCCAAGTATCAATGGAGCACGTACCTCTTTGAATGTCGGCGTGTCTCCTCCTCCACCATAAAGTGGCTGTATCGGCGAGGTAAAGGGTCGCGGTCCATATTCGTTCCCGATCATCAGTGATCCTAACGGCCTCGAAGTACCTCTTCATGTGCCAAATGAAGTTATCTACTTCTTTAGCATCCCGCTTGCCATCAAAGTCCTTCGGCTTAGGTATCTCCTTCTTTGGAGCACCTTGGAAAGCCCCACTACTAATGGCTCTCTTGCATAATGCCCAGTCTTCCTGTACTTCTTCAAGAAGTGTCTCAAATTCTGCGAGCTTCCCCATGACCGTGTTCTCTAACTGAGCTTAGAAAATCTCGTTCCCCTCTTGTGCTTCCTGCCGTGATGTAGTGACGGATAACATGCTCCCCCTGAGGTCCTCGATCCTATCTCTAAGATCGCTCACGTCCCTCTCTACGCATAGCTCCAACACATCAAGCCGCTTCCTCGAATCGGCTATAGCAAGCTCAATCCTGGCCAACCGTGATTCCAAGATTGAGGCAGCATCACGAGACTTGTCCTTCCTTGGCTTAGCTCTTGGACGACGACTTCTTCCACTACTACCATTATGCTTTCTCTTCCTTAGTCGAGCATGTAGTAACCGAACTTTGATACCACTTGTCACGGCCTTAGTATTTTCTAAGCAAACCGTGCGACACTTAACAACACTTTCTCCCGTCAAAAAGGTTAAGTCAGCCTTGATCCCCACGAGCTAAGCAAGCAACTTGCTAGCACCACTTAAGAAAACTAAGTATAAATATAGTAGGAATGAGAGCACAAGTGTTTGAGAGAATTCTTGAATTTCTTGGATGGTTTGTACAAGAGGGTGCCATCTATTTATAGGCACCAAAAAATATTCTAGGTCTCTTTACCATGTACATGTTCTAGAGAATTCTACAATATACAAGATTATCTTACAACACACATGCTTCTAGATTATTCTAAGTCTTGAACATCCTACAAGTCTCCATACCATTCTAAAATGTCTCAAAAGCTAGACTTCTCTAGGAGCTTCTCTATCCTTCTAGGTTCTTCCACAAGGTTTACCACTCATCCGAGTTATTCCGGAAGGTTCTAGAAAGATCGGTAGGGAGACCTAGAATGTTCTTTGGTGCCTATAAATAGATGACACCCTCATTTGTACAAACCATCGAAGAAATACTAAGGAAGAGAAAGCATAATGGCAGGAGTGGAAAAAGTTGTTGTCCAAGAGCCAACCTGTGGAAAGGATGCCAACCCGAGTAAGTCGAGGAAGAACAAGTCTCGTGATGCTGCCTCAATCTGGGAATCACGATTGGCCAGGATTGAGCTTGCCATAGCCGATTCGAGGGAGCAGCTTGATGTGTTGGAGCAATGCGTAGAGAGGGACGTGAGCGATCTTAGAGATAGGATCGAGGACCTCAGGGGGAGCATGCTATCCGTCACTACATCAGGACAGGAAGCACAAGAGGGGAACGAGATTTTCCAAGCTCGGTTGGAGAACACGGTCATGGGGAAGCTCACGGAATTTGAGACATTTCTTGAAAAAGTACGGAAAGACTGGGCATTATGCAAAAAAGCCACTAGTAGTGGGGCTTTACAAGGTGTTCCAAAGAAGGAGATACTTAAACCGAAGGAGTTTGATGGCAAGCGGAATGCTAAAGAAGTAGATAACTTCATTTGGCACATGATGAGGTACTTTAAGGCCGTCAGGATCACCAATGATCGGGAACAAATACGGACCGCGACTCTTTACCTTACCGATACAGCCACTCTATGATAGATGAAGAGATACACCGACATTCAAATAGGTACGTGCTCCATTGATACATGTCGGAGGATGAGTTGTTATTCAACTTCATGGACAACCTACAAACATGGGCGGAAGTAGAGTTGGCGACACCGCAATGTGCAAAATCTAGCGGAAGCCATGGCCTTTGCGGAATCCCTAATTGATTATTAGAGGAGTGAACTTCCTAAGAATCAGCCACCTCAAGATAATCATGGGGCAAAGGTGGGGGAGACAAAGGGAAAGGTCCTCACAAGCCCTCACAAGCCTCAGATGGTAGGATGAACTTGCCTTGAGTTTGCTGCCCTGCAAAATGAACAGTTCCTGCAAAAAATAGCTCATAGATAACTTTCCCCTGTTAGTCATAATGCTACGGGGAAAGCCATGCAATTTGACCACATTCTCCACAAAGGCCTTGGCCACACTACTGGTGGTAAAGGGGTGCTTTAATGGTATGAAGTGAGCACCCTTACTCCACCGGTCTACTACCATTAATATCGCTTCAAACCCCTTGCTACTCGGCAGCCCCTACACAAACCTTTTTTAATGTGGTCTTACACCTCTTCCCGTTACAACTTCTTCACTTCTTTAGTCTTACCCCTCAAGTTGCCCTTCTTAATGGGGTTACCTTTCCAAGAAGTCTCGGGTTGCAAGGGTTTTGTGAACTTGCTCCCCGAGTTATATTTAAGTGGCTTTCTCTCACCATAATTCCCCTCTAAGATCTCCGCCATTCTTATTGCCTTACGTAAGCTCAGAGGTTGCTTCAATTTCATCTCTCTTGCTAATCATGGCTTAAGACCCTCCGTAAACATCCCTATCAAGTGGGTCTCCGTCCATCCCCTAGTCATAGTTTGCAATCGCCGAAATTCATCAATGTAAGTTTGAATTTTACCCTCTTGGCGAAGCTTCGTGAGTTGGCCATGGTGATCCGTAGCAGGTGATGGTCCCCATTGAGCTAAAAATTCATGCTCAAATGTCGTCCAACCCATACGCCGATGATCTTGGTCGTATTGAGCTCTAAGTCACTTTTACCAACTATTTGCCCGACCATCCAAGTACATGCTAGCAATTGCTACCTCATAAACTTGAAAGTAGCGGCCGACCTTGTCCAACCACTCATATGGATCCCTTCCGCTAAAGTGCGAAAAATTTACCTTCGGCTTCCCTGGGCCTTGATTTCCCCGCCGACCCATGTCATAGTCTGCCTCATCAAATTGTTAATTTCTAGGTCTATCAGAATTCGGCTCACCTAGATAGTCCCTCCAGTCATCACTTCGGACTTCATCTTCACTACTTGACTCGAAATCTTCGAATTCTCTACTGGTCCCCGGCATTTGTCCCCCTCTATTCGGTTCAACCCACCTCTCGGCAACCCGGTCACCCCACTCGACTCTTCCATGTCTAAAATGATTCAAAGCCCTAACTTGCCTATTGAACCCTTCATTTACATCATAGAAAGGATTTAACGGTGGTGTCCTAACCCCATGAGTTCGTCCGGTGTTTTGATTTACTTCTCCTTTCGTCCCACCCCTGGAATAACATCTCTCTCTACCGGTAGCCGTTCTACCCGTGCTACAATACATTCTAACATTCCTATCATCTTTGTCACATCTGCCCGTAACTCACGTTGGCCGACTTCCAAGGCCTCAATGTGGACTCGGTTGGGTGGAAGAATAGTAGGAGATTGCTCGTTGTCGCCGTTCGACATCTTGAAACTACTAGTGCTCACTTAAGACTTTTATCAAACACCTTGTAGGCATTCTCAATGAAAGCACCAAATTGTTGAGGACCTAGGTCTAAATCCAACAACAAGCCCTAACTTCTCCAACAAACAATACCAAGCACAACAACCCTAACTTAACCAACACACTAAAAACACTACAAATCCTAATTTCACCACAAATGAATAAAAGCAAAAGATAGAAGTTTGAGTTCAGTCACCTTATTACGGATTCCTCACTCTCTAGCACTTAGGGTATTAACTCTAGCCCAAGTTAATCTCATACAAAGAATGGCAAAAAGAACCGATTTGGTCTTTGGAGATTATCCACAAGACAAAAAGGATACTCTTGATTAATATTGATGATAATGAGATAATACAACCCTAGGAAATAGTATTCTATTTATACATGAAAGGAAAAGACTAAGATAGCCCTAAAATCACAAATAAGACAAAGTGCAAAAATCAGGGTTTTAACCCACTTTTCGAGCATCATGACCGCGAGTTGCGACTGGGAGTTGCGATCTCAGTCGCGATGCTCTCTGCCTTTAAGTCTACCTTGCCCAACATATTGCCTCCCCCAACATCACCATTCCAGTGAGCACCGCGACTCACCGTCACGACCGCAAGGCTCATTGCCTTCAATTTCTACAGTTTCTTCAACTACTTCTTCCCCTAAGTCTTGTGCTCCTCCTAACTAGGTTCTCATCACAAGAGCATTCTCTTTGTATTGTGGATAATCTTCAAAGACTAAATCGGTTCTTCTTGTCATTCTTGTGTGAGATTAATTTAGGCTAGTGTTAATGCTAATACCCTAAGGCTAGAGAGTGAGGAATTCTTGATAAGGTAACTAAACTCAAACTTCTATATTTTACTTTTATTCATTTGTGGTGAAATTAGGGGGGTTGTTCTTTTTATTGTTTATTGAAGAAGTTACGGCTTATTGAATTTAGACCTAAGTCCTCAAAAATTACAAGCAAATGGGTATTTTGATATAAGAATAAGCCAACCTAATAACTCATGATCTCACACGCAACATAAAAACGCAAAAAAATCAAGCAAAAGAGAGAGGCAGCTCTGCACAAGCGATGTATTTTGACCAAGCTTTCTCTTACCTGGAGCTTGGAAAAGTGAAAACTGTCACTGCTTCCACTCAATTCCGGCGAAACCTGTGATGGGTTGGAATCAGGAGGAAGAAGAAGATCCATTTTCTTTTTCCTGCAAAAATCATCAAAAATTGATCAATAATCATATCCTGTCAATAATAATAATCATAATAATTGATTTTTAAAAAGAACAAGTGATTTTTCAACGAATTACCTCTCAATCTCAAACCCGAAATAAAAAAAAGCTAAAGAAAATGTGGGGATCAAGAATTGTTGTTGAAGAGATTTGTAATTGCAGAGAGAGTGAGAGAAAATTTTGAATTTGTGAGGGAAGATGAAGAGGAGTTGGGGTTCACTGCGTATGGAGAAAAAGCGATACGTGTGGTTAAAATTACGTATTTTACCCCTCGAATTAGCTGTTGTATGCATGTAAGAAGGAGTACATTGGTCTTTTGATACTATCTGAATACAAATAGCCGTTGCAGTGGCCAGTGGCAGAATAAGAGCCCGTTTCCTCAAAAGCCCCGCCGTAATAGCCGTTCAGTTTCTAAGCCCAGCCCGTTTTCAGTCACAGTCCTATCATAATATATTCTTCATTCAACATGAGGATTCTATTATGGAAGTCAATGCGTTTGATGTTTGTGGAAATTTGACTGTCAATAGTTCATGTGGAAAAATTTGCCATGTTGAATTATTGAAGGAATCATGTGGTTGAGATGTGACTGAGATTTGCTTCCAGCTGTGGAAAACCAAGTTTTACATGGTCACGTATCATGAGTTATCATAGTATGTATTTATCATTTTCTACGTGTATGTAGTTTGAATATAAAAATCTAGAGTAAATAGTATTTACCACCTCTAAAATTTGTTCATTTACATTTAGTATCAACCTTTAAATTTATTAGTAAAGACCTTTATTACCATTAATCAAACTCCATTCACTTTAACAGTTGATCATATTTAACTGTTGAAAAGATCAAAATACTCTCAAAATAATATGTAAATTACTAATATTTATTAAATAAAAAAACTAAAAAAAATTAAAATTTCCACTGTTCATCTCATTTTTTTAACTTTTTTTTATAGTTTTTTATTTAATGAATTTAGTAATTTTATATATTATTTTAGAGACTCTTTAATTTTTTTAACAGTTAAACATGGTCAACCATTAAATTGGATAAAATTTAACTAACGGTAGGAGAGATTTTTACCAATAAACCCAAAGATTAATTAATTCCCTTCGTAAATGAGCAAACCTTAGAGAATTCAAGTGTTATTTATTCTAAAATCGATTGAGTTTAAACTTGAAAAATTATATGGACATTAACTTGTAAATTGAATATTAAATTTATATAATTCAATATAGAATTTGTTAAAACAGGACCAATACTTTAAAATATGTTACATGTAAATACTCTTATAATTTTGGTTTTTGTCAATGCTCACAAATGATATGATGATATCTTTTGATTTTTTTTACTTTTGTTTTTACCACCACTACATTTACAAAGAAAACAAATACATGGGCATCTTTACATGTGTAACATATTTTAAAGGTATTGGTCCTATTTTAACAATTAAAAAAAAAAAAAAAACAATTTCCTTGTAGGGCCCGAGTGCTAACAGCTATCTTGACTGAATAATGCAAGTGGGGGTAGCAGTCTCTATAGGCATCCCAAATTTTCTTGGATTTGAAAAGTCATTGTTGGGATGGCAGCCCATGCAACGGTGACAGGAGAAAAAATTCAGTGCGCCCACTTATTGAGGGATGCATTCTATCACTAATAATGTGATATGTAACTCCTATATGTATTTTCTTATAACACATCTATATTTCTTACCACATGTCACGTTATTTGTGACAGAGTGAACCGCTTATCAGTGCCGGTGCATTGAAAGTTTACTCGTTAGACAGAGGCTGTGAATTTAAATGGTTGGTTTTCAGTGTCGGTGGTTTCAAAGAAAACACATAAAAACTAATAGATAAAGAAGAAAATGTTTCAAATGATTTCTAAAGAGGCACTTCTCAAGTTGTCTGATCCCTTTCTGTAGAATACTCCCCACACACTTCAAATAAAAAAATTTTCTTGTACCTGCACTTGGGTTTGGAGGAAGAAAAGATGAGCTTATCATGCTCAAATAAATGAGAATACAGTGACAAAACAAGCAGTCCATTTTACAAGTATATTTCTTTAGAACTTCAACGGTACGATAAAATTTATTAAAAAAAAAAAGAGAGAACATCCAGAAAAGACACATCGTTTCCGGCAAGGTGTTATGGCCCAATGCAATGCCAAACAATTGAAGGGGAATCATCAGAATATTCAAATCGAAAAGGACTGGCGGAAAGGCATGGAATCTGCACATTTAATGAGAAAGCAAGTAGGCCCTTTTACTAGTTTAAACTATACATCTTTAAAAAGATGCCTAGTTTATCGAGCAACTTGAACACAAACATCCAAAAACAATAACACTACAGTACTGTTATCAATGTCTCCTGTTTTGTCTGAATCTTCAAGCAATGAAGTCGACTATTAAGCAGAATTCATCCAATCATCAGTAATTGAGGACAAAAATGTTTAAATAAGAATCTCACATTCCTCAGAAATCAACAAAAGATAACTGAGAGACCATAGCTTATAGTTATGGGTTCCATAGCAGAGCAGGGTGATGAGGTCCAACAAAGAAGTTACTGGAGATGGAGCAAACAAGATTTCTTACCAGAAGAATCCTTCCAAAGCTGGGGAAACTACCGTCATGCATTGTCGCAAACATGTTTTCGGTTCAAGGACCGTCTAACAAGCCGATCAGATGATGCCAATGAGATTGGGGAACTTAGGAAACAAAGCGAGAATGAAATGAAACGTTGCTTAACCTGGTGGGATCTCATCTGGTTTGGATTTGGCTCGGTCATCGGAGCTGGCATCTTTGTGCTCACTGGCCAGGAAGCCAGTCAAGATGCTGGACCAGCCATAGTATTGTCCTATGTTGCTTCTGGTATTTCAGCTATGCTCTCTGTCTTCTGCTACACGGAATTTGCAGTAGAAATCCCAGTAGCAGGAGGGTCATTTGCTTACTTAAGAATTGAATTAGGCGACTTTGCAGCGTTCATAACAGCAGCAAACATACTTCTTGAATGCATTGTTGGAAGTGCAGCAGTTGCCAGAGCATGGACTTCTTACTTTGCAACTCTTTTGAACCGCGAACCCAACTCATTACGCATCCACACAAATCTCAGCGAAGGATATAATCTCCTGGATCCTATAGCGGTTGCAGTTCTGGCAATTGCTGCAACAATTGCAATGATCAGCACAAGGAAAACTTCATACTTAAATTGGATAGCATCTGCAGTCAACACCATTGTAATCTTATTTGTGATAATTGCAGGGTTTGCTCATGCCGACACTTCAAATCTGAAACCCTTTTTGCCTTTCGGGCCCAAGGGAGTTTTCAAAGCAGCTGCAGTTGTTTACTTTGCATATGGAGGATTTGACAATATCGCCACAATGGCAGAAGAAACAAAAAACCCGTCGAGGGACATACCAATTGGACTGCTTGGATCAATGTCAATCACCACGGTGATCTATTGCTTAATGGCACTTTCACTGAGCATGATGCAGAAATACACAGATATAGATCCAAATGCAGCCTACTCTGTTGCATTTCAGAGTGTAGGGATGAAATGGGCAAAATACCTGGTAGCCCTTGGTGCCCTAAAGGGAATGACCACCGTTCTTCTGGTAGGGGCACTTGGACAGGCACGGTATACTACTCACATTGCGCGTGCTCACATGATCCCACCATGGTTTGCCCTTGTTCATCCCAAGACTGGAACTCCAATAAATGCCACACTTCTGATTGCTATTTCAAGCGCAGTCATTGCTTTCTTTTCAGGCTTGGATGTCCTGGCAACCTTATTATCAGTGAGCACACTCTTTATCTTCATGATGATGGCAGTTGCACTTCTTGTGAGAAGATACTATGTGCGAGAAATCACACCACAAAAACACCTCTTGAAGCTCATCATCCTCCTGCTGATCATTATTGCTTCATCTATGGCAACCTCAGCTTATTGGGGACTAAAGCCCAATGGTTGGGTCGGATATGTCATCACAGTTCCTCTTTGGTTCTTCGGAACATTGGGGATATCAGTGCTTCTGCCTCAGCAGAGAAAACCGAAAGTATGGGGGGTTCCACTTGTTCCATGGTTTCCATCCTTGTCAATTGCTATGAATATCGTTCTAATGGGATCTCTGGGTTATCAGGCCTTCATAAGATTTGGAATCTGCACAATTGTAATGCTGATTTACTATTTCTTCTTTGGTCTCCATGCAACTTACGATATGGCTCATCAGCAACTCAAGCCAGAATCCCTGAAGATTAATGATGAAGACACAAAGGTAAATCCAGGGCCTTGAAATTGTTGCATTGTACACACTTCAACCTCCCTATCCTACTCCTACCCAAGCTTTTATGTTTTTGTTCAAACTGGGATGTGCAAGTTTCTGATACAAATCATCATTTTCAATGCAAGATAATCCTTTAAGAAAATTATACTCGAAGTGCTGTGAATGGAAGATTCATTAACGAATGAGAAACTAATCCATCCTCAAGTTGATTTTAGATTGATAAACTTGTATATGTGTGTGTGCAAATTGCCAAAAATAAAATTCTTGGCATCCCTCCACATTTAGAACTAAGTTGACATACCAAAACAATAGTTTTATTGTTTTTTTTTTTTTCGAGAATAAGCATCACAACTTTCCAATACTGTTCTAAATTTTCAAGGATTTGGACTTGCAATGTCTAGAGAAAAGCGATTAACAATCAAAAACTATGTTGTTGGCTGTTGAGTGAAGGCAGGCAAAATCACATAAGATATTACTGATTGAGATGCAGACAACCTCATGAATTACAAGAACTTCGACTAATAAAATGGGGGAAAAAAGGGCATGACAAGCCAAAGATAAACGAAATTTTTTTTTTTTTGTGATTATACCTGACAAGAAAAAGAAATCTTTAATTCAGACAAATCAGAAGCAATGAATGCCAGTTTTGTCATTTATATCAAATTAGTTGCATAATAGTCTCCAAATCTGCACCAACTCAGAACCAATAATATTTTCAGAAGATAAACAATAAAATTGTAGTAACAATACCAAACCACCAAATTACTATATATAAATTGGAAGAATAGCAAGTGCATTTGGTATAATAAAATGCTATACACGGCTAAATATTACAAAGTAACGATTAAATCCAAAGCAAAAATTGTTATGGTCAAAGCAATGTTGTCTTTTCCTGTGTAAGTAGCTAAATTTCTCCTAATTCTTACACCAATAGAACTACTAAATAACATTTCCCTAAATAAATTGCTAGACTTGCTCATGTCAACTACTCATACAAAATCCCAAAACAGGCATTCCTTTTTGAGAAACCACGATTAATAATCTGTCTGTAGCTAAGAGAGACAGAGGCTCACAGCTGCAGGAGTAAAATGGATTAATATGTGAATAGAGGGTGTGTGTTATATATGTTGGCTAGGTTCTCTTTTGATGTGTGATCATATTTGTCCGTAACCAAAAATCCTAAAAGTTTAGGCTGCCAGGAAAGGGCCAAACTAATTATATAAGGCTCTCTAACACATTCCCTCACGTGCCAGACCAATGGGTTTGGCACGTGGACAAAGCCCAAACACATACTCAAACACAGAACAAATTCTAAAACAAACACAAATTCAATCATGTGGGGGGAATTCGAAACCAGGACTTCTGGGTCAAACCAAGCTCTGATACCATGTATCTTACCTTAGAGTTTGGAGTATTGTCATTCTCCTTCGACATTTTGTTTCACGAACTTTGTTTCACCCACAATCTCCATAGTCTTTGCAACTAAAAGTAAGGTGAACCACATGCCACGGAAAATACAAGTATGAGTGAAATCATGGTCAAAGAAAGATTCACCAACATATCCTGGAAGAAGTGTCTGAGAGAAGAAAAGAGATTGATACACTTGTAGGCTATAGCACGATGACAAAAATCCAACAGAATTATGCGCCCTACTCTCATTGAGTTATTTTGTATTTAAAATGATGTAATTTTCGTTTCACTGGTTTGAAAAAGAAAATTTAATGGCTTAATTAAGGGCAAAACAAATGCAATAAATGGAGTATAAAAGACTTTTAATAGAATTATAGCAAGAGACAACCTCACCAAAAGAATCAGCAATACAAATTCCTCCAACACTGGTCAACGGCTGCTTGAATTTTCTTAGGTTTGCAAAGATTTTGAACTACCCTTTGCCAAGTTGAAGTTTTGGGTGACAAAAACTTTTGTAGCATCACTTCTACAATCTTGATAGCACCTAAAGTTCTTTGCCGTTTAAATAGCCGAACTGAAAGCTCATCTAAAAACTCTCTCCCATCCTGCGGTGTGTCTAGCTTCTCTTTCAAAGCAGTCAAGAAAATGTTGCATGTAACTAAGTCAGGATCACAACCCCTGTCTATCATACTATTTAAAAGATCAATGGCTCGAGAGATAGTACTCTGCTTGCACAAAGCATTGAATAGTATGTTATAAGTGACAACATCAGGTTGAGACTTTGGCTCCTGGCAAAGCATCTCATTGAAAAATTTCAAAGCTTCTTCAATCGAGCCAGCATTGCAGAGACCATGAATCATTGAACTATAAGCAACAACATCAGGTTTACAGCCTCTGCTCAGCATTTGTGGCCACACCATCGAAGCCTCCCTGAACTTCCCATCCTTACAGAGGCCATGAATAAGCACACTGTAACAAACCTCATTGCATATAAAATTATCGTTTTCCATCTCTTTCCAAATCTGAATAGCCTTATCACTTTTACCCATCTCAAAGAAACCTCTCATCAAGGAGCTAAAAGTAAAAGCATTGGGCGCACAACCCCGGTTTACCATTTCATTGAAAATTTCCTCAGCTTCATCAGGTTTTCCCACTCGACATAACCCATCTATAAGACCACTATAAACCACAGTGTTTGGTTTACAACCTTTTTCCACCATTTCCTTCCACAGTTTCTTTCCATCTTCAGACTTCCCCTCCTTAAACAACCCACTAACAAGAGTCGAATAAATATACTCATTCACAGGATACTGTCTTTCCTCCAAAGAAACCAGCAAAAGAACCCCATCAGCAGCTCTTCCTTGCTTCACTAGCCCATTAATAATCGTCCCATACGTAATTACATTAGGCACATTTTTATTTGACACCATCCGAGCCAAAAGACTAACCGCCTTATCCAAATTTCCCTTGAGACAAAAACCATGAATAAGAGTATTATACGTCACTTCATTTGGTTCACACCCTTTGAGAAACATGTTGTCCACAAGCTTGGCCACACGTGCC
The DNA here is from genome assembly GCA_003430845.1 of Xanthoceras sorbifolium. Taxonomy (NCBI): domain Eukaryota; kingdom Viridiplantae; phylum Streptophyta; class Magnoliopsida; order Sapindales; family Sapindaceae; genus Xanthoceras; species Xanthoceras sorbifolium. The sequence goes on from CM010618.1 coordinate 30,418,019, forward strand.
ATGTCACCCTTCTTGCACAATCCATTAATCAAAACATTAAATGTAACCGGAGTAGGAAAACAACCCTCAACTTGCATCTCATCTAATAGCAAAACTGCCTCCTCAATTCTATTCTCTTTGCACAACCCATCCATCAATGTACAATAAGTATACACATCCGGCACACATTTCCTAATCAGCATCTCCCTAAACACTTCGATTGCATCATCCACCAATCCCAACTTACACATTGTCTTAATAACCAAATTAAAACTCAACGTATTCGGCGAAATGTTCATGTGTTTAGCATTAACAACATGTTTATAAAACTCCAAAGCACGATAATAGAGACCCTCTTGTATTATAACATTAAGAACCGAATTAAACGACTTAACACTCCTTCTACATTGAAATTCATCAACCATTCTACTAAACAAGCCTATTGCTTCTTCAACTAAATGGGCTTTACCATAAGCCTTAAACATCAAAATAAAACTCTTCTCTAAAAACACTCTCTTTTCGCGTCTCATTCGATACAGAACCATATCTAGACCCTTAAAATCACCCGAATTCGCATAGTTTTCAATGAGAGAATAAAAAGTTGAATCACCAGGTTTATAAGAACCCAATTTTCGACCAGACTTGAAGATTTGGTCCGAGATTGGTTTGTCGTATTCATGCTTGTTTTCAGGTTCAGTTTCCATGTGTTTACTTGATGAAAATGAAGAAAGAACAGAAAAGAAGTGATGAGAAGACTTACTTGGGATTGTGATTGAAGACTGTTTGTTGATGTGTGAGATGGTGAAAAGGGTTTTTGTGTGATATATCGGCCATTTTTGCATAGGTTCCAACTGGGTTTTTTTGTCTCTTTATCTAAGGCCTTAGAAGAAGCTTAATTTGATTAAACAAGACAAAGCCTCAAGCCTTCAAGGGTTCCTCGTCAGTTTAGGAAATTTTCATTTTAGTCCCCAAGTGATTAGTTTTTTATCATGTTTTAATAATTTTGATATTTTTAGTCTCTATAACCCCTACATTATTAGTGAGTGATATTTTACTGTTTTACCTAATAATAAAACATAGATGTTAAAAGATTTATTTACCCCATACTTCATCGAAAAATTACAAAAGTTTACCTATGTATAATTTTGTCTTTTTAATAAAATACTTAAATAACTATATCAAAAAAAAAAATACTTAAATAACAAAATAAATAAATAAATAAAAATCATTAACAATACATATTATAAAAAGATTAAAAAACAATGATAACTACTTAACCAATTAAACATCAAAATATAACAAATTTAAAAAATTATCTATAATTTTATTTAATAATAAAATTTAAAATTATTCTAAAAAAATGAAAAATCGTTTTTTAAAAAAACATTAATAGAGGCCATTCATGGAGCAAGATTTTTTACTTTTTTTAATAATAATTTTAGATTTTATTATTTTTAAAAATAATAGATATTAAATAAATTTAAAAATAAATCATTTTAATTTTTAGTTAGCTATTCTTTCAAAATAAAAATATTTGTATTGTATAATTATTATTTAATTTTTAAATTTGTTAAATTTTTTATATTTTAATATTTAATTGGTTAAATAATTATTTAAAAAGTAATATTTTTATAATAATGTTAAGGATTTTTATTTTTTATTATTTTAAGTATTTTGTTAAAAAGACAAAATTATATGTTAGGTAAATTTATAAAACAAATTTCAAGTAGGGGTTAAATAAGTCTTTTAACTAGAGATAGTGCCGATTCGAACCGAACGGAGGTTCCGATTCAGAACCATGAACCGAACAGAGATCATTCGGTCTCGATTCAGGTTCTGAAAAAAAAGGAATTAGAACCACCGGTTCTAGAACCGGTGGGAACCGAAATCGGCGGAACCACCGGTTCCGGTTCGGTTCCGATTCCTTCATTTTAAAATTTTTTTAAAAAAAGAAACCGTTGGCCAACTCAACGGCTAAGAATTCTAGCTGTAAAATTACAGCCAGCCCTCCTCTTTTCCTCAAATTATAAAAAGATCCATACCCTTAAAACTATATAAATCCTCTCCCCCATTCATTTTTCACACAACAATTTTCTCAATCTCTCTCTCAATTCTCTCAAATTCTCTCTTATTCTTACTCTCTTAAATTCTCAATTCTTTCAGTTACTTCATTTATTCTCAATTGTCTTCATTTTCTTTCGATATTTAATTTTAATTCTATATTTATTTTTCAAATTATAAAATTACAATGGCAAGTTTTGATCCTTCCTGAAGATTAGTTTTCGGCAGAGGAAAGACTCCTATAAATGTTCAAGATGAGCCGCGTGATAATTTCTTCAATGAAACAAATTATTATAATTTTCTACTATGGCAAGCATTTGAGGAAGAAATATTCAGTAATGATATTCCTCCTCTAAATGTTTTTGAATCCGGTTCCACTCCTTAAGGCCCTTGAAACCCAAACCCTCTTTATCATGTAACCAGCCATACCTGATTTAGGTAATGCTGATTTGCGGAAGTACAAATATGAACTTTTTAAAGTTCATATGAAGAAGGTGGAAAAAGAATTGGGAAAATTGGTGGTAACTTGCAACTATTGTTCAAAGGAGTTTAATTAGAACAAATCCGGAGGATACGGTTCATACTAGAAACACATCAACAATATGAAGAGAGTTTTAAAAAATGTTTGATTATCGTATAACATGCGGAATTAGGTTTCAAAAATTTCCTTTTAATTGAAAAACTATTTTTCAATCAAGAACGGGTTCCTATACATACGCAGAAAAAGACTTTAGAAAGTATATACATTTTTTTTTTTTCTGAATCTTCGATATACCACCAAATCTTCCGAGCTATGACCCGCGGTCTGATAACGTGTGTGTGGGCACGTCACGGCAAGAAGTGGAGGTCACGTGAAAAACGAACAAAGAACTCTTTCTCCCTAGGGGCCGGCCGAATCCTACAAAAGATGGAAGAGTTAAAAAAAAATTCTCTTTTCTTCTCTCTTTGGTGGCCGAACTCTCTTTCTTTTTCACTTATGTGCTAGGTTGATTTTTCCTAGTATAATAACTCTTATATACTAGGTCTTTAGGGTTTTAGTTTTGACCAAGTTAAAATAGAATTCCTAATCCCTTTTTATTTTAGTCTCCCTAAAGACTTTAATAATTGACTATTAGGACTTTTAAAATAATCAAATTATTTTAATTCTTTTGTCCTAGTCATTATTTAATCACATGCCCTCATATTTAATAAATAGAATTAGTAATTCATAATTATTAATTTTTATTATCTTATTAAATATTTAATTAATTAAATAATCACATTATTTAGTTATTCTCTTTTATTTAAATAGCATTACTTTCGTAATACTATTAATTGGACTATCCAATTAATCTACCGTGACCCTCATTACCAACAACCATAAGGGCTAACAAGCGGACCTAACAGTTTTGAGCTCCAATAATACTTAGTAATATTAATTAAAACTCTTTAATTAATATTTCACAATTATTAACCTCGGAGTTATTCCACTACAAACTCGAGGTGGCACTCTCAGAACTGTAAACGTATTTATACAATTTGAAGTCTCAGTGTTCATTGATATAGCTAATTGCATTTAGTGTGATCTTCCACAAATAGTTCATAAATAGAGCTGGGTTATAAAGTCCGTTATACCCCTCTAGAAATAACTTTTCCTTTAAGTACCATTGATTATCTAATGAACAATTAAATCCTGTCTTCCTCACGGAAGAAGGAGAGCGCTCATAATCGTTCAAGCCCCGAATCAACCCTTAAGGGAACTACTCATCTACTTCAATCAAGAAGGAGTGGATTCCACTATTGTGTTCAAACATTCCCAACCACAAGCCAAACCGCAACTCCAAGATACGAAGGTATTGGTCGAGATTCACATCAACCTCGCTCATGGTAAATCAAAAGTCACAATCCAACCTGAAGGAGTCGATAAGACACTCAGGATTAAGATCACCTATTAATAGCCGTCATTTATCGATTATATATGAATCTCATCTACTAACGGATCTAGGTGAGAGATTCATATAAATCGTGGCTCAGTCCTATATGATCCCATCATATAAGGTGTCTCCATTCTCATGTCAACTACATGAGCGGTCTAGGATAAAACCACCGTACTTTACAAAATGGACCGCAGCAATAGATCAATCACAAACAAAGAACCTAGCTTTGTTTGCTCTCTACGGACTCTTTAGATTGCATGTCTCAAAATGAATCCTCTCTGTATATGACCATCATATACTCATTTTGAGATTACATCTTGCAATTTAGGATGTTCTTGCACAATACGAATGTATTACTGAATATAAAACATTTATAAACTTGAATGATAATCTGAATAATTCTTATTAAGTCTTTAACCATTTACAATTACAAGTTTTAGGGCATAAATCCCAACAAAATAGTCATCCAGTCGAAGCATCCCGAGCACGCAGACTACAAAAAATTGGTAGATATACATCTCCTAACCATCCATTATTTAAACATATTGATCAATGTAGTAGGGAAAAATTAGTAAAAATGGTAGCTGTAGAACATTTACCGTTTAATTTTGGTGAAAAGATCGGTTTTTTTAAAATATTGTCATAATGCCTTAAATCTCACTGCATGTAGGGTACCTAAGAATACTCTTAAACGTACAATGTGTGAAATTTATAAAAAAGAGAAAAAAGTTTTAGTTAGATATTTTAAAAATTATGTAGGTTGAGTGTCTGTTTGTACTGATATCTGGAGTGATCATGTAACACCCCCTGACCCAACCCGTATGGATCAACCCAAGGAGCGCTACTGATTTTCAAACTTTTCTAAACTCTATTTATAATTGAAATCTTTTGTAAAACCAAATAACTTGCATGTTAAAATTCTTTATAGTGAGCCCATCATAAATGTTTTGAAAAATTTCGACAGAGTTTCCTCTATTTTTTTTATTTCCCAAAAATCTTGTTTTCAACAAAATTTCAAATAATATAATATTCAACGCTTCAAACTTCATTTCTCAATCATATGCGCACTCTGCCGTATAGTGCGACTTTCCAAATATTTTCAAATGAAACAATACATAGTCAATATTTACAAACTTTGAAAAACATAAACCATTAAACAAATATTTATAAAACTTATATATATATATATATATATATATATATATGACAAATTTACAAACTTCTATATATGCACGCTTAACTGAATGATATATAAATAAAGTTTAAATATCACTACCCAAAAAGTATGGTGACTCTGAACCTCTGTCTGCAGCTACCTCCTCTCTAGTCTTTTTCTCCACTGGTATCTCTATTACCTACGCGTGATAAAATCAACGCGCTAAACAATAATGCTTAGTGGGTGTACGCTAAACTTATTTATCGAAATCATAAAATAAATTTCAAAATAAAATGTCATAATACTATCATATAAAAATCATATCATTATTTAACTCAATGAATGAAATAACTCGTACGAAATCAATTTCTAAGTTCGCTTATAAATATTTTATTCAATTCATTTCAATCCTGGCCCTTTGGTATACTCAACATAATTTTTTGGACTGGAATATGGGCCGTTCGACATCGACCACTCGGTGGCTGCCCATCGAACATAACTCCCAACCCTAGGATCGGCACTTGGGGCCTGCTTCCATCCAAGGGTGGTACGTATAACTCCCTACCCTAGGACCGGGTACTCGGTATCCTTAGGGCGGTACATAATATCAATATCATAACTCCCTACCCCAGGACGAATCTTAGGGAGGTACGTAATATCAAGATCAATATCAATATCGGTGCAGTACTGCTGAAATAACCCAGCTGGTATACCAACCTCCTATATCCTTTTTCTATGTTCAAGTATCCTCGAACCGTTTCCATTTATGTTCACAATACACCATTCGTAAAGTTCATATCAAAACATTCCATTTCTTTTGAAATCAACAATTGTAACTCTCAAATCTTAATTAGATTCAATAATAAAATTTCCAAACGATAATCGTAATTCAAACAATATTCTCAAATACTTTCCTTTAACATAATCGTTATAAATCGAAAATCGAATTAAATCAAAATATTCAAATAAAGAATTGTATGAACATATATTCACCAAAATATTCAAAAATCTCAGATTCAAATCAAAACACATAATAAAATTCGTAAAGATTTCAGAAATGAGTGTACACCAACCTGGATACCGTTTTTATGAATATTTTTTTTTTCTGGATTTCATTTTCCTTCTCCTTTCTCCTTTTCTCTTTCTCACTCCTCTTTTCCTTCTCTTTCTTCTTCTTCTCTTCTTCTTCTTCCTTCCTTCTTCTTCTTCTTTTTCTTTTCTTTCTCTTTCCTTCTTTCTCTTCCTCTTTTTCTTTTTCTTTCTCTTTTTCTTCTCCAGTCTCTCTCTCTATTTTTGTTTGCTTCTTCGTGAAGCTTCTCACCGCCTCTTTTTTTTTAATAAAATTTTGGTCATCGCGACCGCTCCTCGCGACCGGTGGTCGCGCCACCTGATCGCGGTGCTCACTGGAGTATTTTTACCGCTTTCATCGCGATCATCCATCACGGTGTCTGGTCGCGATACTCACTGCCCAAAATCAATATTTTCACCGCGAGCTGCTTATCGCGATCCTTGGTCGCGGTGTTCACTGTCCAAAATCATCATTTTCACCGCGAGCTGCTCATCGCGATCCCTGGTCGTGGTAGCTGGTCGCGGTGCTCACTGCCAACTTTTTCCTTTTTCTTCATACACTCTTTCTAGACCGCTCCATCTGGTCCACTTGTTTACCTATAAATTAATCCTAATAAGCACATTACATCATTTTCACATAATTAACAATAATTATGGGCACTTTTCATAATTAATAAAAATTACGGATGTTACAGATCATTGGTAAAAACATTCATATTTAGGTGTCATATGTCATTATATTGATGAAACATGGTATTTGCGAAAAAGAATTCTTGCATTTAGAGTTTTTGATGAATCCCATACTGCTGATAATATATAAAACGATGAAAATTATTTTTGAAGAATATTCTATTGAAAATAAAATTTTTGCAATTGGATTAGATAATGTTGCAAATAATACTGCCGCCATTCCACAATTATATAAATTATGTAACTTCTATTTTAGCGGCAGATTTTTTAATCAAAGATGTGTTTGTCATATTTTAAATTTATGTGTATAAATTGGTTTGCAAACACTTCAAAAATATATTACACCAATTACGTATGCTCTCTATTATTTATGGAAATATCCTAGTACCATGAAACAATGGATTAGGTTTTGTAAATCTCATGGGAAGCATCTAATTAAATTTTTCAGTGATGTTCCAACTCGTTGAAACTCTACGTATAAATTCCTTTGTGAAAGTTATGAATATAGAGAATTATTAGTTCATTTTATGTAATATAATATTAGTAGTATTAATTTGTATCCTCAGCATTGTGATGTTTGTACAAAAATTTGTGAATTATTAAAGTCTTTAATGACGCAACTAATAATTTATCTGGTATTTATTATCCTACCACGCATTTATTTTTTGTAGAAGCCCTAAATATTGTTAGTGCACTTTCTGAGTGTGCACAAGATGACTTGTTAAATGAATGTGTTAGAGTAATGAAATTAAAATGGTTAGATTATTATAGGGATATTCCTATTATTTATGTAATTGCTTTATGTTTTGACCCTAAGTGTAAATTAGATAATTTATTTGAACATTATACCGTTTATTATGAATGTTTAGGTATAAATGATGTTGAAATTGTTAGTTTATTTAATAATATTAGAAATTTATTTTATCAACTATATAAAAAATACCGTGTTATATACGGTCCCTAACTGAACATTAATGTTCAGTAACTGGAAAGAGATTTTTCATTTAACGTTCCCTCCACATTAAGAAAGTTAGGGTCGAGTATGTTATCTAAAGAAACAAATAAAATGTGAAGTGTGTCTGCATCAACCTCTATTTTCAGAGGTTAATTTTTTTTAAACACTGCATTCGAGTTTGTGAGCGATGACTTCAACCTTCAACATTGGTAGAGGGATCACGAGAGAGATTTTCAAATTTTAGCTATCATTGCCAAACAAATTTTTGGAACCCCTGTCTCAACCGTGGTAGTGGAACAAGAATTTAACGCCAGCGGGAACATCCTCGACGAGAGACGATCGTTGATGAGTACAGATTCAATTCAGATCTAGGTCTGTGTTGACGACTAGAATAATGCGTAATACAGGCAACAGGAAATGGACGGACCATCTGACAATAATGACTTTTTCGACAACAATGACGATATAACAACCGCTGAAGATATGAGTGACGATTGATCTCAGATAAATAAAAGGTAAGATAACTACGTGGGCTTTGATTCCTCCTATAGGATAAGTATCCAGCTTAATTGAAGTAAAATTAAGTGCAAGCCCAAATTCTATTTTACCTTTATGATATTATCGTAATTTTATTTAAATTTTATCGTAGCTTAGGGTGACCCACTTTTAATTTTTGTTTACATTATTTTAATTTCCAATTAATTTTTTAATTTAAAAAAAAATTGAACCGGTTCCGGTATGGAACCGTTGATTCCAAGAACCGAAGGAGGAAAACGGGAATCGGTGCCCCCCGGTTCAGGTTCCGGTTCCCCCTTAGGGGAACCCGAACTGCCGGTTCCAAAATCAAAATCGATGGTTCTGAAACCTTGGCCAGCCCTACTTTTAACATTAATGTTTTATTGATTATGAGTAAAATAGTCAAATATCACTCACTATTTGGTTTGACCATTATAATTTCGGTTAAATGGACTAAATTGATGGATTTCTAATAATTTAGGGGCTATGGGAACTAAAAAGCAAACATTATTAAAAAATAATGAAATAGTGAAATTGTTGGGATTTATGCCTTAAAATTTGTAAATATAAACGGTTAAAGACTTAATAAGAAATATTCAGTTTATCATTCCAATTTATAAGTATTTTATATTCAGTAATACATTCGTATTGTGCAAGAACATCCTAGATTGCAAGATGTAATCGCAAAATGAGTATATGATGGTTATATACAAAGAGGGTTCATTTTGAGACTTGCAATCTAAATAGTCCGTAGAGAGCGAACAAAGCTGAGTACTTTGTTTATGATTGATCTACTGCTGCTGTCCATTCTATAAAGTACAGTGGTCTTATCCTAGACCGCTCATGTAGTTAACATGAGAATGAAGGCACTTTATATGATGAGATCATATAGGACTGGGTCACGATTTATATGAATCTCTCACCAAGATCTGTTAGTAGATGAGATTCATATATATTGATAATCGATGGCTGTTTATAGGTGATCTTAATCCTGAGTGTCTTATCGACTCCTTTAGATTGGATCGTGACTTTTGATTTACCATAAGTGAGGTTGATGTGAATCTCGACCAATACCTCTGTATCTTAGAGTTGCGACTTGACTTGTGGCTGAGAAGGTTTGAACACGATACTGGAATCCACTCTTTCTTGATTGAAGTAGATGAGTAGTTCCCTTAAGAGTTGATTCGGGGCTTGACCGAGTATGAGCGCTCTCCTTCTTCCGTGAGAAAGACATGATTTAATTGTTCATTAGAGAATCAATGGTACTTAAAGGAAAAGATGTTTCTAGAGGGGTATAACGGGCTTTATGACCTAGCTCTAGTTATAAACTACTTGTGGAGGATTGCACTATATGTAAATAGTTATATCAATGGTTGCTGAGACTTCAGATTGTATAAACACTTCTACAGTTCTGAGAGTGCAGCCTCAAATTTTTAGTGAAATAACTCCGAGGTTAATAATCGTGAAATATGAATTAAAGAATTTTAATTAATATTACTAAGCATTATTGGAGCTCAAAACTATAGGTCCATTAGGTCCCCTTGCTAACCTTTATGGATTGTTGGAAACGAGGGTCACGGTAGATTAATGGGATTGTAGTCCTCAAAAATCGCTTGGGGACACGGGGCACTACAACCTGCAAAGACAGAACGCATGTGACCCGCAGGACATCTGGGACATTGGGGTGGTGCCGGCCAAAGTCACTCCGACGGTCAAGTTAGCAAGTGCTAATAAATGTGTAATGCTCGTAAATGGAGATGAATGATACTTCCTGCTATCTTTGGCAAATTGGGGTCTCCTTGATTAAAAGAGATGTAAGGTTGGAGGGTGATCGGAGAAGATCAACAATGGCCGGAGGATGTGGTTTTTGTATTAGTGATCCCTGGATCCCCCTTTCTTCCTCCCCTTCCTTCCTTTTATAAGGAAATGATGCTTCTACCTTTTGAGGGATTTCATCATTCTCTCTTTGCTGTCTTCCACCAAGAAAGCATGTGGATGCTCCTTTTGATTGGGCTGCCATCAAGTATCATTATAGCTTTGTAGGACCCGTTTCAAAGTAGGTCATAATCTGGTCTCCCTCGGAGCGACGGAGATTCTATGTCGTACGACATGTAGGTTTTTGTCAATCTGGACCATGATTGCGTGTCACATGATATGCTGATTGGATGTCACCATGAGAAGGGCATGTCGTGCTACATAGGAGCTCTTCCAAGTGTGGATACTGAGTTATATCCTTTGATGCTACTCGGATGTGTGGGATATGTAGCACCGTCGTACTACATGAGAGAGCTTCATGTCGTGCGACATGGTCTTCGTACTGGTCCATCGTCGTACTACATGAGAGTGCTTCATGTTTGAATGTATGTCGTATGACAACATGGTCTTCGTACTGGTCCATCGTCGTACTACATGAGAGTGCTTTTTGTCGAATGTATGTCGTACGACAACATGGTCTTCGTAATGGTCCACCGTCGTACTACATGAGAGTGCTTTTTGTCGAATGTATGTCGTACGACAACATGGTTTTCGTAATGGTCCACCGTCGTACTACATGAGAATGCAGTCCCACTTTTAGCTTTGGGCTTTGTCTTTGGGACATACTTTGGTCCATACATATTTTGGCTACTACAGTTTGCCCCCAAACGCATTGGATGAAAAGCCAAGGGGTTTGCGTCGTACGACATGTAGACATGGATATGTATGTGTGAACTCTAAGGCTGGTTCTATATTGTCGCACGACTTTGTCCTTCTGAGAGAAAGTATCCGTGTTTGTGAGTAGATGACAACGCGTAAGTTTTGCCATTGTCGTGCGACAATATCACTTAGAAAAGGAGCGGTTGGTCTTCAAATGACTCCTTGATATCTGCACCGAAATAAATGTGGTCTTTATGGGCAGCGTGCATGCTTGGCTAATGATAGGTTATGGGAGTGTGTGTCCAATGAGAAGCTAACACGTCAGCACATGCTTCTTTTTAATTGCCGCCCTTCCTCTTTCTTCTCCATTTTCAATTTTTGGCCTTTCTCTCTATTTTTCTTTCTCTCTCTAGAAACCAGTCGTCTGAGCAAGTATTTTCCGGCGTTTGTTGCTCGTCTTCTACCCTTCTTGCATTTATTCCGGCGAGGCAGTGGTCGTTCTTGCTCTATTGGTAAGTTTTTCTTGTTCTCGCAATTTTTGACTTCTCATATTTGCATTTTTTGTTTTCTGGGTATTTTTCGTGTTCTTCGAATAGCTTTTGATAAGAACTTGAAAAATATTGTTTTAGATCTTAAAATAAAACTTAGGTTTACATATAACCTGTTTGTAGAGTCTAGGTCGCACGACAGTAGCCAAGACGTATAGGTCGCACGACCTTCTTAACAGTCTTGGGAGCTGATATTAGGTCGTGCAAGGTCTTTGGTTTAGGTTATAATTACTAACCGTGGCTACTGTCGTTCGACTTGTAGGTTTCGATGTCGAGTCGAGGTGATGAGAGTCCTCCCAGTACCTCTGGGCGCGGATACGACGATCCAATAGATCTGTCGTACGACTCATGGGGAGAGTCAGAGGCAGCAAGTGCTGAGGTGACAATAGCGTCCTCGTCGTACGACACCGTGACTATTTCTCTCGTGGGTACATCGCGTGTGACGGACGACGTGCCTATGGGGTTGCCCCTAGTCGAGCTACCGGGCGACGCGGCTGGCCCATGTCCAATGGGACCCAGTAGGCCGCTAGGCTTGCTGTTGAATAATCCAGCAAGCGTGTTAACTGAGGACGACGTCATGCGCCTCCGATTCAGTTATGGCATACCCGATGGTGTCGCACTGAGGGCGCCATATAAGGAGGAGAGGCCAGATTGGGACATCCCAGGATGGACCTGTTTTTACGAGTTCCCGTTTCAGCGGGTTGGATTCAGGTTACCAGTAGTCGGACTAGTGAGGAAAGTGCTCGATCATTTTGAGCTTGCCCCAGGGCAGCTGATGCCCAACAGTTGGAGGATCCTGCTGGCGCTCGAGCTGTTGTGTACGAGGGAGGGAATAGTGTTCGAGCTACCTGATCTGTTCTACTCATACACCGTGCGGGAGCACGACACAGAAAAAAGGGCGCTATAACTTGAACCTCCGGCCCAACAGAACACACCTCATCACGGAGTTAACGACAAATGATAGGTTGTGGAAGGACAGGTATTTCTTTGCGAGGGGCCTACTTGTCGATTGGCCTCTCGGGGATACAGTTGTTCGTGCGACCTGGTCTAAGGCTGGTGGGTCTTTATTTTAGTCTCGTCGTACGACTGTCTTTTGTTATTATTTTTACTAACTCTCTTTATTTGTTTTGTAGTGAACACAGGAGCACCTCAAGCAGTTGTTGGATTAACGTGTGTGACGCGTACAGAGAAGGTACTGTCGTACGACGTCAAGGAGAGGAGTTGGAGGAGTATATTGGCGGAGGAAAATCTGCGGCCAAGTCACCTCTGGAAGTTCAGTGTGATCAACGAGCCAGGTACCCCCTACCCTGCATTCAAAAACTTAGTGGAGTTTGTCAGGGTCAGACATTGTGTCGAGCGACTGTACGGCACACGATTTCTGACTCCAATCTCATACGTCGAGCGATGATTTGCAGTTGATATCATGGCTGGAGAGATCGCCGCGCCTGCTGCTGATGATGCGATGAAGAGGCTGAGGGAGAAAAGGAAGGGAAAGAAGAAGGCTCAGTCGAGCGACCAAGCGGCTTCCACTCCTCCACCTCCTCCATAAAGTCGAGCCAAGGCCTCCCTTGATGTTTCTTCAACTGGAAAGAAACGGAGGAGGGAGGATTCAACTTCGGGTGTCGATGCGTCGGTCGACCTAGTCTTCCCGCAGGATGCCTCTGCATACTCTGATGTTGGGTCGATCCTTCCACAGGTCGAGCGGCTGTTGCTGTCCGAAGACAAGAGTCGCCTCAGGGAGATGGGTCTTTCCCAAGCTGCTGATTGGGGCCTTGGCCACCTTTTCCAGGTACGGTCGTACGACTGGTACATTTGTATATTTCATTTTTGAATATTTTAGAATTTGTTCTGACTTGTATATTTATTTTTTGCAGGCTCTTCAGTCGCACGTTCATCTGAAGGAAGAGCTGGGTCTTGCTCTAAAAAAGGTGAGGGATCTGAAGGTGAGCAATCAGAGCCTCAAGGCTGACAACGATAAGTTAAAGGCTTCGAATGTTGAGGCCAAGAAGACTGCGCTTGAGGCCTCAAGTCGTGCGGTAGAGGCTACCCTAGAGTTGAACAAGCTGAAGTCGAGCGTCGACTTTTTGGAAGCCAAGCTGAAGGCTAAGGAGGCGGACTATGACTCCCTGTACGACAAGGCGGAGGATAATATCCTCAACGCGGTCATTAAGACTCGTGCAGATTTGATGAGGGAGTACAGGGACGGTCGTGCGACCGAGTGGAAGGTTGATAGTTGGATCGCCGACCATGAGGAGCTGTCGCGCTCTGATGAAGATGAAGCTGATGATAAACCTGTTGGTGAAGAGCCTATCCTTCCTCCTCCAGAGGGTTCGACCGTCGTAGCCTTGGCTGCTCAGCCGACTGGAGAGCATGATGATCTTACCCCATAAGGGGTTGTACAATGTTTTGTCGAACGATATATATATATATATATATATATATATATATATTTTGCTCTGTCGAACGATATTTTTAATATATGATGTATGTTAATTTTCTTTCATTGTCGTACGCCTTGCATGATCATTTTTGTGTGTATGGTAATGTGTTTTTATTTATGACCTTGAATGCGGGTCGTGTGATCCTTTGGAGATGGAGACCTTGAATGTAGGTCGCGGTCCATGACTTTGAATGCGGGTCCTGTGACCGTTTGGAGATGGAGACCTTGAATGCAGGTCGCGGTCCATGACCTTGAATGCGGGTCGTGTGACCGTTTGGAGATGGAGACCTTGAATGCAGGTCGCGGTCCATAACCTTGAATGCGGGTCGTGTGACCGTTTGGAGATGGAGACCTTGAATGCAGGTCGCGGTCCATGACCTTGAATGCGGGTTGTGTGACCGTTTGGAGATGGAGACCTTGAATGCAGGTCGCGGTCCATGACCTTGAATGCGGGTCGTGTGACCGTTTGGAGATGGAGACCTTGAATGTGGGTCGTGGTCGAGTCTTGCATAGACTTTGCTTTTTATGATATTGAATTGCCCCAGTTGGAGTGTGTAACTTCTTAGTTGCATGCTACAACTTTGATTAAGTGCGTAGTTAAGATCGGCCGTTATGTTTAACCTGCATAAAAAGGTTAGTGTCGGCCGTTGTGTTTACCAACGACCCTCCAATGGGGAAGACATGTTGTAGAGTAATAAAGTTTGAAATATAAATATATATATATATATATTTTAAAACTGATATTGTTTTAGATGGCATGCGTTCCAGCTGTTGCCGATCTCCGTGCCATCTGCACATTGTAGTTTATAGGCTCCATGTCCAACTACATTGGTGATTTGGTATGGTCCCTCCCACGTAGGACCGAGTTTACCTGCTCCTTTTTCTTTTGTGTTTTGGAAGACGCGGCGAAGGACCCAATCTCCAATATGGAATGACTTGAGACGAATGTTTCTGTTATAATGGCGGGCGACTCTTTGTTGGTATACGGCCAATCTGATTGCAGCCTTGTCGCGACGCTCGTCGATTGTGTCAAGTTCGCTCAGCAACTCTATGTTGTTTGCTTCTTCTGTCGCGTGTCGTATCCTATAAGAAGGGTAGTCAGCCTCTGTTGCTATGCCGAAGATAGAGAGAATGGTGTTTCCCCTGTTGATGTTCTGACCGTCGTACGGTAAGACCATAGCACACCTTGTAGCTCGTCGGCCCATTTTCCTTTGTATTGGTCGAGTCGCTTCTTGAGGGTGGACATGATTGTCTTGTTGGTGGATTCTGCTTGTCCGTTAGCTTAAGGGTATCTCGGACTTGAATAGCTTAGTTTGATATTCCACTTGTCGCAAAAGTCTTGGAAATCGTATGAGATGAATTGTGAGCCATTGTCGGTGACTATTTCTTTTGGAACTCCGTAGCGGCATATAACATTTTTCCAAATAAAGCTCTTTACCTCGAAGTCTTTGATTCTAACATATGACTTGGCTTCAACCCATTTTGTGAAGTAATCGGTCACAGCTAGCATGTAGACCTTGCCTCCGGTAGCGACGGGCATTTTTCCTACTATGTCCATTCCCCACTTCATGAAGGGCCATGGTGCTGAGATGGGGTGGAGTCTTTCCGGGTGTTGATGTGAAACGTGGGCGAAGCGCTGACACGGGTCGCATCTTTTGACGAGGTCGTGCGACTCGGACCGCATTGTGGACCAGTAATACCCGGCCGTGATTGCTCTATTGACTAGGCTTTTCCCGGCCGAGTGGTTCCCACACTGCCCCTCGTGCAAGTCCTTGAGTACTTGCTGAGCTTCGATTGGGTCGATACATTTGAGGTAGGGCCAGGAGTGGGATCGCTTGTAAAGTTGACCCTCTATTATGGAAAATCGGGCAGCCTTGATCTTAATTCTTCGTGCTTCTATCTTGTCAGATGGGAGGGTGTCGTCCCTCAAGTAGTCGTAGATTGGGGTGATCCAAGTTGGCTCGTCCGAAATTGGCTCGATTTCGAGCTTTGTTGGCTTCCACACAGCCGGCCATTGGACAAACACCATGAGAATGGTTCGTTCAATCGTGGTATCTAGTGCGGACCCAAGATTGGCGAGCGCGTCAGCATGCGCGTTTTCGGATCTGGGTATTTGCTCGATGTCGAATGACTCGAATGAAGCTTGTAGCTCTTTTACCAAGGTCAAGTAGGACGACATTTTCAAGTCCCGAGCTTGATAGGACCCTTGCAGTTGCCTCACAATTAACTGGGAGTCACTACGCACCTTTATTCGCTCGACACGTAAGTCCTTTGCCAAGGTGAGCCCGGCTATGAGGGCTTCGTACTCGGCTTCGTTGTTGGTGGTCTTGAATCCACATCGGATGGACCTCTCTACGACGTGTCCCGTAGGGGAGGCAAGTACTATCCCTAGTCCACTGCCTCTAGCGTTACTTGATCCGTTAACTGCTAAACTCCATTCCTCCTTTGGTGTGTCGCGCGACATGGTGCAAAGTTCCTCATCCGCTCGTTGTAGAATCCTGGGGCGTGAAGTCTGCTATGAAGTCCGCCAGCACTTGCGACTTGATCGCCGTGCGAGGTTGGTAGTTGACGTCGTACTCGCTTAGCTCCACGGCCCATTTCACTAGACGGCCGGACAGTTCGGGTTTATGTAGGACGTTCTTCAAGGGGAAGGCAGTGAGTACACTAATAGTGTGGCATTGGAAGTACGGCCTTAATTTCCTTGCAGCTGTGACTAGCGCGAGGGCCAATTTCTCAAGTTGAGTATACCTTATCTCTGCGTCGAGTAGGGTCTTGCTGACGTAGTATACGGGGAGTTGTTTGCCATCCTCCTCCCTTATTAGTACCGCGCTAACGGCCGTTTCGGATACAGCGAGGTAGAGTAGGAGGGTCTCTCCTTCCTTAGGTTTGGATAGGAGAGGAGGGTTTGCTAGGTACCTTTTTATGTTTTGGAATGCGTCATCGCTTGTTTGATTCCAATCAAATGACTTGCTCTTTCTTAAGCGTCGAAGAAAGGCTTACATTTTTCGGATGACTTTGAGATGAATCGGTTGAGGGCCGCGAGCCGTCCGGTCAGCTTTTGTACGTCTTTGATGCTTTTGGGGGACCTCAGATCCATGACGGATCGGAGTTGATCCGGGTTGGCCTCGACGCCCCTCTTGGTTACTAAATAGCCAAGGAACTTTCCTGATGAAACTCCGAAGGAACATTTGGTTGGATTAAGCTTCATCCCATACTTGTCGATGATGTCGAACGACTGCCGGAGGTGGTCGAGGTGTTGATCTGCTACTAACGATTTTACTAGCATGTCGTCGATATAGACCTCTATAGTCTGTCCGAGCATGGTTGCGAACATTTTGTTGACTAATCTTTGGTAGGTTGCCCCAGCGTTCTTGAGGCCGAACGGCATCACTTTGTAGCAAAAAATGCCGCGCTCCGTGATGAAAGAAGTCTTCTCTTGGTCGTCCGGATGCATAAGGATTTGGTTGTAACCGGAGAATGCATCCATGAAGCTCAATAGTTCGTGGCCTGCTGTAGCGTCCACCATCATGTCGATGTGTGGGAGAGGGAAGGAATCCTTCGGACAAGCCTTATTAAGGTCTGTGAAGTCGATGCAAACTCGCCACTTCCCATTCTTTTTCTTCACTACTACTACGTTTGCGAGCCACTCTGGGTAATTTACTTCTCTCACTGAGCCAATGTCAATTAGCTTTTGGATTTCTTCATTTATAACTTTGTTGCGCTCGGGCGTGAACTTCCTTCTTTTTTGCTTCACAGGTGGATGATTCGGGTCGACTTGCAACCTATGCACTAGGACTTCTGGGCTAATGCCGATCATGTCTGCGTGTGACCATGCGAAGCTGTCGTGCCGCGCCGTCAAGAAGCTTAGTAGCTTTGCTCGGATATTTTGTGGAAGGCGGGATCCGATACTAACTTTGTGGTCTGGAAACTTTGGATGTATGGACACTTCGTCGAGTTCTTCCATATCTGGTTCGTCTTTGTTGGTGGTGGTGCTCTCACTCTGTAATTGCTATAAGTCGGACGGCCTGTTTTTTAGAGTATTCTGGTAGCAGTCACGCGAGGTCTTTTGCTGCCCCCGGATCTCGTGGACTCCCCACCTGGTAGGGAAACGGATGACCTGATGATATGTTGAGGGGACTGCCCTCATTTCATGAATCCACGGGCGACCCATGATTATGTTGTAGGACGACGGACAGTCCAGGATGAGGAAACGAGTGTTCAAGTTGACACCTTCCGCGTAAACAGAAAGGGTGATCTCTCCCAGAGTTTTCTTGTGTTCTCCACTAAATCCTACAAGGATTGTGGAGCGACGTACGATGTTACACTCATCAATATGCATCTCTTTCAGTGCGCCGAGGAAGAGTACATTTATTGAGCTTCCATTGTCCACTAGGATCCGTCTGATCAAACAATTGGCCACCGTCAGTGAGATGACTAGTGCGTCGTGGTGGGGATTGAATAAGTCCATATGCTCATCGCTGCTGAAACTGATTGGGTAGTTATACGTAGGATCCGCTGTATGAGTTCGTTGGACGTCCGTACGACCGGCTTGCCGCGAGTGGCGCTTTGCCTCCGAGTAGGTTACTCCATTTACTTCTGATCCGCCAGAGATGACATTCACGGTTCTCTCGTGTTTGGGAGGTTCTGGTGGTGGGATTGAAACAATGTCGCGCGACCTATCTTTGTTCAGAAAAGTCTGCTTACCTTTGTCAGTCAGGAATTCTTTAAGGTGACCTTTCTTGAGTAGTTCGGCCACTTCCAATCGTAGCGCCACACAGTGCTCAGTTCGATGACCGTGGTCGCCATGAAATTCGCACCATTTGGAGTTGTCTCTTTGATCTGGCGGGCTCATCATCTTGTCTGGCCACTGAACTGATCTACCCATTCCTTTGAGTATGGCGACTACCTCTGTTGGTCTGATGTTCAAATTGTATTATGGTGTTATGTTTTTTGGCCGGACGTACGGCCTTGGTGGTCTATCGTCGCGCCAGCGCTCATACCTTATACGGCCGTCCCTTCGGGGTATTGTTGGGTATGGACCGCTACGTCGGTTGTTAATTCGTTGTTCGACCGTCCTCTCTGACTTATCTTCTTTGTAGTTCGCTCTACTGGGCTTATAGTTTACTTCGTCTTCTTCTCACTTTATCTGTGCCCATGCCTTGGCTAGAACGTCTTCCACGGTTTTACAAGGGTATTTGGTGAGCTCCTTGTATAGGTCGGAATCATAGAGTAGACCCTTGCGGAAGGCCGATATGGCTGTTGCCTGGTTGCAATGAGGGATGGATACTTTTTCATGGTTGAACCGGCCAACAAAGTCCCGTAGGCGTTCGCCCCTCCTTTGGCTGATTGTACAGAGGTCGTCGGATTGCTTTTCTAGCTTCCGGCTACTAGCGAACTGCTCTACGAAGATGTCAGTAAGTTGGGCAAAAGAGTTGATGGAAACATTGGGAAGGTTGGTGTACCATTGTAGGGCAGGTCCTACGAGGCTCGAACCGAAACCTTTGCACATGCATGCTTCCCTAAGGTCACGCGGGATGGCGGCCGTGAACATCCGTTGTCGATACTGCGCAATGTGGTCGTCGGGGTCCGTCGTACCGTCGTACTGCTTCATACCTGGAAAGTTGAACTTCCTTGGCATCTCCACCAATGCTATTGTGTCGACGAAGGGAGAGTCGGCAAAACTATTGGCCGCACTTTTCTTTATAGGAGTGGGCATTCCCGGAATGCGTTGGATGAGTGCTTCCATCTCCGTGAACCTTCGTGCCAAGTCCCGGTTAGCCAAGGTTGGCTCGGTACTTACTCGGTTTGGGTTCGACGGCACCGAATGCGAAGGGCCTGATGGCGTTCCTTGTAGCGGGATGGTTGGTTGGGTTGAGCCGACGTTTCCATTGGGGGTGGACATAGGCGGTACTCCTTGTGTAGCTCTTGCCATGTCGTCTGATCGATGTCCTCCCATCCCATTCCGTGTGTTGTCCGCCGTATGTCGTGCGACGATGTGTGGTCCATTCGTGATTCGAATGTTAGGCTCTGAGCCTACGTGGGTTGGATCGAGGTCTTTTGCGGTAGTACCTTGTCGTCCTGGCAGACCGGCGCGTAGTTAGTAGCGTGAGCGGCTTGCTTGAATGGCAAGGGTTGGGATGTTGAGGCGTCTCCGAATGGTCGTACGACAGTGAGCGAATTGATCCTATTTTGCAATTCTTGGTTCTCCGCCAACACTCGTTGATTCTCTTGTTCGAGTGCTTGGAGCCTTTAGGTATTCTCTTGCATCTGGGATATGAGGAGTTGTACCCTAACCTCCATTGCATCGTGATGAAAATCGTCCGATGACATAGTCGGGGTTGCCGCGTTCTACCTTTGCTTGCTTAGAGATTGTCGGGCCCCACGGTGGGCGCCAAATTGTAGTTCTCAAAAATCGCTCAGGGACACGGGGCACTACAACCTGCAAAGACAGAACGCATGTGACCCGCAGGACATCTGGGATACCGGGGTGGTGCCGGCCAAAGTCACTCCGACGGTCAAGTTAGCAAGTGCTAATAAATGTGTAATGCTCGTAAATGGAGATGAATGATACTTCCTGCTATCTTTGGCAAATTAGGGTCTCCTTGATCAAAAGAGATGTAAGGTTGGAGGGTGATCGGAGAAGATCAACAATGGCCGGAGGATGTGGTTTTTGTATTAGTGATCCCTGGATCCCCCTTTCTTCCTCCCCTTCCTTCCTTTTATAGGGAAATGATGCTTCTACCTTTTGAGGGATTTCATCATTCCCTCTTTGCTGTCTTCCACCAAGAAAGCATGTGGATGCTCCTTTTGATTGGGCTGCCATCAAGTATCATTATGGCTTTGTAGGACCCGTTTCAAAGTAGGTCATAATCTGGTCTCCCTCGGAGCGACGGAGATTCTATGTCGTACGACATGTAGGTTTTTGTCAATCTGGACCATGATTGCGTGTCGCATGATATGCTGATTGGATGTCACCATGAGAAGGGCATGTCGTGCTACATAGGAGCTCTTCCAAGTGTGGATACTGAGTTATATCCTTTGATGCTACTCTGATGTGTGAGATATGTAGCACCGTCGTACTACATGAGAGAGCTTCATGTCGTGCGACATGGTTTTCGTACTGGTCCATCGTCGTACTACATGAGAGTGCTTCATGTTTGAATGTATGTCGTACGACAACATGGTCTTCGTACTGGTCCATCGTCGTACTACATGAGAGTGCTTTTTGTCGAATGTATGTCGTACGACAACATGGTCTTCGTAATGGTCCACCGTCGTACTACATGAGAGTGCTTTTTGTCGAATGTATGTCGTACGACAACATGGTCTTCGTAATGGTCCACCGTCGTACTACATGAGAATGCAGTCCCACTTTTAGCTTTGGGCTTTGTCTTTGGGACATACTTTGGTCCATACATATTTTGGCTACTACAGGGATGATCCAATTAATAGTGTTACGAAAGTAATGTGATTATTTAATTAATTAAATATTTAATAAAATAATATAAATTATTAATTATTAATTATTAATTTTATTTATTAAATATGAGGTCATGTGATTAAAAGATAACTAGGAGAAAAGAATTAAAATAATAAGATTATTTTAATAGTCATAATAATCAATTATTAAAGTCTTTAGGGAGACTAAAATAAGAAGGGATTGGGAATTCTATTTTGACTTGGTCAAAATTAAAACCCTAAAGACCTAGTATATAAGGGTTATTATACTAGAAAACTGATAACATATAAGTGAAAAAGAAAGAGAGTTCGGCCACCAAAGAGAGAAGAAAAGAGAAAAAAAGTTTTTTTCCGACTCTCCCCACTTTTGCATGATTCGGTTGACAATAGGGAAAAGAGATTCTCCGTCCGTTCTTTTCACGTGACCTCAATCTCTTGCTGTGACGTACCCACACACGCATTGTCAGACCACGGGTCCTAGCTCGGAAGATCTGATGGTACATCGAAGATTCAGAAAAAGAAAATCAAGAAAAAGGTTTGTAGTTTCATGGAATCTTTTTCTGCGTATATATAGGAACTCGTTCCTGATTAAAAAATAGTTTTTCAATTAAAAGAAAATTTTTAAAACGTAGTTCCGCGTGTTATACGATAATCAAACGTTTTCTAAAACTCCCTTCAGAAATGCACTAAAGTATCCTGATTTTATTCATAATTACACGTATAATGCCAGTTTACCATTTATTACACTCAAGTACTTGACCGTGTTGACCACCGTTAAATTAATGGTGATCTTAACGGTTCAAGGGTAAAATAGTCTTTTACCCATAAAATTTTATTTTTTTTTAAAAAAATTGTCTGACCAATGAGGACGTGCCACATTATCAATTAATTTTTTAATAAAAAATTAATTTAAAAAAAAAAAACTAAAAGGAAGGATCTAGATTTCCAGATTCCTTCCATTTGGTAATTAAAAAAAAGGAAAAAAAATAGAATAAAACTTAAAATATCTTTAGCTAGAGAGAGAAGAGTCTATAATCTCCTAGTAGTCTCTCACTTCTTGATCATATCATCTTCTATTTTTCTGTTTCTCTTTCAGGGTTTAATGGATGAAGATCCAAGTGGGGTTGTTTGATTGATCTTCTTTGGCTGCTATTGTTGCTTTGTTGTGGTCTAAAAGAGAAAAAGAAAAAGAAAAAAGAACTGTGCATATTGCCATTGCTCCATCACCCAAATAGAGCATATCTCCTCTATTGGAGCAGATCTTAGAGCGAAAAATAAAGACTCATTCGAGCCATGGGTTGAGTATAGAGCACTATGATCCAACACTGATCCAATTTGTTACCATCCCTACACCCACCTAACCCACCTGGCCATCCTCACCATCTATTTTTTTTTCCTTAAGAGAAAATAATAGTTATTCCCCTTGTTGAAGTTTTTTTTTTTATATAAATAAAAATTAATTTATCATTAACTGACAATGACCTCCCCAGTCGTGGGTCAAACTCGATCAAACTTAATAGGCATAAAGAAAATTTTGTCCTTTTAACTTTTTTAATATTTATAAAAAAATTAAATTTAAATAAAAATAAAAATAAAATATTTTTGGATCTCTATTTATGAGATGAACGGGGGATTATTTTTTAAAAAAAAAAAAGAAGAAAAAAAATTTATAGATGGAATTCCACCATCCGTACATAATTTATTTTTAAAATTATTTTTCACTTTTTTTTAATTATCAGACAGTCAATCATTTATCAAGGGTACTAACGTTTAATTAATGCTAAACTCACGATTTCATTACAATATAACCAAACGTCAAAATACTTTCTTATAATTGTTCCAAAATAAAATAGATAAATTATTTAAAATTAAATATTTTAATAAACTGAATAAATTTAACATATACTAAATATTTTAAAATTAATTTTATACATAAAATATTGTGTATTTATATATAAAAAAAATTGGTAAAACATTTAGTCACATACTTTGTGTCGCGATGGAATTTGGTGGTGATGTTGGGATTGGATACATGTCCCAAACATAACATTGATCTAATAAGTTATGTCCGGTGCACCAAAGGCACAAGAGTGCTAAAAAGAAGGTTTCAAGAGAGTTCAAGCGGCAAGAAGCGTTTGGAAAACCTTTTCTAATAGAAATATTATTAAAATTCTCCCTATAGTTTGGTGTATTAGTCAAAATCTCCCCTCTAGTTTTATTTATGGCTAAAATCCTCCCTGTAGTTTGGTGTATTCGTCAAAATCCCCCATACCATCAGTTTTAATTACCAAAATACCATTGACCGTTAACATTTCAATTAGAAATATTAGTAAAACCCCTCTAATTTGATGTATTAGTCAAAATCTTCCCCTAGTTTTATTAATGGTTAAAATCCCCCTGTAATTTCATTTTATAGTCAATTTTCCCTATATCATTATTTTTAATTACCAAAATACCTTTAACAGTTAATTTTTTTTATTAAAAACTTTAGGGCATCAAAGATATAAAGGTACATATCTATATATATTAAATTAAAATATTTTAATTAACAATATCAATAAATCTTTATCATACATCATATGATGAACAGTATAGATCAAATATAAAATATTAAACAATTAAAAAATTTAAAATTTAAAATCTATGGAGATGGATGGTGAAGGTCTATTTTTTAATTTTTAATTTTTTATGTATTTTTGTAAAATATTTTGTATTTTTTATCTCTATTATCCATCTACGTAGATGGATGGTAGAGATGTATCTTCTTTTTTTAAAAAAAATTTTGGTAATTTTTTTTAAAAAAATTTGTGTTTATGATCTCCACCGTCCATCTATGAACGGTGGAGATCCAACTTTTTTTTTTTAATTTTTTAATTTTTTAAATTTTTTAATAATTTAAATTTGATCTCTAATGTCCATCATAATATGGAGATGGACGGTGGAGATCCATCTTTTTATTTTTAATTTTTTAATTTTTTTTAAACTTTTTTTTTTAAAAAATTTGTGCTTATGATCTCCACCGTTCATAGATCCAACTTTTTTTTTTAATTTTTTAATATTTTATATTTGAACTTTAATGTCCATTATAATATAGAGATGGACGGTAGAGATCAATCTTTTTTATTTATAACTTCTAATTCTTTTTTAAATTTTTTGGTAATTTTTTTTAAAAAAATTTGTGTTTATGATCTCCACCGTCCATAGATCCAACTTTTTAATTTTTTAATTTTTTAATATTTTAGATTTGAACTTTAATATCTATTATAATATAGAGATGAACGGTAGAGATCAATCTTTTTATTTATAACTTCTAATTCTTTTTTAAATTTTTTGGTAATGTTTTTTAAATTTTTTTTCTGTTTATGACCTCCACCGTCCATCTATGCACGGTAGAGATCTAGCTTTTTTAAATTTTATCTCTAATATCTATCATAAATGGAGATGGACGGTGGAAATTCATCTGTTTATTTTTTATTTTTTTAAAAAAAATTTGTGTTTATGATCTCTGCCGTTCATCTATGCACGGTAGAGATCCAACTTTTTTCAAAATTTTAAATTTTATCTCTAATGTCCATCATAATATGGAGATGGATGGTGGAGATCCAACTTTTTTTTAATTTTTATTATTTTATATTTAATATCTAATATCATCATATTATGTATGGTAGAGAATCATTAATATTACAAATTAAAATCTTTTAATTTAATATATATAGATATTTACCTTTATACCCTTGGTGCCCTAAAGTTTTTAACATAAATTTAACTGTTAAAGATATTTTGATAATTAAAACTGATGGTAGGGAAAAATTGACTATGAAATAAAACTACGGGGGGATTTTGACCATAAATGAAACTATGAGGAGATTTTGACTAATACATCAAATTAGAGGGATATTTTAATAATATTCCTAACTGAAAAGTTACGGTTAATGATATTTTGGTAATAAAAACTGACGTTATGGGGGAATTTTGACTAATACACTAAACTGCAGGAAGAATTTTAGCCATAAATGAAACTAGAGGGGGAGATTTTGACGAATATACCAAACTATAGGGGGAATTTTAATAATATCTCTTTATGATATGTTTTGGCAGATGAGCAATGCTAGTAGCAGTCATCCAGATGACACATGTCATTTTTTTCCCTCAAATTTTATAAATAATGTTATTGTGAACCCTCATGTTTGTGGTTTTTATTTTCATGATTACTAAATTATTATAAATTTATCAGTTTAATTAAAATGATCAAAATTTTAACAGTCAAACGTAAATGAAAGTTAAAATTGATTGTTTTGCCCTAAGTAATAGGATAATAATATTAAAAGATGTATTTTTCGTCCTTTACTTATAACACATACTATTGTACTATACTTTAACACATATGCCTCTTATTTTTTTTATGTATCTAATTAAATAATATAAATAATCATAAGATAATATAAGAACATAAAAAAAATTATTTTTATTAGAAAAACATCGCCACAAAAGAATGCAACGTCTTCTTCTAATTTGAAGGAAGGCGACTTCTTCTATGGAGGCCACATTTTGTTTCAATTTTTTTTTTTTTTGTATTTCTTAATTATATGAAATAATAAATATGAAAATAGTTTTGATAATTTTTTTTAATCTTTTTGTTTAATTTTTCAAATTTAATTATTATTAACTTTTATTCTTACTCTAAATTTTTAAATTTTAATAACTAATTTTGACTCTCTTTTATGTTTAGGGGCGGAGGAGCTCCTGGGCTTCAGTCGAGCCATGTTTTTTGAAAAATAAAAAATTTATTTATCATATTATTTTTAGAAAATTTTTAGTAAAGTTATGTTAATTCAAATAAGTAAGTTCAGTACAATGAGTTGAAAATTTAATAAGAAGATATTTTTTTAAAACTAGTTCAAGAGCCCCAATAAGCCCAAATAAAACAAAACCAATTAAAACAAACAATCATTTATCTCCCCACTCCACTCACTTTGTATTTTTCAATATCTTACTTTCCCCAAAAAAAAATTCTTATCGCTTTTTCTTGTTCCAACCAACACATATAGTGACGAGACAACATCTTTTTTTTTTTTTTACTTTTCTAAATTCAAATTCAAATTTTTCACTCATCTCATCTCTTAAAACATTAAATATTACTTCTCTCTATTTCAAACTTTAAAAGTAATTACTTTTAATTTTAATTTTATTTATTTAATTATCTATAATGTATTTAGTTTTAGGTTTTTTATTTTGTGATTGAAACTTAAATTCTATTTTATATGTATTAAAAAAATTTATTGTGTGGTCCCCAGTGGTTCACTCCACTATCTAGAATTTAGCCTTTTTTTTTATCTTATTGATTAAAATATTAAATGCATTGTAAATTAAAATATGTTAAGAATTATGTATTTTTAAATTATAAAAGTTGAAATTAAAATAATTTATTTTCCTAAAACTTACACTTACATCTACTATATGTCTATATAACCCAATATAATAATAAGTTATATTTAAGTTACATTTAGACATAAAAATATTATTACATTATATAAAACAAGTATTTAATGTTATGAAATTTTGTGAACAGATTATTGCTTTGGTGATTTGGTTTGTATACAAATTGTGGTAGTTTGCGGCATGAAAAAGTTGTAAATTTTTATTTTATATTGAATTTATAAATTGTGAAATGATCATATGGTCATTTTTTTTATGATAATTAGTTGAAATTTATTCAATTTGGTGATTTATATATTTTGCTTTTTATTGTCAATTTGTGATAGTTTTTATTGGACTTGAAATTAAATTTTTATAGCAAGATTTGAAGCTTATTCTTTCTTTTTAATTTTTTATTTATATCATATATTTTTTATCATAGGTTATAATATTTAAATCAAGTAAACAACAAAATATATGTTCCTTTTTTAATAAAAGTGGATACCAATCACTAAGTGATGCACCTATTAGTAGAATAAGTTTTGATGAGCCACATTCTTTTAAATTTCAAAGAGTTGAATTTGAAAATGTTAATGTTTCTTTTGAACGTGATGCGAGATTGTGAAAACCAATATGGATATATGATGTTAATTAACAAGATGAAATTTGAAGAACATATATTGACATAAGACCATACCAACCAAAATTAGATGACTATAAGAGACACATGACGGAAACCAAAATCGTCGATTTCAATATGCATGGTTTACTAAATTCCCTTGACTAGAGTATTCAATTGCAAAAGATAAAGTTTTTTGTTTCTCGTGCTTCCTTTTTGATAGTAACTGTCAAGGTTTCCGGTGTTTACTGTTAATGGGTTTAATAATTGGAAGATAGTTAATTGTAAAAACCATTGTGTTTTTGTTCACCATGAAAGGAAAAAAGAATCTTATTCACTACATGGTGCTAATATGCAAAAATTAGAAAATTTGAGAGATCTATCTCGACATATTAACAATATGATGAATGTAAAAAGTTCACCACAAGCCTTAAAGAACCGTTTACGGCTCAAAACTTCAATAGAGACTATCAAATGGCTTGCAAAGCAAGTATGTGCATTTTGAGGTCATGATGAATCAAGTACCTCATCCAATCGTGGAAATTTTATTGAAATGATAAAAATTTTGGCAACAATGAATGAAGATGTTGGCAAAGTTTGTTTAGACAATGCTCCAGGAAATTTGAAGTATACATCTCTCGATATTTAAAAGGAGATCTTAAAAATTCTTGCTAATGAAGTGAGAAAAAAAATTCGACAAGAAGTTGGAAGTGCTAAATTTTGTATTCTTATTGATGAAGCACTTGATGAATCCAATCAAATAGCAAATTGCTATTATTTTGAGATTTGTTGATAGCCATGAAATCATTCAAGAGTATTTCTTTGATGTTGTTGGAGTTGATGACACTGCAGCTTTAACTCTTAAACAAAAAAAAAATTATTGTTCTTACTCGATATGATCTTCAAATTACATATATGAGAGGTCAAGGGCAAGGACGTAGCCAGGATTTACGGTCTCGGTGGGCTAATATAAATTTAATTGGAGACAATTAAGATAAATACATACGAGTTTCATATTAAATCAATCATATAACTATAACAATGCAATTATACAATTCATATTCCTAAAAATGTGTTATATTGCCATATTGGAATACGCTTTCCGGGATCACATTCAAAATAAGGATCATTGATATGAGATGGAGTATCGTCGTTCTCAAAATTAGATATTTTAGTCTTGGAAGGAGACTTTGGACTTGAAGTATGCATATCACTAAGAACATTTGACCTACTTGATGATTGATCATCATATTTTTTTATTGAAATAATGAAAGATATTTTTTCTTTTCATTATGACCTACAAAAATAATTAAATATACTTCAGAAAGTCCAAAACAAAAATCACACAACAAATATTCATATTCCAAAAATATAAAATTTTTAATGGAATAGGAAAAAACTAATTAGCATAAAAATTCCTAATTTCTTAAAATTATGTTCATAAAAAAACTACTAACTTAAAAAAGTTATTAACCATAAAAGATATGCATAATAAAAATAAATATTTAATTAGTATAAATTTAAATAAACTACTAACTAATCTCAAAAATTAAATACTAATAAAATTAGGAAAAACAATAAACAATTAATTAGTGTAAATAAATTCTAAGTCACAAAATTATGTGCATGTACAATACAAATTATACAATAGTAAAAATAAAAAATAAATAACAACTACGATCAAATAATAATAAATAAATGACTATTATAAAATAAATTATATAATAAATAAATAAATAATGAAAGATATAAATAATTAAATAAAATAAACTAATAAATAATTAAAAAAAACACTTACAAAGAGGGATAAAAGAATGGTGGTACTTAGAACACAAGTGGACAAAAAAGTAAGGATGATTTTTAAGTTGTAAAGAGAAGAAAAAAAAAAAAAAGAGAACAGTGCTGTGTTCTCGTGAGGCAAAGAGAGAGGGAGGCAGAGAGAGAGGGAATCAAAAAAAAGAAAAAGAAAACTTGTAATGGGAGAAAGAGAGGTTAAATTAATGGGTTTAAGGATGGGTCTAAATTGCTTAAATTGTATTATTGGCCTCATACTTAACATTTCTTATATTTTTTATTTTTAAAGTGGGCCTTATTCAATATTTTTTGAATCACAAGGTCCGTGTGGTTGAAACTTATCATTTTTCTTTTTTCATTTTCAGAGGGTGGGCACCCTCGCCCTCATTGGGCTTCGTCCTTGTCAAGGTATGACGGGGCTAACAATATGCGTGGTGCTTGGAATAGATTACAAGCATTGTTTCTCAATGATTGTCCATATACATATTACATACATTGCTTTGTGCATCGGTGATACTTAACATTGGTTGAACTCAATAATCAATCTTGTTGGTATTTCACCAAAACGCCATTCTGAATTAAAATTCACTCGAGAAGTTAAAATTGCAGATATGCTAGCTTCAGGAGAACTTGAGACCGGTACAAGAGCGAATCAAATTCGTACCTTATCATGATTTGGAGCAACAAGATAGAGCTCCCACTATTATTCAGTTAATAAATTGATTGATATGGTTGGTATAACATGTATCATGCTTTAAAACACAATGAAAAATGGGCTTATCAACAATTTAAGGGGAGAAGCTAAAGAGGCATTACAAGCACTGATAAGTTTTAAATTTATGTTGATTTTGTAATTGATGAATAAAGTTATGGGAATCACTCATATGCTATGTCAAGCACTGCAATCGAAATTTCAAGATATGTTAAATGCATTGTATTTAATAAGAAGTACAAAAATACTTCTTTAAGAATTAAGGCAGAAGGGTTGAGATAGCTTTCTATACACAATATTATCATTTTGTGGAGGGCATAAAATTGATACGCCTGATATGATTGTCGATATATGGAGGATACACGTCGTTCATATTAACAACAAAATATAAGACCCGATCCTAGAAAAACTAAAAAAAATCATGTATTGGTTCGGGCAAATCCATTATATTAAAATAAGAGATAAATAAATAAAAATATTTTTCATGACCTTATTGAGCCCACCAAGAAAGATTTTTTTAGGAGACATTTCTCTTTGAATTTAATTCGAATGTATTTAATCAATTGCTGAATTGATATAAGAATTGATATTTTGCAATTGATATAAGAAATTCTCTCATGGTGTTTTCCTACGAAATATGAGGAATCCCCATCTTATGGTGTTGGTGTAAAAACAACTTCTCTCTTGAGCTTTCCATACTCTTTTTTCTCTTTATTTTTCCATTCAATTTTTATAATACCAAAATCAAATTTTTATTTAGAAATCTTTCTCATTATTGATTAACTGGTGAGGTATATACAATGTTAGCGTTGTTGAAGTTGAGTTTTGGGAAGATAGAGACAAAGTTGTTGAATAATTATTCTTTGTAATTTATATTTTTTTAGTCAATAAATTTATAGATCTTACTTATTATCAATAAAAAATGGTGAAAATGTTGTAAGAAATGAATTCGTAATTCATATTACACTGTCCAACTTAAATCATGTAATTCATATTGGACGGTCCAACATGAATTATATCCAATATGGATCATGTAATTCATGTTAACTGACCAACATAAATTACAAGTAATTATTTTTTTTTAAAAAAATAGACCAACATGAAACACCAACATTGGTCCAAGTTCACAAGTTTCATGTTGCATGAATCAGGTGCCCGTGTTGGTATTTCATGTCGATGCTCATAATTCATATTGCATGAAATAGGTTTAGGTCCAACATGATTTACGAGTTCAGGACAATATTCTCACAAACCATTTTGATTTTCACAAATTTATTACAACATTTTCATAATTTTTTTTTTCATAAGTAAGACCTATAGATTTAATTATTGACTAAAAAAAATATAAATCATGAATCATGTAATTCATGTTGGACCATCCAACATGAAATATGTCCAACATGAAGGGCTTGACTATGTAAAGAAGGGCTTGTGCTTCAAGTGTGGAGAAAAATAGGCAAGGGGCCACCAATGTCCAAAGGGGAAGGTGCCCATGATTCTAGAGTCCAATGAGTCCAATTCGGATACCGTCGAGGAAGATGAAACCTCTAGTGATGAAGGGGAACTACGGGTAGCGGAATTCGGGATTGATACGAGTATGGCCGAGTTATCCCTTAATGCAATATCGGGGACACCTAGGCCATTTACTATGAGACTCATGGCTTGGATTGGGAGCTCCGAAGTGTCTTTGTTAGTGGATTTCGGGTCGTTAAACAACTTCATCAATGTGAACACCGTGAGGAAGCTAAGGTTGAAAGGGGTTGCCACAGAGCCCTTTGATGTTAAGGTAGCTGATGGGGAGCGGTTGAAATGTGAAGAAGTACACCGGGGTGTCAAGATGAATGTACAAGGTGTACAGATAACGGCCGAACTACATGTCTTAGCATTAGCGTGACTTGATGTGGTCCTTGGGAGTGCTTGGTTGAAAAGCATTGGTAAGGTGGTCACCAATTTTGAAACCATGACCATGAAGTTTAAATTGGGCGGCAAGAAGAGATCTTGGACAGCAATATCAACTAAAGAAGTGAGGCAATGCGAAGCGCATGTTATGGAGAAGTTGTGCAAGGGTGATGCCCAATGCTTTGTTATCATCAACACTTGTGATAGTCAAGTAATGGAGACCGAGGTGGAGTCGGTGGAAGAGGAGACGTCAGGGCTACCCGAGGAGGTGAGAGGGTTATTGGCTCGACACAGGGGAGTTCTGGAGGTTCCGACCGCATTACCACCGATTAGGGACTTTGACCATCGCATCACATTGAAGGATGAGTCAAGGCCCATTTATGTGCCTCCGTACCATTATGCCTACTTTCAGAAGATAAAGATTGAGAAACAGGTAGGAGAGATGCTTAACAGTAGGTTGATTAGGCAGAGCACTAGTCCGTTCTCGTCACCGGTCTTATTGGTTAGAAAAAAAGATGGTACTTGGCGGTTCTGCACAGATTACAGGGCTTTGAATGAGGCAACAGTGAAGGACAGATTCCCCATTCCGACGGTGGATGAGATGTTAGACGAGTTACACGGTGCATGTGTTTTCACCAAACTTGATCTTTGGGCGGGTTACCATCAAATTCGCATGAGAGAGCAAGATGTGTATAAGATGACTTTTCGAACTCAATCGGGACTTTATGAGTACTTGTTGATGCCGTTGAGGTTGTGTAATGCACCATCGACCTTCCAAGCCACAATGAATGAAATCTTTCGGCCACACTTGAGGAAGTTTGTGCTTGTCTTCTTCAACGACATATTGATCTACTCGAGATCAATGGAGAAGCACTTACCTCACCTGGAGGTAGTGTTGGGGGTACTTGGACAACATCAATTTTATATTAAGATATCCAAGTGTGAATTTGTCAAAGAAGAGCTGGAGTATCTAGGGCACTTCATCTCTGTGAACGAGGTGCGAGTTGATGCACGAAAGATAGAGGCCATGGTGGATTGGCCATTGCCCAAGGATGTGTCCGCCTTGAAGGGTTTTCTGGGGTTGACAGGGTACTACCGAAGGTTTGTCAAGCATTACGGGTTAATCGCAAGGCCGTTGACCAGTATGTTGAAGAAGGATAACTTCAAGTGGACTGAGGAGGCCCGACTTGCATTCGAAGACCTAAAACAGGCAAGGACTCAAACCCCCATTTTAGCCTTGCCGAATTTTGACAAGACTTTTGAGGTATACATAGATGCTAGTGGCGAGAGCATAGGGGCAGTTTTGGTCCAAGAAAAGAGACCATCGGCGTTCATCTCCAAGGCCTTGGGACCAATGAAGAAGGCTTGAAGTACTTATGCGCGAGAAATGTTAGTAGTGATCCATGCGTTCAAGATTTGGAGACCGTACTTGTTGGGAAGAAAATTTACCATAGTGACCAATCAACAAGCCTTGAGGCATTTACTGCAGCAGAAGATAGTAACTCCAGAACAGCAAAAGTTTATGGTGAAGTTACTTAGGTTTGAATACGACATTATCTACCAACCCGGAAAGGAAAACAAAGTAGCTGATGCACTTTCTAGAAAAGAGGGTAGTCCGATGATGTGGACCGTGTATGCAGAAGACGATTCAGAGCTATTAGTCTTAAGTGGTGCGGAGTGGATGGTATGTGATAGAATCTGTAAGGCCGTGAAAATGGATGCCAAGACCCAGGAGATTTGTAAGAAATTAGAAAATTGAGAAGAGGGGGTCGAGAGGTATAAAGAAGAAAATGGGCTTGTATACTACAAATCGTATGTATATGTCGATGTACCGGGATTGCAGGAGGAGATTCTTGCTCACTTCCATGAAAGCAAGGAAGGCAGTCACTCGGGTTGGTTGAGGATGTACATGAAAGTAAAACACTTCTTCTACTGGGAAGGGCTCAAGAATGAAGTGAAGAAAAAGGTAGCAGAATGTGATACCTATCAAAAGGTCAAGTATGACTCGAGATGTAATACACCCTTCCAATAGTATATACTGTACATGTATATATATTGTAATATATTCTTTCAGAAATTATTGTACAATACACAAGTATATAAATGAGCCTTTAGTATGAGTAAATCGAATGTTTAAAGTATTAAGGGTGCTATAATGGAATCTACTGGATGGATTCGGAGATTTTCGAAAAAGGGTATCAAAGACTTGGAAAATATCTAGAATGGTTTCAAATGATTAATAAGGTTCTATAAAGTATATAAGAAACTTAAATTATAAGTTTTGGAGAATATAGTAAGGATTTCCATAAATTGGAGTATTAAGAATATTTATTGGAAGTCAAAATATATTTTTACGATATGAGGTTGTGATTTAATTAATTGATAGAAAAGTAAATTGAAATTGATTTTTATGGAAAAGAGTTAGTGAATTATTATGGATTAATTTGTAAGTTATAAGATTGTGGATCAAATTCATGTGATTAAATTGTAGATTGGTGGTCACATTTGGATTTTAAAATGTAATGGGATAAGTTGTAATTATAAAAGTATATATATATATATATATGTATGTATATATATATATATATATATGTATGTATGTTAGTGGGAAGTTACACACAAAAATCCAAAAACACAAGTCAACAAATGAAATCAAACAAATCAAAACAATTACAAGTCAAGCAACAAAGCAAACAAAAGAGTGCAGCCGTGTAACATCACAAACAAAACAAAGAAAGAAAAAAAAAAGAAAACTCTAGAGACTTTGAGAAGCAAAAACAAACAAGCAGCTGTGAAATAAACAAAAAAGAGAAGCAAAGTCGGTGAACAAAAGGAGAAAAAAAAAATAATAATAATGAGAGTGGACTGATCAAACCGTGAGACAAAGAGTGACAAATTGCAATATATAAACAAATTAGAAACTAGAAAATTGAGAAAGGCGAGAGGAAGAATCCAGAAAAAAATTGAGAGGGAGAAACAGAAGACTTGGCTGAAGAGAAGAAGAGGAGAAGAAAAAGAGAAGAAAGAAGAGGAAGAAGAGAGAAGAGAAGAGAGAGTTGTCCAGCTGAGAGAAGAAAGGAAGAAGGAAGAAAGAAGAGAGAAAGAAGAAGAAGAGGCAGCAGCGGGAAAGGAAGACGAAGAAGCAGAACCGTGAGAAAGGAGGAAGAGAAAAGAAAAAGAAAAGAGAAAGAAGAAGAAGAGGATGTGGGTAAGTGATTAATGAAATTGAATTAGTTTGAATTTTGATGAAATTGTTTGTATTGTAGATTTTTCTTTGTATCCAATATCACCACGCTGGGCTGTGCGAGGGATAAAGGAAATGGGAAAAGGTCTAGCATAAGCAGTTTTGAGTATTTTAACTGTTATGATATGATGACATGGAGTCTTAAATAATATTTGATTGGTGAGGGTATCAAAAGTAATCTTATGAAATAATTGTAAAAAATTATTTCCTAAGAGTATATCACAACCTGTATTATGAAAATAAAATGGTGGACATTTGATTAAATATTGTCCTAATAAAATGATTGGATTTTCTATACCTCTCTTAAATTCTATTACATGATTTGAGATATTTCTTCCTCTAATTATTGGTAAATCTTGATGATATTTTTCAGGAAAACACTGAGGTTTACTCACACAACAACCTGATCCACTATCTACATAAGTAGTAAAATATTCTGCCTTATAATCTTTATAAGTTAATCCTATTGGTATGTATATACTATATGGACTTGTCATTTTGGTATATATATTAATTTTCCATTATAATTTATCTTCAATCCATAAGAAGTCATCTGATATGGCTTTACCATTTCTAAAAAGGTAATTCCTAACATTATTTCTAATGTATCATTCATTCCTTCATTTTCTATTAATAATCTTATTGGAAT
Source organism: Xanthoceras sorbifolium (assembly GCA_003430845.1). Classification (NCBI taxonomy): domain Eukaryota; kingdom Viridiplantae; phylum Streptophyta; class Magnoliopsida; order Sapindales; family Sapindaceae; genus Xanthoceras; species Xanthoceras sorbifolium. Next base: position 30,453,772 of record CM010618.1, read on the forward strand.
TTCTTCATTTCCAAATCTAATCAATGTTTCTATAGCTTCACTTATTTCATAAAAATCTCCATTAAAATTTGTATATTGATGTGGACTTTCTAATTTATATCTTTGTAAATTTTTGCATAGGTTATAACTAATGTAATTTCTATTAGCTCCTGTATCTATCAGAATAGTAACTTGTTTGAATTCTAATCCATTAAAATATTCTCCTTGTAATGTATAATTTTTTAAATTATTATTTTTTGCTATTATTGTATCATACTTTTGAGAACCAAAAGATCTCAATAAAGGATGACTTATTACACTAGTAGATGTAAATGATAATTTAGGAGGTAATTTATCAGAAATTATTAAAGGTTTATCTTGTAACTCTAAACTTAATGGTTTAGATTCTATTTCCTCTATCTCAGGTAGACTAGGTATTTCTATCTGGCATACTTCATTAAATAAATAAGGAAAATCTATCATGTCTTTTATTACAAAACAATCTGAATGATGAGTATTTGAAATAGCATATGAAATAACATATGTTATTGAATATGGTCTATTTTGTTGTTTAAAGAAATCTTTTCTTTTAAAATCTTGTATTAGACTTAAAGTTTTATCAAAATCTTTATTTTTTATATGGTAAGCAATCCTAGGGTAAATATTAAATTTTAATTTACCATATCGTAAATTTCCTTTTAGAATCCCTAAACAGGCTTCTTCCCTGTTTACAATTCTATTATCCATTACTGTTAATTCAATAGGGGTATCTAATCCTTCTTTAAATGTAGATTTAATAATTATCTGTATAGCTCCTATATGAATCCATCCAAGTGTATTTCTTATTTCAGGTTTTACTTGTTGTAATTTACTTTCTATATCTTTTTTATTTAATAAAGATATCATTATTTTATTGGAGGTTAAAGAAATATCTAAAGCTTTTTCTTTAATATTTAATCCATAATACAAATGATGTTTTCTTGGTTTTATACCAAATTTACTTAATATTCATGTTTTAAATCCTGAATAGTTTGATAAACTGAAATTTTCATTTTGTATTTGTTTTAATTTTTTCTTATCTATTAAAACTTCTTGTCTATATTCACCTGATTGTTCTATTTGATTATCTATTATTTCGTTCTGTTGAGAGTTTGAGGCTATTTCCATTTACTCGCTTTCACTCAATGTGTCAATATACTCAGTATCTGTTAATATAAAAATGCTTTCATTAGAATCTGTTAATTCTTCAAAATCATTGATTTTTATAAATTCTTTATTGTTTATCATATATTCAATGTCTTCATCAATTTCTATTTTCTTTTTATTTTTGTCAAACTTTTTAGGGCATTTATTTGCATAATGTCCTAATTGGTTGCAAAAATAACATCTGCATTCCTTTGTGAAAGGTTTTTTTATTATTTCTTTTATATGTAGGTTTTGGAGTTTTCTTCCATCCTTTTTTCTTATAATATCTTGTTTTTCTTGTTTTAAAATATCTTCTTTTCTTAAATTGTTTTCTCTTTTTATATTTTATTTTAATCTTTCTATAATAATATTGACTATCACATCCTATCATTAAAGGCATTTTAGAATTATCACAACATAAAAAAACTCTTTTTCTTAATCGTTTAGTGGCTTTTGCTAAAATAGCATCTCCACACCAACTACTTAATTTATTTCTAACATGGGCTATTCTTTTTCCTAGAGTATCTATATCTCCTGGTTGATATGTATCTATTAATTTTTGTCCCCAAGGGTCTGGAATCTTTGAAAAGAATAAAGGTAAATAACTCATAGTATTATCTGTTTGATTATAAATATGATAAAAGTAGTCTTGAAAAACACATATATATTTTTCTATTTTGCACATATCACAAAGTTGTAATCTTTGTAAAGCTATTGCATATTTCATTATCTTTGTAGGGTCTTTAATAAATCTACCTTCTCCACTAAATTCTAATTGAAAAGCTTCTACAGCTCTTGTTATCATTTGAGATGTATTTTCATCTGTACCAAATATTATTGCTTTGGTATTATCATTCATATTTTGCCAATATCTAGAAGCACTATTTACTAATATTTTTTCTAAAAATCCTTTTGCTATATCAAAATTCATTTTGTTAACTTCGACAACTATCCTTAAAGAAGTTTCCCATTTATCAATTGCTTCTTCTGTGTTGCTAACACAATCTAAATCTAAAAATATTCCAAATGGATTAATATTATCATTTCTCATTTTTTCCCAATGGTGTATGACCATCATTATTGATTGCTGTTAAACCTGCATATCCTAATGCATTTCTTCCAAATATATCTTCAGGTCTATAAGTTCTTTTGCTTCTTAAAGGAGGATCTCTACTTGTACTAGGTATATCTGTAATATTAGGGTTTAATTCCTGTTTCATATCTGGCTTAATGTTTATAAAATTATGATTATAATTTTCAGAATTAATATCTATATCTCCTATTTGTGTTATTAAATTATCTATATCTAAATTATAATTTTCTGAATCAGATTTCATCTTTTAATTTGTAATAAATGTGTGGTTAATAGATTATCTTAAGTTTTTATAGTTTTTCTTTTTTCTAAATTCTCTTGTTTATCAAGTAAATTTTTTATTATCTTTAATTCTTCTAGAATTTTTGTTCCAAAATACATTATTGTCTTTTGTATTTCTATTAAATCTTTTTCTATTTTTAATTCTCCATCTTTGAGTTCTTTAAATTTTATTTCTGCCATTTATATTTATTTTGAACAGTAAAATGAATAGTGAGTCAGTTTGGTTCATAGTTGTATTATTTTAAAGAATATCTTTCATAGTTGTATTATTTTAAAGAATATCTTTCATAGTTGTATATCAGTTTGGTTCCCAGGAAAGAGTGGTGAGTCACAATGGACAAATTAGAGACAAGTCTTTCCTTAGCCAGAACCTGACTAAATATATCCATGAAAAACTTCTTATAAGTTTATATGGCATTGTTATACCAGAGGTCTGATCACAAGAATCAAGGTACTGGTTTCCAGCCATGCTCTAAAATCTATTTTTGTCTTTGTATTTTTTACAAATTCCTGCATCTTTTTCCTATTTCTGAATCATTCCTAAGGCTCTGATACCAAAAAAATATTGAGGGGGGTGAGCTGTACTCAGCAGTCTCAGAATTTTGTTGTTTTTAACAGAAGGTTTGAAGATTTTGTAACAAAAGGTTTCTGTTACCTATCTACTTCAATTTCATCATAATTGTATAATAAATAGTCAAATCTATCTTTAAGTTTTTCTAATAGTTTTATAATATTTTTCATTAATATCAATTTTATTTTGTAATCTAAAGGTTTAAATTCCATATTGTTTTCATTTTCAGCATTAATCTGATTTCTTATTTCTTCTATTAATAATATAATATTATCTTTTTCAGATAAATCTAACATAACTAAACTATCTCCAAATTTTTTTATCATTTCCATTTGATTTTTAGTTTTTTCTTATACCTTACAAAATAACACAAATAACAAATACTATTCTTGAATCATAAAAAAGAAAAGGGTCCAATACGCTTCCGTACCTTTCTTCCTCTTTGACCGCTAAGTCATCGGGTGTCCACGAACCTTTTACCGTGCATTTCAGCACCAACCTAAGTAATCCCTTAGGTAACTGTCCTGTGGCTCCTTCAACAACTAACAGCACAACCCAGTTTCGTTTCCTACCTCTAGGTGTACAGAAGAAAAATAAAGAAGTGTTTAAAGCTTTTTCTTCTTTATGAAAGAAGAAGAGTAAAATTATAAGAGATGTTTTGCAAGATATAAGAGAATGTTTTGTAAGATATAAGAGAAACAAACTCTTTATTGATTCATAAGAAATATCTTACAAAAAAGGCTAAAGGAGAGAATTTTCTAAGGCTCCTAAGAGAGAAACTCTTCGAATGCCTTTTCCTACTAACTTCTTACATATTTATAGTTAGAATCCGGACATGAAACCCCGGACTTCACATTCTATTAATAAAAGATAAGATAAAATATCGATTAGATTTTACATATCTTTTGATCATGACTGTCTTCTTATCTTGTTCTATCTTTAGATAACGATACATCTGTCTTTGCTTTTTAAGCAGATAAGCTTTTCTGCCTAATCTTATATTCTTATGCTTGTCAAGCTTGGTTGTTGCATGTCTTAATCTTATCATCATCTTTTTCAATCTTCGTCGCTATATGTCGACGGTTGAGCTGGACTCTTGTCCTTATCTTTGCTTTTTACCTCAAATGTGCAAGCTGGACACGTATTGAGATCATACTGTCTGAATTGACAGATTCTTTCTTGAGCCTGTGGACTCGATCTGATTGCTCCAGTGTTGAGAAACTTTATCTTTGTCGCCATGTAATTTCTGGTAGCAACTGGGGTTGCCTTAGCTGGAGAAATCATTATTGAAGATAATATCTTTCCGCCACCGTATGTGCGAAAGCCACGTTTGAAGCTGGCTTCAAGTCCTTGTAGGACTATTCTGATGCCTATTGCTCTGCGGTAGTGAATATCTTTTTCTTCAAATCTTGGCATATCTTTTCGTAGCTTTTGAGCTGTTAAAGAAAAAGATTCTGCCTTTGCAATCTGTATGAAATGATAAGCTGGGTATCTTTCATCTTTATGAAAATCTGGTCCTGCAGATAAAAATTTTAGTACAATAATATCTTTAGGTGTCATTGTTGGATTGTAGATGTAACAATCCTTGACTCCTTGCTGTATCCATTTTGGCAGTAGACTAATCTCTGCAAAATCTGGAGGATTGGTGTAAATGGAGTTTAAGGCTCCAAAATTAAACCAATATCGAATTTCCTCAGGAGGACTATCTTGTAGAAAATTGATTCTAAGGTAAACCCCAGAATAATTTACATATTGATTATCTGTATTTGAGAGACTGTAAAGCCTTCTCATTATCATAATTTGTTCCATAGCAGGATCTGAAATATCTACAACTTTGGGAATGTTAAATTGCACTCTTTTCCCTTTATCTTTTTGAGGTCTGAGCTCAATATCCATGGAGGATGAAGATGATGATTCTGTAATATTATCACTATTTTCCTTTTTGGAAGTATCTGTGCTTGGTTGTGAGGCTTTTTGTCTTACCTCTATCTTTTCAAATAATTGAATAACTCTATTATTCAATAATTCATATCTTCCCACACGTCTTTCTATCATTTGGCTTTCTGTTAAGAGAATATCTGCAACTTCCTTTGCATTACCAGGAAGCTTGGCAATATCAATTAGATCAGAGATGTTTTCTCTTATCGACAGAACTTCTTGTTCCATATCTTTCAAATGACTAAGAATTTCAGTCATTGTTTGAGTCATCTCTTGTGAGAAAATCTGCTAAAACATTTTTATCAGATTTAATAATTTCAATATCAAAATCATATTCAGCAAGTAACATTTGCCATCTAATTAGTCTTTTTGCTTCTGGTCTGCTTGGTAACAAATTTTTAATAAATACTTTTACCTGTGTATTATCAGTTCTTAGTAAGAATCTTTTAGGCAATAAAAAATAATAAAATTTTTTACAGCTTTTAACTACAGCTAATAATTCTTTTTCATTAATATGATATCTAGACTCTATATCAGAAAATGTTCCAGAACAATATTTACAAATTATTTCACCTATCTTTTCATGATTTTCATTATAATCTTCTTTCTTTAATACTCCACTCCAATATCTTTCAGATGCATCAGTTTCTAAAATAAGATTATCATTTTCTTTAGGTAATTGTAATTTTGGTAATGTTTTATACAGTTCTTTTATCTGTTTTACTTGTTGTTCTAAGTAATCATTAAAGTAAAAAACTTTTCCTTTTTTTATCAACTCTTGAAAGGGTTTTCTTAAACTAGCCAAATTTTCTATAAAATCTGAAGCATAGTTTAAAATTCCTAAAAAACTTTGCACTTGTTTTTTATCTGTTAATCTATCTGGAAAACTAGTAACTTTTTTCAATATATGTTTTTGTAATTGTATTCCTTTATTATCTATATGCATTCCTAAAAATTCAATCTGATTTTGACATATCTTAGATTTCTTTTCAGATAAAGCTAATCCATTTTTTAAACATAAATTTATAAAAATATCTAAATGTTTTAGATGAGATGTTATATCATCAGATAGGACTAAAATATTATCTACATAAACAAATATAAAATCATAGGGTTTAAATATATTATCCATTTTTCTTTGAAATATCTGAGGTGCATTCTTTAATCCAAATGGCATGACTAACCATTCATATTGACCTTGTGGGGTCGAGAATGCTGTATATGCTATACTATCAGGGTGCATCTTAATTTGCCAAAATCCACTTTTACAATCAAATTTAGAAAATATTTTCTTATTTCTGGTTTCATTAATTAGACTTTCTTTATGAGGTAAAAAATATCCATCAAATATAGTATTATTATTTAATCTTTTATAATTTATCACCATTCTAACTTTTCCTCTAACTATCTCAGCATGTTTTCTTACAATAAATACTGGTGAGCTATGTGCTGATAAACTTGGTTTAATAAAGTTTAACTTTAGAAGTTCATCCATTTGTTGATTAAATTCTTTTTTATCTTCTGGATTATATCTCATAGGTCTTTCTCTAATTATTTTATCTTTATCAATCATTTCTAATTTAGCCATAATCTGATTTTTATCCCAAAATTCTAATGGGTTATCAGTAAAACATTGTTTTAATCTCATTTTTATACATTCTATATCCATATCTAATGTTTTTAATTGTAATTGAAATTTTTTACAAAATAAAATTGATATTAATGAAAAACATTATAAAACTATTAGAAAAACTTAAAGATAGATTTGACTATTTATTATACAATTATGATGAAATTGAAGTAGATAGGTAACAGAAACCTTGTTGTTACAAAATCTTCAAATCTTCTTCTGTTAAAACAACAAAACAACAAAATTCTGAGACTGCTGAGTACAGCTCACTCCCACAATATGTTTTTGGTATCAGAGCCTTAGGAACGATTCAGAAATAGGTAAACGATGCAGGAATTTGTAAAAAATACAAATACAAAAATAGATTTTAGAGCATGGCTGGAAACCAGTACCTTGATTCTTGTGATCAGACCTCTGGTATAACAATGCCATATAAACTTATAAGAAGTTTTTCATGGATATATTTAGTCAGGTTCTGGCTAAGGAAAGATTTGGTCTCTAATTTGTCCATTGTGACTCACTACTTTTTTCTGGGAACCAAACTGATATACAACCATTAAAGATATTCTTTAAAATAATACTAAATGGCAGAAATAAAATTTAAAGAACTCAAAGATGAAGAATTAAAAATAGTTTAAGATTTAATAGAAATACAAAAGACAATAATGTACTTTGGAACAAAAATCTTAGAAGAATTAAAGATAATAAAAAATTTAATTGATAAACAAGAGAATGTAGAAAAAAGAAAAACTATAAAAACTCAAGATAATCCATTAACCACACATTTATTACAAATTAAAAGATGAATTCCGATTCAGAAAATTACAATTCAGATATAGATAATTTAATAACAAAAATAGGTGATATAGATCTTAACTCTGAAATTGATAATCATAATTTTATAAACATTAAGCCAGATATGAAACAAGAATTAAACCCTAATATTACAGATATACCTTTTTCCAATATATGTTTTTGTAATTGTATTCCTTTATTATCTATATGCATTCCTAAAAATTCAATCTGATTTTGACATATCTTAGATTTCTTTTCAGATAAAGCTAATCCATTTTTTAAACATAAATTGATAAAAATATCTAAATATTTTAGATGAAAGGTCATATCATCAGATAAGACTAAAATATCATCCACATAAACAAATATAAAATCATAGAATTTAAAAATATTATCCATTTTTCTTTGAAATATTTGAGGTGCATTTTTTAATTCAAATGGCATGACTAACCATTCATATTGACCTTGTGGGGTCGAGAATGCTGTATATGCTATACTATCAGGGTGCATCTTAATTTGCCAGAATCCACTTTTACAATCAAATTTAGAAAATATTTTCTTATTTCTGGTTTCATTAATTAGACTTTCTTTATGAGGTAAAAAATATCCATCAAATATAGTATTATTGTTTAATCTTTTATAATTTATCACCATTCTCACTTTTCCTCTAACTATCTCAGCATGTTTTCTTACAATAAATGCTGGTGAGCTATGTGCTGATAAACTTGGTCTAATAAATTTTAACTTTAGAAGTTCATCTATTTGTTGATTAAATTCTTTTTTATCTTCTGGATTATATCTCATAGGTTTTTCTCTAATTATTTTATCTTTATCAATCATTTCTAATTTAGCCATAATCTGATTTTTATCCCAAAATTCTAATGGATTATCAGTAAAACATTGTTTTAATCTCGTTTTTATACATTCTATATCAATATCTAATGTTTTTAATTGTAATTGAAATTTTATTAATGCGTTTCCTTTAGATAAAATTGGTTTTTCTTTGTATCCAATATCACCACGCTGGGCTGTGCGAGGAATAAAGGAAATTGGACAAGATTTAACATAAGCAGTTTTGAGTCTTTTAACCGTAAGGGTATCAAAAGTTATCTTATGAAATAATTGTAGAAAATTATTTCCTAAGAGTATATCACAACCTGTGTTATGAAAATAAAATGGTGGACATTTGATTAAATATTGTCCTAATAAAATGATTGGTTTTTCTATACCTCTTTTAATTTCTATTACATGATTTGAGATATCTCTTCCTCTAATTATTGGGAAATTTTGATATGGACTTTTTTAAAGTCCATAAAAGTCATGGGGTATTGAATATAGACTTTTATGAAGTATAAAAAAGTTAGAGGGTATTCAAAAAGTTCATAACTTTTATTGACTTATAAAAAATTTAGACTTTTGTAGACTTTTATTGTAAACTATAAATACTATAATCTCATAAGTTCTCCACCATTTACCCCACAAACTTTTGTAGACTTTCAATTTGAGAAGCAACAATGTACGGAGGGTGTATTCATGTAACACCCCCCGACCCGACCCGGCTGGATCGACCCAGGGAGCGCTACCAGTTTTCAAAACGTTCTAAATTCATTTTATAAACATTTCCAAAATCATTGTGAGCCCATAGAATAAATTTTCAAAGCATTGAAAAACCATAGAGTTTATTATTTTGAAAATCATTTTTGAGTGAGCCCAATCAATAAAATTTTTTTAAAAATTTCGACAGAGTTCCGTTTGTTTTTCGGATTTCCCAAAACCTGTTTTTCAAATAAAATCCCAAATCACAACAATGCACAAAAACACTTCAAATATCATTTCAAACATTTGCGCACTCTGCCGTTTAGTGCGACTTTCCAACACAGTTTATAAAATAAAACGATTCAGACTTTAATATTTACAAACATTCTAATAACAAAAGACAGAAATCATAAAATAATTAATTACAGGACATAATTACAAAACATATTACGAAACATATTTACAAATCCTCCGTATATGCATGCTTTCAGAATATATACATATAACAACATATAGCTACCCAACTGTGATAACTCTGGGACTTTGTCAGCAAATCTCTCTCTCTTCAGTCTTTCGCTTCTTCGGGATCCCTGGTACCTACGCGTTAAAAACAAAACTAACGCGCTAAGCAAAACTGCCTAGTGGGTGTACACTTAACATAAATGACAATATAATATAAAACAGTATAGCTAAAACAATATCTCGTAAATCAGAAATTCAGAAATGTAATTAGACAGTAAAACTTATAAACAGAATTGTTCAGAAATATAAATATCTGTATAAAACAAACATTTCTCAAATACTAAAACTTTATAAACATACAATATATCAAAACTTTATGGAATTCAGTTCAATATCATTTCTTTATTTCCAGACACTTTCTGCCCATAAATTCTAAATTTGGCCCGTGATACACATAACAGGGTGTACAGGACTGGATTACGGGTTTTACAGTCGGGTTTCCCATTTCATATGAAATGGTATCCCTATATAAACAGTTGGTTTCCCATTTCACGAGGAAATGGTATCCGGGTATTCTCACAGTTGGTTTCCCATTTCACGAGGAAATGGTATCCGTGATAAACAGTCGGTTTCCCATTTCACGAAGAAATGGTATCCGTAATCAATGATCAGAGACAATACAGTGCAGTACTGCTATAATTTCACCCAATTGACATGTCAATCTCCTATATCCAAATATCCCTATACATATATCAGGGCCTTTAAAACTCATAACAAAACGATTCTTTGGTTTCAGAGATCGACGAAAAACTATTTTAAATCAAAATCCATAAATGAAAAAATCAAACAACAACTGTAAATCAGGGTTGTGAAACACAAAATTTTATTCAACTTTTCATAATAATAAAATAAGGCACAATCACTCAACAATATATAAACAAAATGCAATACGAGTATATTCACAAATCAATACGAATATATATAAAATCCATAACAATATTTTTAACATACTAAATCAAAACTTTTTATCAAAATAAGTTCGAAATCGTGTGTACACCAACTTGGATACCGTTTCCCTTCGACGAATCGCGTTTCCACGATTTCCTTTTTCCTTTTCCTTCCCTTTTCTCTTCCTCCTACACTTTCTTTTCTCTCTTTCCTTCCTCTTCTTCTTCTTCCTTCTCTTTCTTCTTCTTTCTTTCTCTTCTTTCTTTCTTCTTTCTTTTCTTTTCTTTCTCGCTCTCTGCCTCTCTTTTCTCTGCTCTGTGTGTTTTCTGGCTTCTGCGAGAAGCCACTCTTTTTTTTTTATATTTTTTTAGCCATCGCGACCGTCGTCGCGACCTGTGGTCGCGCCACCAGGTCGCGGTACTTACTGCAGCGTTTGCACCGCCTTCATCGCGAGCACACCTCGCGGTCCCTTGGTCGCGCTGGTGGTCGCGTTGCTCACTGCCAGAATTTGACATTTTCATCGCGAGCAGCTCATCGCGACCTGTGGTCGCGGTGACTGGTCGCGATGCTCACTGCCAAAAATCTCATTTTCCACCGCGAGCAAGCCATCGCGACCTGTGGTCGCGGTGACCAGGTCGCGATGCTCTCTGCTTCAGTTTTCTTTTTTCTTGCATCATTTTTGGACCGTTCCATCCTACACCCCTTCCAATTACAAAATTTATATTCACATATATGAACTTAATTATCCGAAATCTGGGATGTTACAATTCTTCCCCTCTTAAGAAATTTCGTCCTCGAAATTTACCTCAATGAAACAGTTGTGGATACTGCTGTCTCATCGTTTCCTCGCTCTCCCAGGTAGCCTTTTCTACATTGTGATTCCTCCAGAGGACTTTTACCAGTGGCACTCTTTTATTTCTTAGTTCTTTGATTTCCCGATCAAGAATCTGCACTGGTTCCTCTTCATATGTCAGGTCTGGTCGGATTTCAATACTTTCGGCCTGAACTCTGTGGGAAGGATCAGATCTGTATCTCCTCAGCATAGACACGTGGAACACATTATGAATCTTTTCTAATTCTGAAGGTAAAGCCAGTCTGTAGGCTACTGGTCCTCACACGTTCAATGATTTCGTATGGCCCAATAAACCTAGGACTCAACTTACCTTTTCTGCCAAATCGAAGCACTTTCTTCCACGGAGATACTTTCAGAAACACTTTCTCACCGACGTCATATTCTATCTCTTTTCTTTTCAAATCTGCATATGATTTCTGTCGGTCAGAAGCAACTTTTAATCTGTCCTTGATAATCTTCACCTTTTCCTCAGTTTGTCTGATCAGATCTGGGCCTACTAACCTGTCCTCTCCTAACTCTGTCCAGCATACTGGAGTCCTGCATTTCCTTCCATACAGTGCCTCATACGGTGCCATAGCTATGCTCGACTGGTAACTGTTGTTGTAGGCGAATTCAATCAATGGGAGATGATCCGCCCAACTTCCTTCAAAGTCAATTACACAACTCCTGAGCATATCTTCAAGCACCTGAATCACCCTTTCTGATTGTCCGTCTGTCTGCGGATGGAAGGCTGTACTGAAACTCAGTCGAGTACCCAAGGCTTCTTGAAACTTCTTCCAGAATCTGGATGTAAACCTCGGATCTCTATCTGATATTATGGATGCAGGCACTCCATGCAATCTGACGATTTCTCTGATATACAATTCTGCCAGTCGCTCCAGGGAATAGTCAGTTCTGACAGGTAGAAAGTGTGCTGACTTCGTCAATCTGTCCACTATAACCCATACCGCATCGTGTTTACTCCGGGTGAGTGGCAATCCAGTGACAAAGTCCATAGTGATGCGATCCCATTTCCATTCGGGTATTGCTATTGGCTGTAACAATCCCGATGGAACCTGGTGTTCAGCTTTCACCTGCTGACAAGTCATGCATCTATTCACAAATTCCACCACATTTTTCTTCATACCAGACCACAAATACTGAAGTTTCAAACCTCTGTACATCTTTGTGCTACCTGGGTGCATCGCATACGAACTACTGTGTGCCTCTGTCAGGATCATTTTTCTCAATTCTTCATCTTCTGGAATACAAATCCTGTCTCTGAAAACACACAATACCATCAGCTCTGATTGAGAAGTCCGGATGCTTCCCTTCTGGGATCTGTCCACATATCATCTGAATTCTAGCATCCTGCTTCTGTTTCTCTGCAATCTGCTGAATCAGACTGGGTCTGCATATCAATTCAGCTACTACTGCATTATCTGGATTCAGCTGCAATTGCACATTCATAGCCTTCAAAGCGAACAGTGCTTTTCTACTCAACGCATCTGCGACTACATTCGCCTTTCCTGGATGGTAGTCAATTACACAGTCATAATCTTTAATCAACTCCATCCACCGTCTGTGTCTCAGGTTGAGTTCTCTCTGGGTAGGCAGATATTTCAAACTTTTGTGATCAGTGTATATATAACATTTCTCACCATACAGGTAATGCCTCCAAATTTTCAAAGCGAAGACTATGGCTGCAAGTTCCAGATCATTTCTCACCATACTTTTAATTACATTTACACCCCTTCCAATTACAAAATTTATATTCACATATATGAACTTAATTATCCGAAATCCGGGATGTTACAATTCAATTTTGACTTTTAATGACTTTTACAGACTTTTTTTAAGTGATAGATTTTTATAGACCCCCCTTACGGTTCAAGTTATGGGTAAGCAAATCGTTTTTCTTATTTTTATGTTATTGTTTTTTTTTAAAAAATAGTTGTTCTTGATTTGTTGATTTTGATCTTATAGTTTTTTTTATACCGCTCTCTTCTTTTGTTAATTTTGATTTTTTGGTTTTAAACAAAAAATTAACAATGTAGGTAGGACATAAGTTTAAGTTTTCTTATCAACATTTGCACACTGGTTTACATTCTATTTAGATGCATTGAAAGCATGTGTAGAAAAAAAGTTTTAATTCGTATCTCCTTCTCCTCCACTATTTTTACCTCAATTTGCCTAAATTTATATGTTTATTATTATCAGCTAGTCTAAAAACTAATTAACTTGAGTGATTTGAAAATATAAGGATCAAGAAACAGCCCAGATATAAAAATGACACTCATTCACCCTGACAGTGTTTCAATTTCGAATTGTTAGACCACATAGCAATAGTTCCTCTTAAAAATATTATATCAATCTACGATAATGAAAGTACTTTATAGTCTAATTGGAAAGCTTCCACAGTGCTTATTATCATTTATAAATTTTGCATCTTTTCTTTTTCTTTGAATCGAACCTAGGCTCTGATACCATTTCTCTAAATTCTGATATTGAAAACCTAATCACAAAAATAGGTGAAATAGATATAAATAATTCTCATAATTTTATAAATATTAAGCCAGATATAAAACAAGAGTTGAATCCTAATATTACAGATATTCCTAGTTCATCTAGAGGATCATTTGCTAGAGAACCTCCATTAAGAAGAAGATATACACCAACAACGGGAATTTCAACAAGAAATCCATTAGGATATGCTGAATTATCTTCCCTTCCTCAAGATAATTATACCCCTTTAGAAAAAATGAGAAATGATAATAAAAACCCTTTTGGAATATTTTTAGACCTAGATTGTGTAAGCAATGTAGAAGAAGCAATTGATAAATGGGAAACATCATTAAGAATAGCTGTAGAAATTAATAAAATGGATTTAGAAGTAACAAAAAGATTCATTGAAAAAACATTAATTAATAGTGCTTCAAGATTTTGGCAACGTATGCCTGAAGAAACAAAAAGTGTGATCTTATCATCAACAACCTCATCAGATTTAATAACAAGCACTGTGGAAGCTTTCCAATTAGAATTTCATGGTGAAGGAAGATTAATTAAAGATCCAACAACAATAAATAAATCATGATGTTTTCGAGGTGTTATACCAAATTTTCTTAATATTCCTGTTTTAAATCCTGAATAGTTTGATAAACTAAAATTTTCACTTTGTATTTGTTTTAATTTTTTCTTATCTATTAAGAGTTCTTGTCTATATTCTCCTGATTGTTCTATTTGATTATCTATGATCTCATTTTGTTGAGAACTTGATGCTAATTCCATTATTCTGTCTCACTAAAGTCACTATAATCTGTATCTGTTAAGATAAATATACTTTCATCAGGATCTGTTATTTCTTCAAAATTATTTATTTGTATAAATTCTTCATTATTTATCATTTGTTCAATATCTTCATCAATTTCTATTTTCTTTTTATTTTGAGTTAATTACACTCAACTTCCCTGAGGTTTGGCTAATTACACTCGGAATCAAAGTTTGCATTAATTGACACTAACCTCCCCTCACGTTAACTTTGACCTATTAGAATAAACGTTGACTTTTGTCAAATTTATTAAATGACCAAAATACCCCTGTTAATTAATATTATCAATTTTTTTGAGTTAATTACACTCAACCTCCCTGAGGTTTGGCTAATTACACTCAAAATCAAAGTTTGCATTAATTGACACTAACCTCCCCTCACGTTAATTTTGACCGTTAGAATAAACGTTGAATTTTGCCAATTTTATTAAATGACCAAAATACCCCTGTTAATTAATATTATCAATTTTTTTCTCTTTAGTAAAAAAAAAAAATTGATGGTGGAATCCAGATTGGATCTCCACCGTCCATCATTGTCCAATCTGAATCTCCACCAAGAACAAAAAAAAAAAAAAAATTTGAAGCTTGAATGTCTGGGAACGAACCCAGACTTCGAACCCTTTGTGGGTTTGATTCGAACTCACAAGGGTTCAAAGATGTGTTCGAACCCTTTTGGGTTCGAAATCGAACCCAGAAGGGTTTGAAGACGAACCCTTCTGGGTTCGTATTCGAACCCAGAATCGAACCCTTCTGGGTTCGAATCGAACCCTTATGGGTTCGAATCGAACCCTTCTGGGTTCGTGGAACCCAGATCTGGGTTCGAATCGAACCCACAAAGGGTTCGAAGTCTAGGTTCGAACGAACCCAGACATTCAAGCTTCAAAATTTTTTTTAATTTTTTTTATTCTTGGTGGAGATCCAGATTGGATCTCAACCGTCTATCATTGTTGATGGACGGTGGAGATTCAATCTGGATTCTACCATCAATTGTTTTTTTAATAAAGAGTAAAAAAAATTGATAATATTAATTAACAGGGGTATTTTGGTCATTTAATAAAATTGGCAAAATTCAACGTTTATTCTAACGGTCAAAATTAACGTGAGGGGAGGTTAGTGTCAATTAATGCAAACTTTGATTTTGAGTGTAATTAGCCAAACCTCAGGGAGGTTGAGTGTAATTAACTCAAAAAAATTGATAATATTAATTAACAGGGGTATTTTGGTCATTTAATAAATTTGACAAAAGTCAACGTTTATTCTAACGGTCAAAGTTAACGTGAGGGGAGGTTAGTGTCAATTAATGCAAATTTTGATTCCGAGTGTAATTAGCCAAACCTCAGGGAGGTTGAGTGTAATTAACTCTTTTATTTTTATCAAACTTTTTAGGGCATTTATTTGCATAATGTCCTAATTGGTTACAAACATAACATCTGCATTCTTTTGTGAAAGGTTTTTTATTATTTCTTTTGTATGTAGGTTTAGGAGTTTTTCTATATCCTTTTTTCTTATAATAATTAGTTTTTCTTGTTTTAAAATATCTTCTTTTCTTAAATTGTTTTTTCTTTTTATATTTTCTTTTAATCTTTCCATAATAATATTGACTATCACATCCTATCATTAATGGCATTTTAGGTGTATCACAACATAAAGAAATTCTCTTTCTTAATCCTTTAGTAGCTTTAGCTAAAATTGCATCTCCACACCAAGAACTAAGTTTATTTCTTAAATGTGCTATTCTTTTTCCTAATGTATCTGCTGTCATAGGTTGATATGTTTCTATCAGTTTCTGTCCCCAAGGGTCAGGAATCTTAGAGAAGAATAATGGTAAATATTGACTGTAACTATTATCTATTTGATTATAAATATGATAATAATAATCTTGAAAAACGCAAATATATCGTTCTATTTCACACATATCACATAATTGTAATCTTTGTATATACAAATTTTATAATGAAGAATTTATACAAATAAATGATTTTGAAAAAATAACAGATCCTGATGAAAGTATATTTATCTTAACAGATATAGATTATAGTGACTTTAGTGAGACAGAATAATGGAATTAGCATCAAGTTCTCAACAAAATGAGATCATAGATAATCAAATAGAACAATCAGGAGAATATAGACAAGAAGTCTTAATAGATAAGAAAAAATTAAAACAAATACAAAGTGAAAATTTTAGTTTATCAAACTATTTAGGATTTAAAACAGGAATATTAAGAAAATTTGGTATAACACCTCGAAAACATCATTTATATTATGGATTAAATATAAAAGAAAAAGCCTTAGATATTTCATTAACCTCTAATAAAGTAATGATATCTTTATTAAATAAAAAAGATATACAAGAAAAATTAAAACAGTTAAAACCAGAAATACAAAATACTCTTGGATGGATTCATATAGGTGCAATACAAATAATACTTAAATCAACATTTAAAGAAGGATTAAATACACCTATTGAATTAGCCGTAATGGATAATAGAATAGTAAACAGAGAAGAAGTCTGTTTAGGTATTCTAAAAGGAAATCTAAGATATGGGAAATTAAAATTCAATATTTATCCAAGAATAGCGTATCACTTAAAGGATAAAGATTTTGATAAAACATTAAGTTTAATACAAGATTTTAAAAGAAAAGATTTCTTTAAACAACAAAATAGACCATATTCAATAACATATGTTATTTCATATGCAATTTCAAATACACATCATTCAGATTGTTTTGTAGTAAAAGACATGATAGATTTTCCTTATTTATTCAATGAAGTTTGTCAGATAGAAATGCCTAGTTTACCTGAGATAGAAGAAATAGAGTCTAGACCAATAAGTTTAGATTTACAAGATAAACCTTTACTTTTAACTGATAATATACCTTCTAGACTATCCTTTACATCATCACATGTAAAGAGTCATCCTTTATTAAAATCTTTTGGATCACAAAGGAATAATAATATTATAATAGTAAAAAATGATAATTTAAAAAATTACAAATTACAAGGTGAATATTATAATGGAATAGAATTTCAATCCATTAATATTTTAATAGATACAGGAACTAATGGAAATTATATTAGTTATACTTTATGTAATAACTTACAAAGATACAAACTAGATAATTCACATCAATATACAAATTTCAATGGAGATTTACATGAGATAAATGAAGCCATTGAAACTTTATTAAAATTTAGAAATGAAATTATTCCAATAAGATTATTGATAGAAAATGAAGGATTAAATGATACTTTAGAAATAATGTTAGGATTAACATTGTGACGTCCACCTCCGGGATTCGCGTACACTGGTCTATGCCAGGTTTGCCCCGCGAGGTCCGACGGCCACTCACAAGGTACTGTCCGCTTTGGGTCGTCCGGGGTTGCCCAGCCACAACGCCCTCACGGTTTTGCTTCGCCTCCCCCAAATCAGGATTTGAACCAGTTACTTATCTTTAAGTACTAATCCTTATCAAGTTGGGTACCAATTGAGCTATTATTGATGATATTCTTCCCCTCTTAAGAAATTTCGTCCTCGAAATTTACCTTAATGAAACAGTTGCGGATACTGTTGTCGCATTGTTTCTTCGCTCTCCCAGGTAGCCTCTTCTACATTGTGATTCCTCCAGAGAACTTTCACCAGTGGCACTATTTTATTTCTTAGTTCTTTGATCTCCCGATCAAGAATCTGCACTGGTTCCTCCTCATATGTCAGGTCTGGTCGGATTTCAATACTTTCGGCCTGAACTCTGTGGGAAGGATCAGATCTGTATCTCCTCAGTATCGATACATGGAACACATTATGGATCTTTTCTAATTCTGGAGGTAAAGCTAGTCTGTAGGCTACTGGTCCCACACGTTCAATGATTTCGTATGGCCTAATAAACCTAAGACTCAACTTACATTTTCTGCCAAATCGAAGCACTTTCTTCCACGGAGATACTTTCAGAAAAACTTTCTCACCGACTTCATATTCTATCTCTTTTCTTTTCAAATCTGCATATGATTTCTGTCGGTCAGAAGCAACTTTTAATCGATCCTTGATAATCTTCACCTTCTCCTCAGTCTGTCTAATCAAATCTGGGCCTACTAACCTGTCCTCTTCTAACTCTGTCCAGCATACTGGAGTCCTGCATTTCCTTCCATACAGTGCCTCATACGGTGCCATAGCTATGCTCGACTGGTAACTGTTGTTGTAGGCGAATTCAATCAATAGGAGATGATCCGCCCAACTTCCTTCAAAGTCAATTACACAACTTCTGAGCATATCTTCAAGTACCTGAATTACCCTCTCTGATTGTCCATCTGTCTGCGGATGGAAGGCTGTACTGAAACTCAGTCGAGTACCCAAGGCTTCTTGAAACTTCTTCCAGAATCTGGATGTAAACCTCGGATCTCTATCTGATATGATGGATGCAGGCACTCCATGCAATCTGACTATTTCTCTGATATACAATTCTGCCAATCGATCCAGGGAATAGTCAGTTCTGACAGGTAGAAAGTGTGCTGATTTCGTCAACCGATCCACTATAACCCATACTGCATCGTGTTTACTCCGGGTGAGTGGCAATCCAATGACAAAGTCCATTGTAATACGATCTCATTTCCATTCAGGTATTGCTATTGGCTGTAACAATCCTGATGGAACCTGGTGTTCAGCTTTCACCTGCTGACAAGTCATGCATCTATTCACAAATTCCACCACATCCTTTTTCATACCAGACCACCAGTACTGAGTTTTCAAGTCTCTGTACATTTTTGTGCTACCTGGGTGCATCGCATACGAACTGCTGTGTGCCTCTGTCAGGATCATTTTTCTCAATTCTTCATCATCTGGAATGCACATCCTGTCTCTGAAACACACAATACCATCAACTCTGATTGAGAAATCCGGATGCTTCCCTTCTAGAATCTGTCCACATATCATTGGATTCTAGCATTCCTGCTTCTGTTTCTCTGCAATTTGCTGAATCAAACTAGGTCTGCATATCAATTCAGCTACTACTGCATTATCTGAATTCAGCTGCAATTGCACATTCATAGCCTTCAGAGTAAACAATGCTTTTCTGCTCAACGCATCTGCGACTACTGTAACATCCCGGATTTTGAATTATTAAACTTGAATATGTGGAAATAAATTTTATAATTGGAAGGGGTGTAAATGTAATTAAAAGTATGTTTATTTTTATAATTTCCAGGTGGACCAGATGGAACGGTTCAAAAAGGAAGTATGAAAATTGAAAACCGAAACAGTGAGCATCGCGACCTGGTCGCCGCGACCACAGGTCGCGATGGCTTGCTCGCGGTGGAAAATGTGATTTTTGGCAGTGAGCATCGCGACCAGTCACCGCGACCACAGATCGCGATGAAGTGCTCGCGATGAAAATGTCAAATTCGGGCAGTGAGCAACGCGACCACCAGCGCGACCAAGGTACTGCGAGGTGTGCTCGCGATGAAGGCGGTGCAAACACTCCAGTGAGTACCGCGACCTGGTGGCGAGACCACAGGTCGCAACAACGGTCGCGACAGCCGAAAAATATAAAACAAAAAGTAGCTTCTCGCAGAAGCCAAAAACACAGAAACAGAGAGAAGAAAGAGGCAGAGAGCGAGAAAGAAAGAAAAGAAAGAAAAGAAAGAAGAAGAAAGAAGAAGAAAGAAGAAGAAGAAGAAGAAGAAGAAGAAGAAGAAGAAGAAGAAGAAGAAGAAAGTGAAGAGAGAAAGTGAAGAGGAAAGTGAAGAGAAAGGGAAAGGGAAGGAAAAAGAAATCGTAGAACCGCGATTTCTCGAACGAAAAACAGTATCCAGGTTGGTGTACTTTCGATTTCGGAATCTTTACGAAAAGTATTTCGTTATTATTTTCGTTTTCGTTTTCGCTTTCGTTTTCGATTTCGTTGAAATTTCTCGTTTTCGATTTTAGTATGAAAATTGTTTAATTTATATGAAAAATCGATGATTGATCTATCTATTGTTGAATTTGGAATTATTTTATGTTAAATCGCATTTTGATCGTGTTTTCGAATATTTCGATTTCGTTAGAAATACTTGATTTAGATTTTTGTATAACTATTGATTATGTTTCTTGAAGAGTATTGTGTGAATTGTATGTTTATTGAGCAACTATTGTTTACTGAGTAATTATTGTGAAATTTATTGTGAATCTAGTTCATCGGAAACGGCCCTAGGATACTTAGACATAGAAATGGATATAGGAGGTTGGTATACCAGCTGGGTTTACTGAGCAGTACTGCGCCGCTATTGATTGCTATTGATGATTATTATGTACCTCCTCATGGATTCGTCCAGAGGCAGGGAGACACGTACCTCTTCAGGATTCGTCCTGGGGGTTGGGAGCCACGTACCTTCCTAAGGATTCGTTCCTGGGATAGGGAGTTATGTACCTCTCTAGGTTCCGTACCCACGGTCCTAGAGTAGGGAGATATGTACCACTCTTAGGATTCGTCCTAGGGTGGGAGTTTGACCCATATTCCAGTCCTAGTATGTTGAGTATTCTAGTAGGCCAGAATTGATTTGAATTGAAAAGTGAATTGAATATGATTTTATCTAGTGTTTTGAAATCGATTTAATACGTGTAATTCAATGTTTATATTAAATGATTATTAAATGAGTTGCAAAAACGAATTGAGTAAGAATATTGTTTTAATTGAGGTTATGGTTTGATTTGAAAGGTAAATTGATTTGTAAATGATTAGAATGTGATTCGTTACTTATTAAAAGTTATTTATGATTTTTATGTACACCCACTAAGCTATATGCTTAGCGCGTTAGTTTTGTTTCTAACACGTAGGTACCAGGGATCCCGAAGAAGCTAAAGACTGAAGAGAGAGAGAGAGAGATTTGCTGACAGAGTCCCAGAGTTATCACAGTTGGGTAGCTATATTGTTGTTATATGTATATATTCTGAAAGCATGCATATACGGAGGATTTGTAAATATGTTTCGTAATATGTTTTGTAATTATGTCCTGTAATTAATTATTTTATGATTTCTGTCTTTTGTTATTAGACTGTTTGTAAATATTAAAGTCTGAATCGTTTTATTTTATAAACTGTGTTGGAAAGTCGCACTAAACAGCAGAGTGCGCAAATGTTTGAAATGATATTTGAAGTGTTTTTGTGCATTGTTTGTGATTTGGGATTTTATTTGAAAAACAGGTTTTGGGAAATCCGAAAAACAAACGGAACTCTGCCGAATTTTTGTAAAAAGTTTATTTATTGGGCTCACTTGAAAAGATTTTTAAATTACAAATTATATGGTTTTCAGTTTATAAACAGAAATAAGAAAGCTTTGAAAACCCGGTAGCACTTCCTGGGTCGATCCAGCCGGGTCGGGTTGGGGGGTGTTACAACTACATTCGCCTTCCCTGGATCCTTCCCTGGATGGTAGTCGATTATACAGTCATAGTCTTTAATCAACTCCATCCATCGTCTCTGTCTCAGATTTAGCTCTCTCTGGGTAGGCAGATATTTCAGACTCTTGTGATCTGTGTATATATAACATTTCTCGCCATACAAGTAATGCCTCCAAATTTTCAAAGCGAAGACTATGGCTGCAAGTTCCAGATCATGAATCGGATAGTTCTGTTCATGCGTTTTCAACTGTCTGGACGCATATGCAACCACCTTGCCTTCCTGCATCAATACACAACCTAAACCCTGATGTGAGGCATCACTAAAGATCACAAAGTCTTTACCTGAAACAGGCTGAATCAGGACTGGAGCCTCAACAAGCATCGCCTTCAATCGGTCAAAAGCTACCTGGCATCTGTCAGTCCACTCAAATATGACATTCTTATGCAGTAGCTTGGTCAACGGACTTGCTATGGAGGAAAACCCCTTCACAAACCGTCGATAATAACCTGCCAAGCCTAGAAAACTTCTGACTTCTGTAACATTTCTGGGAGGCTTCCATTCCACTATTGCTTCAATCTTTTTCGGATCTGCCTTAATACCTTCTGCTGACACAATGTGACCCAGAAATGCAATCTCAGGCAACCAGAACTCACACTTGCTCAGTTTGCCATACAGTTGTTTCTCCCTCAGGATCTGCAGTACTACTCTGAGGTGCCTGTCATGGTCCTCTGCTGTCTGTGAGTACACCAGGATATCATCGATAAACACCACCACAAACTGATCCAAGTATGGTCGGAATATTCTGTTCATCAAATCCATAAAGGCTGCAGGTGCATTAGTCAGCCCAAATGGCATCACTACAAATTCATAGTGTCCATACCTGGTTCTGAATGCAGTTTTCGGAATATCTGACTCTTTTATTCTCAACTGATGATAACCTGATCTCAGATCTATCTTTGAGAAGACACAAGCTCCTCTCAGCTGATCGAACAAATCATCGATTCTAGGCAACGGATACTTGTTCTTGACAGTAAGTTTATTCAGCTGCCTGTAATCGATGCACAGTCTCAATGACCCATCTTTCTTTTTCACAAACAGCACTGGAGCTCCCTAGGGGGATACACTGGGTCTGATGAAGCCCTTATCCAGCAGTTCCTGTAACTGTATCTTCAATTCTTTCAGTTCTGCTGGGACCATTCTATAGGGAGCTATCGATACTGGAGACGTACCTGGTACCACATCTATCACAAACTCCACTTCTGTCTGAGGTGGCAAACTAGGAAGCTCCTCTGGAAACACATCTGCAAAATCACACACAGTGGGTATCTTCTGGATTTCAGCATTAACTTTTCTGGAATCAACCACCTGTGCCAAATATGCTTCACATCCCTTTCTAATCAGTTTACAGGCTGCAGTGGCTAAAATAACATTGGAGAGAAAATCCCTCATTTCACCCACCATTGTGATTTCTGCACCATCTACTGTTCTGAGGGTCACTCGCTTCAGTTCACAGTCAATTACTACTTTATGCCGAGTTAACCAATCCATGCCTAATATCACATCAAACTCATGGAATGGCAACTCCATCAAATCTCCTGGAAATTCACATTCCTGTATCCGAATCGGACAATTTCTGTACACACGATTCACTACTACACTCTGGCCTATCGGATTACTAACTAACACATCATATGCAGTAGGTTCAGTTTCCAGGTTTCGGTGTTTCAGCATAGCATCACATATATAGGAATGAGTGGAACCTGGATCTATCAATGCAATAGCTGTAGTATCAAAAATAGAAATAATACCAGCTATCACGTCAGGTGCATCCTTGTCTTCTTGAGCTCTAACACCATAAACTCGTGCAGGAGCTCGACTATCAGGTCTGGCCACTGACTCTGACACTCCTTTGTGGCTACCACCCTCAGGTACTGCCTGACTAGGCCTCCTACCTCTGGAAGTAGTAGGGGCTGATCTCTTTGGCTGCTGGGATCTCATCTGTGGGCAATCTCTCAGGAAATGATCATGAGATCCACATCTCAGGCAGGCTCCTGTAAGCTTCCAGCATTCCCCAGGATGTCTTCTACCACAATGATCATACAATGCAGGGGCTGGTCCCCTATCTGCACTCCTAGGGGTACTGGCTACAGAAGTTGCAGACTGACCAAGCCTAGCTGTGGGTACTGGCCTCTGAGACTGCACTGGACCACTAGGCTGCGGTCCCTTAAACTTCTTACTCTGGGGCTGATATGAGCTGGATGGCCTTGCCCCTCTTCTTTGCTGCCCTCTGTCTCTTCTGGCCTGCTCTTCCTTCTTAATTCTCTCTACATTCAGAGCTGCCGAGACGAGACGGGTAAAATCTTCGAATTCAAAGGCAGCAACCTGTAACATTCCTCAATTAATTTCCACAGTCTAATTATATATTCAAATCACTTCAATTACTTAGAAATTTAGAATGTTACATAACCTGTAGGCGGATATAATCGTTCAGTCCATCTTCAAACCTCCTACATTTATCCGCCTCTGTCGCCACCATCTCTTTCGCATACTTACTCAACCTGACAAATTCCCTTTCATATTCTGTTACTGTCATCTGCCTTTGCTTCAGGTTGGTAAACTCCCTCTTCAGATTGTCCAAATAGATGCGACCAATATATTTTCTCCTGAACTCTTTCTGAAAGAAATCCCACGTTCTATCCTCTGGTCGCACTGTCTGTATAATGGAGGTCCACCACTGGTAGGCATCCTCCTGCAATAAGGATACTGCACACTCCAATCGCACTTCAGGTGTGCAGTGCATCTGCTCCAATATTCTGTTCGTCCTCTCAAACCAGTACTCTGCGGCAGATGCATCCTCATCCTTTCTGCCATGGAAATCAGTGGGTCTGTGTTTAGCGAGTCGCTCTATGGCTGATCTCCGTGGCGCTGCTCTAGCCACATTTTGAAAAAACTCAGCCATCTGCTGCATAAACGCTGGCTGTACAGGGTCCGCTACTCTCGGACTTACTGACTCCCTAGATGCTCCCCCAGCCACGCTGGCGGGACTATCCGGTCTATCACCACTTCCTTCCATTTCTTTTATCCTATATCAGACAGAAGAGAGATCTGCATATTAGAGTCACACATTCCTATGGGTAGCTTTAGACAATGCATGCATATACAGACTCTTTGGTCCAGAAACGCCTAAACCGCGCTCTGATACCAATAAATGTAACACCCCCTGACCCGACCCGGCTGGACCGACCCAGGGAGCGCTACTTGGACTTTCAAAACTTTTCAAATTCATTTTATAATCTCAAACCATTTAAAAATCAAATCAATTTGAAATTCCAAAAAGACTTTTCTCGTGAGCCCATCGAATCACACTTTTTACAAAAATTCGGCAGAGTTCCGTTTGTTTTTCAGATTTCCCAAAACCTGTTTTTCACAAAACAATTCAAATACAAATTCAATATCAACACTTCAATATCATCTTCAAACAATTGCGCACTCTGCCGTTTAGTGCGACTTTCCAATACAATTTAGGGTGAATTGCACTCAAGTACCCTGACTTTTATCATAATTGCACGTTTAATGCCAGTTTTGCCATAATTGCACTCTAGTACCCTGTAATCCGTTGACCACTGTTAGGGTAACGGTTGACCAAACGGATTCAGCCCTCAATGGAAAAAAAAAAAAATTGAAAATCAGATCTTCGAACCCAGATGAACTGGGTTCGCGATCGAACCCAGCTGGGTTCGATCGCGAACCCAGCTGGGTTCGCGTTCGAACCCAGCTAGGTTCGATTGTGAACCCAGAAGCTGGGTTTGATCGCGAACCCAGATTTCTGGGTTCGATCGCGAACCCAAATTTCTGGGTTCGATCGCGAACCCAGATTTCTGGGTTCGCGTTCGAACCCAGATCTGGGTTCGAACGCGAACCCAGAAATCTGGGTTCGCGATCGAACCCAGCTTCTGGGTTCGATCGCGAACCCAGCAACTGGGTTCGCGGTCGAACCCAGTTCTGGGTTCGAGCACGAACCCAGTTCTGGGTTCGAGCACGAACCCAGTTTCTGGGTTCGTGTTCTTCAAAAATTTTTTCAAATTTTTTTTTTATTTGGTTTTTTAAAAAATATTTTTTAAAATTAATTAAAATATGACGTGGCATGTTCTTATTGGTTGGATGATTTTTTAAATTTTTTTAAAATAAATTTAAACGTAAAAGACCATTTTACCCCTGAATCCGTTTGGTCAACCGTTACCCTAACGGTGGTCAATGGATTACAGGGTACTAGAGTGCAATTATGGCAAAACTGGCATTAAGCGTGCAATTATGATAAAAGTCAGGGTACTTGAGTGCAATTCACCCTACAATTTATAAAATAAAACGATTCGAATTTTAATATTTACAAACATAATAATAATAAAAGACAGAAATCGAAAAATTAACATCTTACAAATTCTCTGTATATGCATGCTTTCAGAATATATACATATAACAACAATATAGCTACCCAACTGTAATAACTCTGAGCACTCTGTCAGCAAATCTCTCTCTCTCTTCAGTCTTTAGCTTCCTCGGGATCCCCGGTACCTACGCGTTAGAAACAAAACTAACGCGCTAAGCATATAGCTTAGTGGGTGTACATAAAAATCATAAATAACTTTTAAATAGAAAACATATCACAATATATTTCAATTCTAATCATTTCTAAATCCATGTAACTATAAAATCAAATCATAAAACAGTTTCCATCACTTTAATTTTCACAGCAACATATAAAATCGATTAACAGAATCATTCAATTCACTTCCCAATTCACTTCAAATCTGGCCCGCTAGAATACTCAACATACTAGGACTGGAATATGGGTCAAACTCCCACCCTAGGACGAATCCTAAGAGTGGTACGTATCTCCCTACTCTAGGACCGTGGGTACGGAACCTAGAGAGGTACATAACTCCCTATCCCAGGAACGAATCCTTAGGAAGGTACGTGGCTCCCAACCCCCAGGACGAATCCTGAGGAGGTACGTGTCTCCCTGCCTCTGGACGAATCCATGAGGAGGTACATAATAATCATCAATAACAATCAGTATCGGCGCAGTACTGCTCAGTAAACCCAGCTGGTATACCAACCTCCTATATCCATTTCTATGTCTAAGTATCCTAGGGCCGTTTCCGATAAACTAGATTCACAATAACTTTCACAATCGTTACTCAATAAACATACAAGTCACACAATTCCCTTCACGAAAAATAATCAATAGTTATACGAAAATCTAAATCAAGTATTGTTAACGAAATCGAAATATTCGAAAACGCAATCAAAATGCGATCTATCATAAAATCATTCCAAAATCAACAATAGATATATCAATCCTCGATTTTACATATAAAATAAACAAGTTTCCTACGAAAATCGAAAACGAGAACTTTCAACGAAATCGAAAACGAAAACGATAACGAAAACGATAACGAAATACTTTTCGTAAAGATTCCGAAATCGAAAGTACACCAACCTGGATACCGTTTTTCGTTCGAGAAATCGCGGTTCTACGATTTCTTTTTCCTTCCCTTTCCCTTTCTCTTCACTTTCTTCTTCACTTTCCTCTTCACTTTCTTCTTCTTCTTCTTTCTCTTCTTCTTCTTCTTCTTTCTCTTTCTCTTCTTTCTCTCTTATTCTTTCTTTTCTTTCTTTTCTTTCTTTCTTTCTTTCTTGCTTTCTGCCTCTTTCTTCTCTCTGTTTCTGTGTTTCTGGCTTCTGCGAGAAGCTACTTTTTGTTTTATATTTTTCTGCTGTCGCGACCGTCGTCGCGACCTGTGGTCGCGTCACCAGGTCGCGGTACTCACTGGAGCGTTTGCACCGCCTTCCTCGCGACCAGGTCGCGATGCTCACTGCTTCGGTTTTTTTAATTTTCATACTTCATTTTTGAACCGTTCCATCTGGTCCACCTGAAAATTATAAAAATAAATACTTTTAATTACATTAACACCCCTTCCAATCACAAAATTTATTTTCACATATATAAAATTAATTATCCGAAATCCGGGATGTTACAAACATTCTTAGAAATGGTAAAACCATATCAGATAACTTCTTATGGTTTAAAGATAAATTATAATGGAAAATTAATTTATATACCAAAATGACAAGTCCATATAGTATATACATACCAATAGGATTAACATATAAAGATTATAAAGAAGAATATTTTGCTGCTTATATAGATAGTGGATCAGGTTGTTGTGTCAGTAAACCACAATGCTTTCCTGAAAAATATCATCAAGATTTACCGATAATTAGAGGTAGAGATATTTCCAATAATCTAGTTGAAATCAATAAAGGAATAGAAAATCCAATTATTTTATTAGGACAATATTTAATCAAATGTCCACCATTTTATTTTCATACTACTGGATGTGATATCCTCTTAGGAAATAATTTTCTACAATTATTTCATAAAATTACCTTTGATACTCTTACAAGTCAGATAATTTTTAAAACTCCATGTCATCATTTGATAACCGTTAAACATCTTAAAACTGCTTATGCTAAGCCTTTTCCTATTTCTTTTGTTACCCGCACAGCCCAGCGTGGTGATATTGGATATAAAGAAAAACCAATTTTTTCTAAAAGAAATCCTTTAATAAAATTTCAATTACAATTAAAAACTTTAGATATGGATATAGTAGGAATAAAAAACAGATTAAAACAATGTTTTACTAAAAATCCATTAGAATTTTGGGATAAAAACCAAATTATGGCAAAATTGGAAATAATAGATAAACAAAAAATTATTAGAGAAAGACCCATGAGATATAATCCAGAAGATAAAAAAGAATTTAATCAACAAATAAATGAATTATTAAAATTTATTAAACCAAGTTTATCAGCACATAGCTCACCAGCATTTATTGTTAGAAAACATGCTGAGATAGTTAGAGGAAAAGCTAGAATGGTGATAAATTATAAAAGACTTAATACGAATACAGTATTTGATGGATATTTTTTACCTCATAAAGAAAGTTTAATAAATGAAACAAAAAATAAGCAGATATTTTCTAAATTTGATTGTAAAAGTGGATTTTGGCAAATTAAGATGCACCCAGAAAGTATAGCATATACAGCATTTTCGACCCCACAAGGTCAATATGAATGGTTAGTTATGCCATTTGGATTAAAGAATGCACCTCAAATATTTCAAAGAAAAATGGATAATATTTTTAAACCTTATGATTTTATATTTGTGTATGTTGATGATATTCTCGTTTTATCTGATAATATGAGTACACATCTAAAACATTTAGATATTTTTATCAATTTATGTTTACAAAATGGATTAGCTTTATCTAAGAAAAAATCCAAGATATGTCAACATCAAATTGAATTCTTAGGAATGCATATAGATAATCAAGGAATACAATTACAAAAACATATTCTAAAAAAAGTTAATAGTTTTCCAGATAGATTAACAGATAAAAAATAAGTTCAAAGTTTCTTAGGAGTGTTAAATTATGCTTCAGAATTTATAGCAAATTTACGCAAATACGGTTCAAGTTATGGGTAAGCAAATCGTTTTTCTTATTTTTATGTTATTGTTTTTTTTTTAAAATAGTTGTTCTTGATTTGTTGATTTTGATCTTATAGTTTTTTTATACTGCTCTCTTCTTTTGTTAATTTTGATTTTTTGGTTTTAAACAAAAAATTAACAATGTACGTAGGACATAAGTTTAAGTTTGGTAATTTATATTTTTGTAACTTATTGCATAGGTTAGAACTAATATAATTTCCATTAGCTCCTGTATCTATTAGAATCTTAATTGGTTAGAATTCTATTCCATTATAATATTCACCATTTAAATTATCATTTTTTGCTATTATGATATTATTATTCTTTTGTGAGCCAAAAGATTTTAATAAAGGATGACTCTTTACATGGGAGGTGGTAAAGGATAATCTAGACGGTATAGTATCTATATGCATTCCTAAGAATTCAATCTGATGTTGACATATCTTAGATTTTTTCTCAGATAAAGTTAATCCATTCTGTAAACAAAGATTAATAAATATGTCTAAGTGTTTCAAATGATCAGACATATTATCGGATAACACGAGAATATCATCAACATAAACAAATATAAAATCATAAGGTTTAAAAATATTATCCATTTTTCTTTGAAATATTTGAGGAGCATTTTTTAATCCAAATGGCAAAACTAACCATTCATATTGCCCTTGTGGGGTTGAAAATGCTGTATATGCTATACTATCTGGATGCATCTTAATTTGCCAAAATCCACTTTTACAATCAAATTTAGAAAAATATCTGTTTATCTCTTGTTTCATTGATTAAGCTTTCTTTATGAGGTAAAAAATATCCATCAAAGACTGTGTTATTATTTAATCTTTTATAATTTATCACCATTCTAGCTTTACCTCTAACTATCTCAACATGTTTTCTAACAATAAATGCTGGTGAGCTATGAGCTGATAAACTTGGTCTAATAAATTTTAGTTTTAATAATTCATTTATCTGTTGATTAAATTCTTTTTTATCTTCTGGATTATATCTCATGGGTTTTTCCCTAATTACTTTATTTTTATCTATCATTTCTAATTTGGCCATAATTTGGTTTTTATCCCAAAATTCTAAAGGATTTTCAGCCACCATAACTTTAGACCAAGGACTTACTTGGGTTATGGCATCCCCTACGGAGAGTCACACTTCGCGTCAGATCATGCGCGAGAGGCTCGGGGCTTTTTTATATAGGAATCACAACATAAAGAAATTCTTTTTCTCAATCCTTTTGTGGCTTTGGCTAAAATTGCATCTCCACACCAAGTACTAAGTTTATTTCTTAAGTGTGCTATTCTTTTTCCTAAAGTATCTGCAGTCATAGGATTATATGTGTCTATCAATTTCTGTCCCCAAGGATCAGGAATCTTATAAAAGAATAAGGGTAAATAATAACTATAACCTGTATCTATTTGATTATAAATATGATAATAATAATCTTGAAAAACACAAATATATCTTTCTATTTCACACATATCACATAATTGTAATCTTTGTAGTGCAATACAATATTTATTTATTGTTGTTGGGTCTGTAATTAATCTTCCTTCTCCATGAAATTCTAATGATCTTATAGTTTTTTTATACTGCTCTCTTCTTTTGTTAATTTTGGTTTTAAACAAAAAATTAACAATGTAGGTAGGACATAAGTTTAAGTTTGGTTATCAACATTTGCACACTGATTTACATTCCATTTAGATGCATTGAAAGCATGTGTAGAAAAAAAGTTTTAATTCGTATCTCCTTCTCCTCCACTATTTTTACCTCAATTTGCCTAAATTTATATGTTTATTATTATCAGCTAGTCTAAAAACAAATTAACTTGAGTGATTTGAAAATATAAGGATCAAGAAACAGCCCAGATATAAAATGACACTCATTCACCCTGACAGTGTTTCAATTTCGAATTGTTAGACCACATAGCAATAGTTCCTCTTAAAAATATTATATTATTTTGGTATTATATTAATGAATAATTAAATTATTTAAAAAACTTATTATTTTGGTTGTCAAATCATCAACGGATATGTATTATTTATCTAAAGAATGTATCATTTTTTTTTACATTATGTACTTGATTTCAATACACCATTCAACAAATTTTGATATAATATGTACTTATTTTAAAATGAAAGTCTATAAAAGTCATTTATAGAATTTCTTTCAACTCTAGAATTTCTTTCAACTCTATCAGAGTCAATAAAAATCTATTAATGTCAATAAAAATCTTTTAAAATGAAAGTCCATAAAAGTCTATAAAAGTTTGTTAGAATTCTGTAAACTCTATAAAAGTCAATAAAAGTCGGTAAAGTCTATAAAAATCTATCACTTAAAAAAAGTCTGTAAAAGTTATTAAATAAAATTCCTTGAAAAAACACTAATAAATAGTGTTGCTAGATATTGGCAACATCTGCCAACAGAAACAAAAGATATTATATTTGCAGCAACTACATCTTCTGATTTTATAACTGCTGCTGCAGAAGCATTCCAATTAGAATTTCATGGTGAAGGAAGATTAATTAAAGATCCAACAACAATTAATAAATACTGTGTAGCTTTACAAAGATTACAATTATGTGATATGTGTGAAATAGAAAGATATATTTGTGTTTTTCAAGATTATTATTATCATATATATAATCAAATTGATACAGGTTATAGTTATTATTTACCATTATTCTTTTCTAAGATTCCTGACCCTTGGGGACAAAAATTGATAGATACATACCAACCCATGACTGCAGATACTTTAGGAAAAAGAATAGCACACTTAAGAAATAAACTTAGTCTATGGTGCAGTGATGCAATTTTAGCTAAAGCAACAAAAGGATTAAGAAAAAGAATTTCATTATGTTGTGATTCACCTAAAATGCCATTAATGATAGGCTGTGACAGTCAATATTATTATGGAAAGATTAAAAGAAAATATAAAAAACGTAAACAATATAAGAAAAGAAAATATTTTAAACAAAGAAAAACAAACTATTATAAGAAAAAAGGATATAGGAAAACTCCTAAACCTACATACAGAAGAAATAAAAAACCTTTTACAAAGGAATGTAGATGTTATTTTTGTAATCAATTAGGCCATTATGCAAACAAATGTCCTAAGAAATTTGATAAAAATAAAAAGAAAATAGAAATTGATGAAGAAATTGAACACATGATAAATAATGAAGAATTTATACAAATCAATGATTTTGAAGAAATAACAGATTCTGATGAAAGTATTTTTATTCTAACAGAAACAGATTATAGCGATTTTAGTGAAACAGAATAATGGATATAGCTACAAGTTCTCAAACTAATGCAGATATTGATAATCAAATAGAACATTTAGGAGAATATAAACAAGAAGTTTTAATAGATAAGAAAAAATTAAAACAAATACAAAAAGAAAAGTTTAATTTATCTAATTATTCAGGATTTCAAACAGGTATGTTAACAAAATTAGGAATAAAAACCAGAAAACATCATTTATATTATGGATTAAATATTAGAGAAAAAGCATTAGATATTTCATTAACATCAAATAAAGTCATGATATCTTTATTAAATAAAAAAGATATACAAGAAAAATTAAAACAAATAAAACCAGAAATACAAAATACTCTAGGATGGATACATATTGGTGCAATACAGATAATTCTGAAATCAACATTTAAAGAAGGACTAGATACTCCAATAGAATTAGCTGTTATGGATAACAGAATAGTAAATAGAGAAGAAGCCTGTTTAGGTATTCTTAAAGGAAATTTAAAATATGGAAAATTAAAATTTAATATCTATCCAAGAATAGCTTATCATATTAGTGACAAAGATTTTGATAAAACATTAAGTCTAATACAAGATTTTAAACGAAAAGATTTCTTTAAACAAAACAATAGACCATACTCTATAACATATGTAATTTCATATGCAATATCTAATACACATCATTCTGATTGTTTTGTGGTTAAAGACATGATAGATTTTCCTTATTTATTCAATGAAGTTTGTCAAATAGAAATGCCTAGTTTACCTGAAATAGAAGAAATAGAATCTAGACCAATAAATTTAGATTTACAGGATAAACCTTTACTCTTAACAGATAATATACCATCTAGATTATCCTTTACTACTTCACATGTAAGGAGTCATCCTTTATTACATTCTTTTGGTTCACAAAAGAATAATAATATCATAATAGCAAAAAATGATAATTTAAAAAATTATACTTTAACTGGTGAATATTATAATGGAATAGAATTCCAACCAATAAAGATTCTCATAGATACAGGAGCTAATGGAAATTATATTAGTTATAATTTATGCACTAAGCTACAAAAATATAAATTAGAAAATCCTCATCAATATACAAACTTTAATGGAGATTTCCATGAAATAGATGAAGCCATAGAAACTTTAATCCGATTTGGAAATGAAATAATTCCAATAAGATTACTCATAGAAGAAGAAGGATTAAATAATAACTTAGAAATAATGTTAGGATTAACATTTTTAGAAATGGTAAAACCATATCAGATAACATCTTATGGATTAAAGATAAATTATAATGGAAAATTAATATACATACCAAAATGACAAGTCCATATAGTATATACATACCAATAGGTGTAACTTATAAAGATTATAAAGCAGAATATTTTGCTGCTTACATAGATAGTGGATCAGGATGTTGTGTTAGCAAACCACAATGTTTTCCTGAAAAATATCATCAAGATTTACCAATTATTAGAGGAAGAGATATTTCTAATAAATTGATAGAAATTAAAAGAGGAATAGAAAATCCGATAATTTTATTAGGACAATACTTAATAAAATGTCCACCATTTTATTTTCATACTACAGGATGTGATATACTCTTAGGCAATAACTTCTTACAATTATTTCATAAGATTACCTTTGATACTCTTACTAGTCAGATACTTTTTAAAACCCCATGTCATCATTTAATAACTGTGAAAAGACTTAAAACTGCTTATGCTAAACCCTTTCCTATTAATTTTATTACCCGCACAGCCCAGCGTGGTGATATTGGATATAAAGAAAAACCAATTTTCTCTAAAGGAAACCCATTAATAAAATTTCAATTACAATTAAAAACATTAGATATGGATATAGAAGGAATAAAAAATAGATTAAAACAATGTTTTACTGAAAATCCTTTAGAATTTTGGAATAAAAACCAAATTATGGCAAAATTAGAAATGATAGACAAACACAAAGTAATTAGAGAAAAACCAATGAGATATAATCCAGAAGATAAAAAAGAATTTAATCAACAAATCAATGAATTATTAAAATTAAAATTTATCAGACCAAGTTTATCAGCCCATAGCTCACCAGCATTTATTGTTAGAAAACATGCTGAGATAGTTAGAGGCAAAGCTAGAATGGTGATAAATTATAAAAGATTAAATAACAATACAGTCTTTGATGGATATTTTCTACCACATAAAGAAAGTTTAATAAATGAAACAAGAAATAAACAGATATTTTCTAAATTTGATTGTAAAAGTGGATTTTGGCAAATTAAAATGCATCCAGATAGTATAGCATATACAGCATTTTCGACCCCACAAGGTCAATATGAATGGTTAGTTTTACCATTTGGATTAAAAAATGCTCATCAGATATTTCAAAGAAAAATGGATAATATTTTTAAACCTTATGATTTTATATTTGTTTATGTTGATGATATTTTAGTTTTATCTGATAATATGACCGAACATTTAAAACATTTAGATATTTTTATTAATCTCTGTTTAAACAATGGATTAGCTTTATCTGAGAAAAAATCCAAGATATGTCAACATCAGATTGAATTTTTAGGAATGCATATAGATAGTAAAGGTATACAATTACAAAAACATATATTAGAAAAAATTACAAGTTTTCCAGATAGACTAACTGATAAAAAACAAGTTCAAAGTTTTTTAGGAATATTAAACTATGCATCAGATTTTATAGCAAATCTAGCAAGTTTAAGAAAACCTTTTCAAGATTTAATAAGAAAAGACAGAGTATTTCAGTTTGATTCTTTACTAGAACAACAAGTTAAACAAATAAAAGAAATGTGTAAATCATTACCAAAATTACAATTACCAAAAGAAAATGATAAATTAATTTTAGAAACAGATGTTTCAGAAAGATATTGGAGTGGAATATTAAAGAAAGAAGATTATAATGAGAATTATGAAAAAAACAGGAGAAACAGTATGCAAATATTGTTCTGGAACTTTTTCTGATATAGAATCTCGATATCATATCAATGAAAAAGAATTATTAGCTGTTGTTAAAAGCTGTAAAAAATTTTATTACTTTTTACTACCAACAAGATTTTTATTACGGACAGATAATACTCAAGTTAAAGCATTTATTAGAAATTTACTCCCAAGTAGACCTGAAGCTAAAAGATTAATTAGATGGCAAGTGATACTTGCAGAATACCATTTTGATATTGAAATTATTAAATGTGAGAAAAATGTTTTAGCAGATTTTCTCACAAGAGATGGCTCAGCAAATGAATGATATTATAAGTCATCTGAAAGATATGGAACAAGAAGTTCTATCGATAAGAGAAAATATCTCTGATCTTATTGATATTGCCAAGCTTCCTGGAAATGCAAAGGAAGTTGCAGATATACTCTTTTCAGAGAGTCAAATGATTGAAAGACATGTTGGAAAATATGAATTATTAAACAACAGAGTTTTTCAATTATTTGAAAAGATTGAGGTAAGACAAAAAGCCTCTCCATCAACCACAGAGACCTCCACAAAAAAGGAGACTACAGATAAGGTTACTGATTCTTCATCCTCTTCCTCCATGGATGTTGAATTAAGACCACAGAAAGATAAAGGGAAAAGAGTTCAACATCCATGGAGGAAGAGGATGAAGAATCAGTAACCTTATCTGTAGTCTCCTTTTTTGTGGAGGTCTCTGTGGTTGATGGAGAGGCTTTTTGTCTTACCTCAATCTTTTCAAATAATTGAAAAACTCTGTTGTTTAATAATTCATATTTTCCAACATGTCTTTCAATCATTTGACTCTCTGAAAAGAGTATATCTGCAACTTCCTTTGCATTTCCAGGAAGCTTGGCAATATCAATAAGATCAGAGATATTTTCTCTTATCGATAGAACTTCTTGTTCCATATCTTTCAGATGACTTATAATATCATTCATTTGCTGAGCCATCTCTTGTGAGAAAATCTGCTAAAACATTTTTCTCACATTTAATAATTTCAATATCAAAATGGTATTCTGCAAGTATCACTTGCCATCTAATTAATCTTTTAGCTTCAGGTCTACTTGGGAGTAAATTTCTAATAAATGCTTTAACTTGAGTATTATCTGTCCGTAATAAAAATCTTGTTGGTAGTAAAAAGTAATAAAATTTTTTACAGCTTTTAACAACAGCTAATAATTCTTTTTCATTGATATGATATCGAGATTCTATATCAGAAAAAGTTCCAGAACAATATTTGCATACTGTTTCTCCTGTTTTTTCATAATTCTCATTATAATCTTCTTTCTTTAATATTCCACTCCAATATCTTTCTGAAGCATCTGTTTCTAAAATTAATTTATCATTTTCTTTTGGTAATTGTAATTTTGGTAATGATTTACACATTTCTTTTATTTGTTTAACTTGTT
Organism: Xanthoceras sorbifolium; assembly: GCA_003430845.1. NCBI lineage: Eukaryota > Viridiplantae > Streptophyta > Magnoliopsida > Sapindales > Sapindaceae > Xanthoceras > Xanthoceras sorbifolium. Next base: position 30,490,935 of record CM010618.1, read on the forward strand.
GTTCTAGTAAAGAATCAAACTGAAATACTCTGTCTTTTCTTATTAAATCTTGAAAAGGTTTTCTTAAACTTGCTAGATTTGCTATAAAATCTGATGCATAGTTTAATATTCCTAAAAAACTTTGAACTTGTTTTTTATCAGTTAGTCTATCTGGAAAACTTGTAATTTTTTCTAATATATGTTTTTGTAATTGTATACCTTTACTATCTATATGCATTCCTAAAAATTCAATCTGATGTTGACATATCTTGGATTTTTTCTCAGATAAAGCTAATCCATTGTTTAAACAGAGATTAATAAAAATATCTAAATGTTTTAAATGTTCGGTCATATTATCAGATAAAACTAAAATATCATCAACATAAACAAATATAAAATCATAAGGTTTAAAAATATTATCCATTTTTCTTTGAAATATCTGAGGAGCATTTTTTAATCCAAATGGTAAAACTAACCATTCATATTGACCTTGTGGGGTCGAAAATGCTGTATATGCTATACTATCTGGATGCATTTTAATTTGCCAAAATCCACTTTTACAATCAAATTTAGAAAATATCTGTTTATTTCTTGTTTCATTTATTAAACTTTCTTTATGTGGTAGAAAATATCCATCAAAGACTGTATTGTTATTTAATCTTTTATAATTTATCACCATTCTAGCTTTGCCTCTAACTATCTCAGCATGTTTTCTAACAATAAATGCTGGTGAGCTATGGGCTGATAAACTTGGTCTGATAAATTTTAATTTTAATAATTCATTGATTTGTTGATTAAATTCTTTTTTATCTTCTGGATTATATCTCATTGGTTTTTCTCTAATTACTTTGTGTTTGTCTATCATTTCTAATTTTGCCATAATTTGGTTTTTATTCCAAAATTCTAAAGGATTTTCAGTAAAACATTGTTTTAATCTATTTTTTTATTCCTTCTATATCCATATCTAATGTTTTTAATTGTAATTGAAATTTTGATTTACATTCCATTTAGATGCATTGAAAGCATGTGTAGAAAAAAAGTTTTAATTCGTATCTCCTTCTCCTCCACTATTTTTACCTCAATTTGCCTAAATTTATATGTTTATTATTATCAGCTAGTCTAAAAACAAATTAACTTGAGTGATTTGAAAATATAAGGATCAAGAAACAGCCCAGATATAAAATGACACTCATTCACCCTGACAGTGTTTCAATTTCGAATTGTTAGACCACATAGCAATAGTTCCTCTTAAAAATATTATATTATTTTGGTATTATATTAATGAATAATTAAATTATTTAAAAAACTTATTATTTTGGTTGTCAAATCATCAACGGATATGTATTATTTATCTAAAGAATGTATCATTTTTTTTACATTATGTACTTGATTTCAATACACCATTCAACAAATTTTGATATAATATGTACTTATTTTAAAATGAAAGTCTATAAAAGTCATTTATAGAATTTCTTTCAACTCTAGAATTTCTTTCAACTCTATCAGAGTCAATAAAAATCTATTAATGTCAATAAAAATCTTTTAAAATGAAAGTCCATAAAAGTCTATAAAAGTTTGTTAGAATTCTGTAAACTCTATAAAAGTCAATAAAAGTCGGTAAAGTCTATAAAAATCTATCACTTAAAAAAAGTCTGTAAAAGTTATTAAAAGTCAAAATTGAATACACCCTCCTTAAATAAAATTTGACTAGTAAGGGTATCAAAAGTTATCTTATGAAATAATTGTAGAAAATTATTTCCTAAGAGTATATCACAACCTGTGTTATGAAAATAAAATGGTGGACATTTGATTAAATATTATCCTAATAAAATGATTGGTTTTTCTATACCTCTTTTAATTTCTATTACATGATTTGAGATATCTCTTCCTCTAATTATTGGTAAATCTTGATGATATTTTTCAGGAAAACAATGAGGTTTACTCACACAACAACCTGATCCACTATCTATATAAGCAGCAAAATATTCTGCTTTATAATCTTAATAAGTTAATCCTATTGGTAGGTATATACTATATGGGCTCGTCATTTTGGTATATATATTAATTTTCCATTATAGTTTATCTTCAACCCATAAGAAATTATCTGATTAAGAGATTTCAATTTATGTGTAATTAAGTATTAGAAATTGTATCCGTATGGTTTTGATATAAATTGATGCTTAGAAAATAAAGTGAACATGTTAGATTGTATTGTATGAGGTTCAATTTAAGAGAAATTGAATGATTCAAGATATATATAATTATAGAGACGTGATTTTTAGCAAATTAAATATAATTGATTGTGTTAGATATGAATAAATTGAAAAAGGAAAAGGAAATCAAAAACTTGAATGTTAGCATTTTATAATTTAAATGCCTTATGTATATTAATTGAGTTTTTGAGTGAACTGTAGTATTTATATTAACGATTTAATTGGAAATATATTACTTTAGGGAAAAATCTCCGTAGTAGGGGAGAAAAAGAAATGTTATGAAAAGACAAGAAAGGTATTAAGACGAAGGAACTAGAGTGCCAAGCCTAGAGGAAAACCAGAAATCAGTGAGTATAAAATTTATTTTAAAGCAAAGTACATTTTATGTTCAAAATATGTTTTAAGTGAGTGTTAAAGTATTTTTTATATAAATGGATGTTATCAAGTTTTGATTTTATTTAAGAAGTTTTATTTTAGTGATATGTTTTATGTTAAGTTTAGCAAGTTAATATTTTCATTTAAGTTAGTGCAAAATCAGATTTTCAATTGAATTATATTTAGTTTATTTTTTTTAAGTTTGATTTAGTATTTTGTGATTTCGTATATAATTGTTGATTTAAATGTGTTTAGTTAAAGTAATTATATATCTCAGAAATTTAAATTTTATATTCATTTAACAAATATGTTTTATATATATATATATATTCCATGGTTTTTAATTAAAAGCTAGTTTTCAAAATAAAGAAAACAGTTTTCAAACCATGGATTACCCTTCGGATTTAAATCAGATTAGTTATCAGCAGTTAGACCCGGCCGGTACATCACAGTTGTGTGTGGCAAGTTAAGGGGGAACAGTCCGCTAACTCCAGGGGGGTTGAGTCTATCGAGTCTGTCAGTCGCCCACACATTGGGGTGTTGTCTCGCTATATGATGCAACGCAGCGTTCCGCACATAGACAGTGAGATATCTTTTATCAGATGTTACGTTGAGCGCATCAGTTAGTCGCCTCATGACTTATATCAGATGTCACAGTGGATGGCGCAGTTAGTCGCTCTGTGACCCACTCATATGGTATGGCGCAGTTAGTCGACCTATGAGTTCAGTTCAGTACAGCTTAGGGGTCCATTGATAGTTTTCAGACACAGAAGCCAAGCTAGAGATATTTTTCAGATTTTCAGTACAGAATATTTAATTAAGAGCTTTTATACGTTAGGCTTGGCTAGATTTCCAGAAAAACAGATTTCAGTACAGTATTTAGAAAACAGACAGAATGAGTTTTCAGAAAAGTATTTTATCAGAAAAGTATTACTAGAAAACTATATTATTAGAGAAAAAAATTTTCAGATAAGTTTTATCAGAAAAGTATTTTCAGTAAAGTATATATTATTTCAGCTTTTTAGTTATCAGAATAGTATATTATTTCTCAACTGTTCAGTTCTCATAAAAGAATAAAAATATATTCCATTAGTACAGCTTTTTAGTTTTCAGTATAAGAAACGTATATATATTTATATATATATGTTATCCGCTTTTCAGTTTTCAGAAAAATAAAAATTATATTATAGTCTCAGCTTTTCAATTTCTAATAAAGTAAAAGTATATGTATATATTCTTAACTTTCAGTTTTCAAAGATTAGATTTCAGAATAGTTTTCTGTTTAGATTTCATAACAGTTTTCAGGAAATCAACTTTAGTAAGATTTTCAGAAAGTAAATTTCAGTATAGTTTTTATGAGAAAGATTTTGATATATATATTTTAGAATAGATTTTATAAAATAGATTTCAGTTATCTTCTCAAATTAATTTATTAGAAACAGATTTATATTCTTTTCAGATTTCAGGGAGGTTATTAGAAAAAGAATTAAAGTTTATTCAGGAATTTATAACACTCACTGAGCTCGTTTAGCTCATTATAGTTTTTATGTTTTTAAATCAACCTCCCAGGTACAGATGCAAGCATTGCAAGGACTCCGAAGACCAGCGGGACCAATCAGAGGATGCTGTGACTGTTTTACAAGCATATATAATGTTTTAGTTGTTAAGTTCGTATTTTAATATTGTTTTAATTATATAAATATTTTATTTAAAAATTTGATTCATTTATCTTTGATAATTGTTAATTTTGATATTTAAACTGTTTGAGTTGTGGTTTGTGGAGATGGACCAGAGGTCCACAGTAGTTGAGATTTGATAAATTATAGAAGTGTTCAAGTTTTTATGCAGGTCTCCAAGATTTGGTAATTTCAGAAAAACAGAGGAAACTCTGCTAAAATTTTTATAAAATAGTTTTGTATAAAAAAATAAAAATATAATTTTCCTACTCAGATTTTCAGTTAAAATAAACGGCTTAGCTTCACGGAAGCCTTTCAGCGAGGCAAGCCTCGACTAGGAAGCTACCGTGGAGTGCCAGCGGGCTACCTAATGGGAGATAGTAGGTTAGAGGCCTGTCATGAGACGTCTGATGGGGATACTACAACCTCTACCCATTACGGAGCATATTTGAGAGGATTTAACCATGAACTTTGTTGAAGGGCTACCAAGTAGTAAGGTTTTGAGGCAATATTGGTGGTGGTGGACAGGTTGGGTAAGGGTGCCCACTTCATCTCGTTGAAGCATCATTTCGCCGCCAGTAGTATAGCCAGCGCATTTGTTGAGAATGTGGTTAAACTACACGGGTGTCCCCGGAGTATTATTATTGACAGAGGACAACTATTTATGAGTTCTTTTTGGAAGGAGTTATTCAAATTGCAAGGAAGTAAGCTTAAGGCGAGTTCGTCTTATTACCCGCAGACAGACAGATACATGGAGGTGGTGAATTGGACTCTGGAGCAATATTTGAGGTGCTATTGCCACCATAAGCAAGCAAAGTGGAAGGAGTACATTGCTTGGGCTAAAGTTTGGTACAACACAACTCATCATGTAGCAATCAATATGAGTCCTTATGAGGTAATTTATGGCAGGACACCACCAAGCTTGACAACGTACGAGAGAGGTACCGCGTCCAATAATGAAGTTGAGGAGGAGTTGATCACTCGAGACGAGAAGTGAAGAGAGAGCTTGAAAAAGCTCAGGGAAGGATGAAGAAATATTATGACCAAAGTCGGAGGGATGTGTCCTTTGAACCGAGGAACCTTGTATCTCAAGCTTCAACCATATAGGCATAAGTCCTTAAAGAAAAGATTTAATGTGAAGTTATCGTAACGATATTATGGGCCTTTCAAGGTGTTAAAGCGCATCGGGGAGGTTGCATACTGGTTAGACTTGCCACCAACGTCACGGTTGCATCTGGTTTTCCATGTTTTCGTGTTGAAGCAAAGGGTTGGGAGTCCGGATTTGATTGTGGGAGAGTTGCCACCATTTTAAGGGAAGAATGCTACTTAAACCGAAGGAGGCACTTCAATATAGATGTTGGCAACGAAATAGGCCAAAGAAAAAGGTGTGGCAAGTACTTGTACATTGGAGGGGTCTTTCCAAGGATAAGACTACTTGGGAGGATTATGAAGAAATGAGTTCAAGATTTTTGGAATTTCCCCTTGAGGGCAAGGGCATTCTTAAAGAGAGGGGGAATGATGGGAACCTAGCTAGGAGAAGCCTTAGGATAAGGGAGAGAAGAGAAGAGGTGGATTGGCAAGAGGAAGAGGCTACGAAAAACACAGCAAAACAGGGCAGTGAGCCTCGCGACCACCGTCGCGAGCCACAGTAGCGGCTGTCGGTCGCGGTGGCCACTGGGTTAGATGTACGATGAGGAGCAGAAAGGGGGCAAAGTGAGGCAGAGCGTGGAGCGACCTGGGTCGTAACCAGCGCTCGCGCGACCCAGGTCACGATGCCTACTGGAGTATCAGGAGGAGATGGCGCGCGGGAGTGAAGCGGCAAGGCAATGCGCCTCACGACCGCAACCGACACTCGCGAAACCCCCTGGACGGCCAAAGTAGTTTATTAAGTTATTAATTAATAAATAAATATGATAAATAAAAATTTGAGTTACCTCAGCCATCTTTATGTTTTTACCACGGCCCAAGTGCAATAACATACTCAAGTGAAACACTTTAAACAACTAAATAAAGAAGAAAAATAAATTAAAAAAAAAAGGGAAAATACCAAACTCACCTCTGAGTGTTCACAAGTCCTTTTAGATATGGATGGTAAATTTTCATGTTTGTGTGAATCTCTCTCTAAAGGTTCCCAAATCTTTTTGCATGTATAGTATATTTGTGTTCAAAATTAATATGTTAGTGTGATAATCCAAGAGAGATTTAAGAGAGAATTTGAGAGAGATTTGAGAGACCAATCTTAGGTTTTCATATAATTGCAAATAGTATCTCATTAGGTTACAAGAAGAGAGATATATATACTAACCTATGAAAAGGCTAAACTAACCTTACAAGTCTAATTAATTACACAAATAATAATACATTAATTATATATATATTACTCTAATATCCCCCCACAAACTCACGATGCGGCAGCAGAAAGCATCGAGAGTTTGCCAACGAGAAAACGAAAACGTGAAATTGTATGCGACTTGGTAAAGAAATCTGCAAGCTGCAAGGAGGAAGGAACAAAAGGCAATGTAATAGTGTCATGCTTAAGGTGATGGCGAGTGAAATGACAATCAATTTCAATGTGCTTGGTTCGTTCATGAAAAACTGAGTTATGAGCAATCTGAATAGAACTCTGATTGTCACAATACATCGGAGTCGGATGAGAAAGAGAAACACCCATATCAGCTAGTAACCAGCGTAACCAAACAATCTCTGTGGTAGTAGATGCCATAGCCCGATATTCTGCTTCGGTAGAAGATTTTGAAACAACAGTTTGTTTCTTGCTCTTCCATGAGATAAGAGAATCACCCAAAAAGATACAGAAACCAGTAATAGACTTGCGATCAGTGGAATCATGGCCCCAGTCAGCATCAGAGTAGGCACGCAGCTGTAAGGACGATATGGACGAAAGCAAAAGACTTTGAAAGATAGTACCCCGTAAATACCGTAAGATACGAAGGACCGCCGCCCAATGAATGGTAGTAGGAGAAGCAACAAACTAACTAACAATGTGAACAGCATAGGCAATATCTGGACGAGTGATAGTGAGGTAGACCAGACTGCCGACAATGGTGCGATACAATGTAGGATCTGGCAAGGGAGTACCATCAGAAGGAGAGTACCGAGCATTAAGCTCAGAGGGAGTATCAGCAGTCCTAGTATCAGTGAGGTGAGCACGCTCAAGAATTTCAGTGGTGTACTTGGACTGAGAAAGAAGATAGCCTTTTGGAGAAACTGCAACTTCAATACCCAAAAAATACCGCAGAGAGCCCAGATCCTTCATTTCAAATTGATGGGTTAATTCTGACTTGAGCACTGCAATTCCATCAACATCATCACCAGTAATAATCATATCATCCACATACAGAGATAGCAAAATACGACCAGCATTGGTGCATTTGACAAAAAGAGCCGAATCATGATTACTGGAGGAGAACCCAATAGAAGTGATCACAATAGAGAACTTCTCAAACCAAGCTCGAGGAGCCTGTTTGAGACCATATAAAGATTTCTTAAGTTTGCAAACTTCTCCAGGACTGTGGGAGACACCAGGTGGTGGAGCCATGTAAACTTCTTCATGCAAATCACCATTCAAGAAGGCATTTTTGACATCCATCTGAGAAATATGCCACTGACGGATAGATGCAACTGCAATAAGAGTACGAACAGTAGTCATCTTTGCAACAGGAGCAAAAGTCTCCTCATAATCCATACCATATTGTTGAGAGAACCCCTTTGCAACCAATCTAGCTTTGTAACGCTCAACAGACCCATCAGACTTCGTTTTGATCTTATATACCCAACGAGAACCAACTGTACTTTTACCAGGCGGTAAAGGAACCGAATCCCAAGTATCTGTTTTATGCAAAGCAGAAAGTTCCTCATTCATAGCTTCCTGCCACAGTGGATCAAGAACTGCCTCTTTATAGGATAAGGGCTCAGAGAGAGAGTGAATTGATGCTAAAAATGAAGAAAAAGAATTGGAATAACAAGAGTAAGCGAAGTCTGGGAGTTGAGTAGACTTACGAATACGCTGAGGATAACGAGGAGAAGGATCTACAATGGCATAAGGTGTTGGGTAGACTGTAGGTGGAGAGGGAGTATCAGCTGGAGACGATGAGGTACCAGTATCTGCAGAATCAATTGTGCGAGCCCTGCGAGAATGATGGAGTGGAAAAGGAACTATAGGAACAATAGAGGAATCAGAAACTGTGTTAGAAGGAACCTGCGGAGAGAGACTATCAGTATGATCAGAAAATGGATCAATATGAATGAGATCAGATTTGGTGACATTGTGAGCAGCAGCAGGAATAGAAAAGAAAGGTATATGTTCAAGAAACACAACATGACGAGATACATATAACTTTTTCAAAACAGGATCAAAACAACGATATCCCTTTTGTCCCTCACCATAACCAAGGAACACACAAATGGCAGAGCGAGACGATAATTTTGTACGCTCTACATGAGGACGAAGGACAAAACAAGTAGAGCCAAAAACTCGCAAGAGAGAATAATCAGGAGCATGCCCATATAATTTTTCAAAAGGGGACAAACCTGAAGTGAGAGACGATGAGATTTTATTGATGACATGGACTGCAGTAAGAACTGCTTCTCCCCAGAACTCACTAGGAACAGAAGAAGACAACAAAAGAGAACGAGCAGTTTCAACAATGTGTCTATGTTTTCTTTCAGCAACACCATTTTGTTCAGGAGTGTCTGTACAAGAAGATTGGTGAACAGTTCCATCCAAAGCAAGTAATTCACAAAATTTATTAGATGTATATTCACCACCTAAGTCACATCTAAAACACTTAATAACAGCAGAGTGTTGAGTATTTACAAGAGCTCGAAAATTACTATAAATGCTAAAGAAGTCAGAACGATGTTTCATAAGATAAACCCAACAAAAACGAGTGCAATCATCAATAAACGAAACATAATATCGAGACCCTCCTTTTGTAGCAATTGGAGAAGGCCCCCATACATCAGAGTGAATTAAGTCAAAAGGTGCAAGAGAACAAGAGTTACTTCGATTAAAAGGCAAAGCAGAAAATTTAGCAAGTTTACAACCACTACAATCTGAAATATCATGAGTTTGCAAATTCCCTAAGGTTCCCATTGAAGTTAAGAATCTCAAGCGGGAAGCTGAAACATGACCAAGACGAGAATGCCATAAATAAAAACTAGAGGACGAAGGACACAAGCGAAAAGAAGACAAATCAACACTGGGAGCTGCAAATACTGGTAGCTTTAGCTCATCCAAAACATATAATCCCCCACTTCTACGGCCTATCCCAATCAGCTTCTTGGATTGTAGATCCTGCACATGACAAGAAGTAGAAGTAAAGGACACTGAGTAACCGTAATCACACAATTGACTAACCGAAACAAGATTCATTGTAAGTTTAGGAATGTGATAGACATTAGAAAGAGATAACTGAGATGTAACAACTGAACCAACTCCTGCTAATGGCATAGGAGTGCCATCAGCAGTTGTAACAGAAGTAAATGATACAGGACATAAAGAAACAAAAAATTTCGAATTAGGAGACATATGATGTGAGGCTCCCGAATCTAAAACCCATACAGAGGAAGACATACATGAAGTACTAGGAGGCGACTGACCTATCGGAGAGGAGACAGGCATAGCATGTGACTGTGCAGCAATAAGTTTCTGAAGTTTTTCAGAAAGGGATGCAAGTGTGGGAGTTGAGGATGGTGATCCAAATCCAATGGAATCTGGTGATGGCACAAATGCTGCAGTGTTAAACTGTGGAGGTCGATATGTCCGTGGTTGTGATTGGTTGACAGACTGTGAAGGCTTGAACTGATATTTCTGCTGTTGTGATTGCTGCGTTCTATTGCCCAATTTAGGACATTGAGACTTCCAGTGACCCTTCTGCTTACAAAAACTGCATTCATCAAACCCAACCCTTGAGTATGGTTTGTTCTCATAGGAAGCATGAGGTCTAGATGGGACTGCCAAAACTGACTGAGTAGGTATTGGAAGAATTCCTTTTCCTGACTGAGACTTGAGGCATATCTCATCAGCCAAGAGTTCACTCACTACTGAATCAACAGAAGGAAGCGGAGAACGATGCAATATTGAGCCACGAAGGCCCTCAAAATCATCACGGAGAGCCATCAAGAACTGAACTAAACGTTGCTCCTCTCTATTAGCAATATAAGGTGCACATGCTCGCAGTTCTGCAGATTCTGTAAGAGCTAATTGATCCCAAAGATTTGACATTGCAGAATAGAACTCTTGTACAGTCATATCCTTTTGTTGAAGAGCTCGAATATCAGATTCTAACTGATATTTCTTTGCAAAATTAGACTGTGTATACAGTCTGGACAAGTGTTCCCACACCTCTTTAGCAGTGTCATACTTTGCTAATTGTGTGCCTATGGAGTGCTCAACAGAGTTGTTTATCCATGTGATAATTTTCGAATTATCTACTTGCCAATTCTCAACAAGCTGTGCAAAATTCTCTACCTTATCATCTGTGGGTTTAATAGATGCACCCGAAATATAATTCCACTTCTTTTTCCCAATTAGAAAATTCTTCATCACATAACTCCAATAAGAATAATTTCTGCCATCTAATTTTGCACTAATGGCCTGAAGTGAATCCTCTCTACCACCATCCATTATAAAAATCACAATAATCTATCAAACAAAATTCAACAGATGCAAAATACAACAAAAACCCCCAAATGCAAAATCTGTGAAACCCTAGAAACTGCAATTCATACGAAAATCCAAAAATTATCAAAATCGAAGAGATGCGGAAGGAATACCAGTACGATGCGATGCGAAAACAGATCGAAAAAACAGATGGGATGCGAAAAAGTTGGATCCGCGAAAGCTGTGGATGACATCAAACTAAGTTCCAAAGCTCTGATACCATGTGATAATCCAAGAGAGATTTAAGAGAGAATTTGAGAGAGATTTGAGAGACCAATCTTAGGTTTTCATATAATTGCAAATAGTATCTCATTAGGTTACAAGAAGAGAGATATATATACTAACCTATGAAAAGACTAAACTAACCTTACAAGTCTAATTAATTACACAAATAATAATACATTAATTATATATATATATATATATATATATATATATATATTACTCTAATAGTTAGGACTTAGGAGATTAAATAAGCAATTTTGAACGAATTTGGGCAAATTAAAATCATGGTAGCTCTTCGAAAGTGAGATCTGTGGATAAAAATACTGGATTTTCAAAAAAATAATTTTTTTTTTTAAAAAGTAATGCATATAAATCCCTTTATCACAAAGTGATGGTGGAGGCTCTCATGCAAGTCATGCATCCTCCTCACAATTCAAATCACCCATTTTACAAAACCACACTAAAATTATAAATCAATCTAGCTTTTCTATCTTCCACTTACGCAATCCACCATCTCCACCATTTTCGATTCTGAAAAACTCATCAAACCAAAAACCAACCAGATTTTGAGTCACCCATCTCAAATCTAGGCGGAGAAGGTATTTCTTTGACTCTTACAGGTGAAATGGCTCTTGCTTTTCCCTTTTATTTTTATTTTTCTGTTTTAATAATGCATAGTAATATTGAACTATTGCTCCTATCATAACTTTGTTTACTCTAAGGGTGTATCTGTAGAAAAATAATTTTAATTCATCTCGTTGCAATTATGTCAAACCTCAAAGGTGCGGATGCAATTCCCCCAATCAATATCTAAAAATATAATTTACTTTCCGCTTAGTCTAATTATATAATAAATATACAAATATTTAATCACTGCAAAAAAATTTTGCAAAGAGAAACATATGGGTGATTTTTTTTAAGGGATACAATTACAACATTAATAACTGTCAGGACCCACCGAAATTAATCACTAAAAGTACGGTCCGGACATCTACTCCTATAATGGGAGACATCTACTCCTACAATAAGGAGAGAAAACTACCTATATATGCTGGTAAATATGTATGGTGAGAATTGAACCCTCACCATTGAGGTGAGAGGGAAATACATTAACCACTTTACTATAAGTGGATATATTATTTAAATCTCATGATTAGGGCCAGCCTTAGGCCTGAGAGCCGAGGGCCAAGGCATTAGGCCTAAAGGGGCCTAGTTTTTATATAAGGATAATAGTAATAATGGTTGAATCGGACGAGTAATATAAGGCTAATAGCAATAAAAGGGCCCAATTTTTTTTTTTTTTTTTTATAAAAGGCTAATAGTTTTGGACTACTAAAAAGTCAGGGCTGCCCTGCTTATGATATAGTATGGGAGTAAATGAGATTGACCACTCAGGTCATAGATGTGATTTGAATGAAAATATACATGATTCATACAACACATCTAAGACTTTCTCCTATTTTTTAAGAAAAATTGCACAAATTTCCCCCGAGTTTAAGTGATATTGCACTCAACGGTAACTTTTACTATAATTACACAAATATCCCTTATAATCTGTTTACCACAATTAAATTTGACGTTTAACTGACCCTAAACCGAAAAATAACCAAACTATCATTCAGATAATTATTTAATTATTATTTTATTTTTCGGTAAAAGTTATTAAATAACTATTTGAAGGGCAGTTTGACTGATCCTGAACTGAAACATGGTCATTTGAAGGGTGATTTGACTAAACCAAAAAATAATTTAATAACCACTTTCTTGAATTAGTTAGTCCACCCGTTAGTCAACGGATTCTAGGGAATGTTTGTGTAATTATAATAAAAGTTGTCATTGAATTCAATATTACCTAAATTCGAAGGAGTTTGTGCAATTTTTCCATTTTTTTTTTCTTTCTATAATGATACTTGTAAATTTATCTATTTAAAGACAATATTCTATGTATCATACATCTTTCATTCAGTTTACATCATGTGGTATAATTAATCAATCATATTAAATTTACATGACACATGACATAACTGAATGAAAGATGGACTTTGGTCATCATATATATTTTTCACTTTCTCATTAGAAAATCATCTAAGTATATATGCAAATAGTAATGTAAACAAATATCATCAGTCTATAGGATAGATGTATCTGGGATATGTAAATAATATTTTGTTCTCCACGACATATATATCTTTTAAAAAAGTGATATTTTACCGTAAAGAAAATATTTTATAATCCATGATAAAAGGGTGTTACAAATATTATCGTGGGAAAAAGTTTTGATATTAGTAATAACTATTGTAAAAATCTTTTTATCGCAAATCATTTGTGACAAAATACTTAAAATTTAGTGTACAAAATTTAAAAATTTTAATAGTTATCACGAATTATTATCCAAAATAAAAATATCAAGTCAAATATAACATTTTCTGTTTGTAATGATAGTCAACTATCAATAATACTCTTATACAATAACTAGTTAATTGCAAACCATTTTTTTTTTTGGATTACTTGCATTAGAGACAAACGCCTATTGGTGGGATGGTATTGTTTGAGGTCACTTGTGGTGCACCTCTGAGAGATATTTCGAAACACACAAAAGGAGGAGAAGATTTTATTTCTCTCTTTATCAACTTACACCACTCCACACAATTCAATACAAACTTCATTCCTTTATATAGGAAATGAGATAAACAAAAAATAAAATAACAATAAAAAAACACATGCAGATTACAGCTGGGGAGATAAGGGTTGTTGGAGTCAATTAGTTGAATGTGGTAGTTGAGTCAATATTGCATGGCTTCTAGCAAGTTTAATTTCAACAATGGTGGATGGCTTCTAGAGGGTCAAGAATGGTGAATGACTTCTAGAGGCAAGTTTATTTTTTTCAACATCCCCCTTTAAACTTGACTCTCATTGTTTCGTCATACCTAGCATGGACTTCAATCTTGAAAACACATCATGTTTGAGTGGCTTAGTGAAAATATCAGCAACCTGATCATATGTCCTGCAAGAAACTAGTTTCACCTCTTTGTTCTTCACATGCTCTCTGATGAAATGATACCGTGTATCAATGTGTTTGCTTCTCTCATGAAATACTGGATTCTTTGCTAATGCAATCGCTGACCGATTGTCGATGTAAATCTCTGTAGGATTAACTTGTGGAAATCCTAAGTACTCCAACACATTCTTTGATCCATATACCGTGACAGACAGCTGAGCATGCAGCAACGTACTTAGCTTCACATGATGACAGTGTCACAATAGCTTGCTTTTTGAATGACCATGTGAATGCTGTATCTCCCATAAAAAACGTAAAACCTGTCGCGCTTTTACGTTCATCCAGATCTCTTCCCTAATCACTATCTGAATAGCCAGTCAACCTGCAATCTTCACATTTTGTATACAACATACCATCATTAATGGTACCTTTTATATAACGGAGTATCCTTTTTGCTGCATTTAGGTGAGATTGATCAGGAGTCTCCATGTATCTGCTGACTAATCCAACTCCATAGAGTATATCTGGCCTGGTACACGTCAAGTATCTCAGACTTCCAAATAAGCTTGTAACACCCCCTGACCCGACCCGACTGGATAGACCCAGGGAGCGTTACCGGGTTTTCAAAACTCTTTCTCAATTCACTTCATAAATTTTCAAACCATTGTGAGCCCATCAAATAAATTTTCAAACCATTAGAAAACCGCATAGTTTATAATTTAAAAACATTTTCGAGTGAGCCCATCGAAATACACTTTTTACAAAAATTTCGGCAGAGTTTCCTTTGTTTTTCGGATTTCCCAAAACCTGTTTTCAACAAAATAAATCCAACACAATTTAATAACAACACTTCTATATTCACTTTCAAACCAATGCGCACTCTACCGTTTAGTGCGACTTTTCAAAAACAAAATATAATAATTCATAAATTAAATATTTACAAACCTTTACAAATAAAAATAGAAACCATAATATTATTTACAAAACATATATATACATATCGAATGTACAGACTTCTGTATATGCATGCGAATCCAAGAATAACATACAAAATTTTATAACTACCCAATAACGGTCGAGACTCTGACTTTTTCAATCTGCAGGTGCCTCCTCTCTACTCTTGCTGTCCTTCAAGATCCCTGTTACCTACGCGTTATAAAAACAACTAACGCGCTAAGCATATAGCTTAGTGGGTGTACACTAAACTCATTTATTAAACTCATAAATAACTTTTCATAATAAACATACAAAAATAAATCGGGTAAAATTATTTCAAGAAACAACTCATTTCAATTTACAATCCATACAAAACCAAACCATAAATAGTTTATAAATAAACATATACTTATAATCATATCACTCCATCCACTTCAATTCTGGCCCTCTAGAATACTCAACATAAACTAGGACTGGAATATGGGTCGTTCGACCACAGTGACTGTCTGTTGAACATAACTCCCACCCTAGGACGAATCCTAAGAGTGGTACGTATCTCCCTACCCTAGAACCGAGGGTTCGGACCCTAGAGAGGTACATATCTCCCCATCCCAAGAACAAATCCTTAGGAGGGTACGTGTCTCCCTACCCTAGGACGAATCCGTGAGGAGGTACGTGTCTCCCTACCCCTGGACGAATCCATGAGGAGGTACATAATAAATCATCAATAGCAATGTCAATGTCGGTGCAGTACTGCTCACTAAACCCAGCTGGTATACCAACCTCCTATATCCATTTCTATGTCTAAGTATCCTAGGGCCGTTTCGATAACACATGTTCAAATATTCACTATAATTTATAAATCCATGGCAACTCAATAAATATACCATTCACACAATATTCGTCAAATATACATTAGGTTTTCATGGAAAATAAACAATATTCATACAAAAGTCTAAATCCAGTATTTTTAACGAAATCGTAATAATCGAAATACGATCAAAATGCGATCTCAATTAAAATCATTCCAAGAAAAACAATAGAGACATATAATCAATAGGGTATTTAAATAAAGTGTAGATTCAGACTAAAAATACATAATACGTTTTGTAAAGAGTTCGAAAACGAGTGTACACCAACCTGGATACCGTTTCCTTTCGACAAATCGCGTTTTTAGGTTTCTTTTTCCTCCCCTTTCTCTTCCTCCTTCACTTTCCTCTTCTCTTTCCTTCCTCTTTTCTTCTTCTTCTTCTTTTTCTTCCTCTTCTTTCTTCTTTCTTC
Organism: Xanthoceras sorbifolium; assembly: GCA_003430845.1. NCBI lineage: Eukaryota > Viridiplantae > Streptophyta > Magnoliopsida > Sapindales > Sapindaceae > Xanthoceras > Xanthoceras sorbifolium. Next base: position 30,507,300 of record CM010618.1, read on the forward strand.
TTTCTTCTTCTTCTTCTTCTTTCTCTTCTTTCTTCTTTTTCTCTTCTTTCTTCTTTTTCTCGGTCTCTCCCTCTCTCTTTTCCTCTGTTTTGTTTCGTTGGCTTCTGTGAGAAGCCAAATTTTTTTTATATTATTTCGGTCGTTGCGACCGTCGTCGCAACCTGTGGTCGCGCCATCAGGTCGCGTTGCTCACTGGAGCAACTCTACCGCCTTCATCGCGAGCACACCTCGCGGTGCTCTGGTCGCGCTGGTGGTCGCCATGCTCACTACCCGAATTTCATTTTTTCATCGCGAGCAGTTCATCTCGACCTGTGGTCGCGGTGACCAGGTCGCGGTGCTCACTGCCAAGAATTACCATTTTTCATCGCGAGCAGCTCATCGCGATCTGTGGTCGCGGTGAGTGGTCGCGATACTCACTGTCTCAGTTTTTCACTCTTCTCTTCGTACATCGTTTTCGACCGTTCAATTTGGTCCACCTGAAAACCATAAAAATAAACATATATTTAATTACGTTTTGCACCCCTCATATCATAAATTTTATATCCATATATGCAAAATTAATAATTCGAAATCCGGGATGTTACAAAGCTCTTGAAATAGGTCGGATCAACATCTCCTCTTTCATTCTTTCTTAACTCTAATCCTGTTTCTACTGGAGTTGTAACAGGATTACATTTTTTCATACCAAATCTTTTCAGAATTTCTTTAGCATAGATACTCTGGGAGATGAAAATACCTTTTTCACTCTGCACAACTTCAATTCCGAGAAAATGAGCCATTAGACCAATGTCAGTCATCTCAAATTCTTTCACCATTCTCAGCTTGAAATCTTCAAACATGGCTGGATTGTTGCCGGTGAAGATCAAATCATCAACATATAGGTATGCATATAACAAACTTCCATAAGTTTCTTTCTTCAAATACAGTGCATGCTCATACGGACATTTATCAAATCCGTTTTTCTGGAAGTAATCATCAATCCTTATGTTCCATGCATGAGGTGCTTGCTTCAGACCATATAGAGCTTTCTTCAGTCTGTATACTTTATCTTCTCTGCCTTTCTTCACATATCCAGGTGGTTGTTCCACATAGATTTCTTCTTCAAGAAAGCCATTCAGGAATGCTGACTTTACATCAAGTTGGTAAATTTTCCAACTTCTCTGGGCTGCCAAAGATATTAGCAATCTGATGGTCTCTAGTCTGGCAACTGAGGCAAAGACTTCTCCGTAATCAACTCCTTCCTTTTGCTTATAGCCTTTTACTATAAGTCTTGCTTTGGATCTCTAGACCTCTCCTTTGGCATTTCTTTTTGTCTTGAAGACCCATTTCACTCCGATGGTTTTTCGACCTTTTGGGAGATTAGTCAACTCCTATGTCTTATTCTTTTCAATGGATTGAATCTCTTCATCCATTGCACTTCTCCATTTTCCTTCTTAGTTAGCCTCTTCAAAGCTAACTGGATCACTTGTCATCAGCAGACAATACAGAGTAATATCTTCTTCCACCTGTTCTATATCTTCATACAGATCTTCCAGACTACGTGTCCCTCTAGGCCTCATATCCGAGAGTTCACATTTAATTGTTAATGGAGCATCATACCTTTGTGGTGAAGGGAAACCACGTTGAGGAGTCTGCTGATCTCTGGGTATTTGTGGCTCTATAGCCACTTCTGTTGTCTCTCATTCATGTACTAACTCTGTACTTGTGGAAGCTTTAGTCTGATCCCAATTTCATGATTCATTTTCTTCAAAAATGACATCCCTACTGAAGATTACTTCTTGGTGACGGGGTTGTATCGGTAACCCATAGTTCTGTCACCGTATCCAACCAGGATACATTTTTCTCCTTTATCTTCAAGCTTGGTTATTCTTGCTTCTGGGACCTTAATGTAGGCAATGGAGCCAAAAATTCTAAAGTGGCTCACACTTGGTTTGTGAGTGCTCCATACTTCATGCGGTGTCTTTGTATTAAGACTCTTCGTAGGACATCTGTTTAGTAAGTATACCGCATATGAGACTGCTTCAGCCCAAAAAGTTTTAGGCATATTTTTATCCTTTAACATGCTTCTGGCCATGTTAAGGATTGTTCGATTCTTCCTTTCAGTTACACCGTTTAACTGAGGAGTATAAGCTGGTGTAAATTGATGTATGATTCCTTGTTGCTTGAGAAATTCCTAGAAAGCACCTGCAGTGTATTCTCCACCTTGATCTGATCTCAGTGTTTTGATGTAGTAGCCACTTTGCTTCTCCACCAGAGTTTTAAATTCTTTGAAATAACCAAATACTTCAGACTTCCTTTTAAGGAAATAAACCCAAGTCTTCCTGCTGTAGTCATCAATGAAGGTAAGAAAGTATTGATTCTGTCCATTTGATACCGGCGTCAATGGACCACACACATCTGTGTGAACGAGCTCAAGTGGCATGGTTGCTTTCCAATTTACCTCATTTCCGAAGCTATTTCTGTGTTGTTTGCTGAGAACACAACTTTCACAGATCTCATTAGGGTGATGGATGTTTGGCAATCCTTTCACCATCTTCTTACTTTCCAGTTGCTTCAAACTTTCAAAATTGAGATGTCCATACCTAAGATGCCATAGCCAGTCTTTGTCATTGATGATGGCTATTAAACACCTTGGCGTATCATGATGAATTGCGAGAGGAAACATCCTGTTCTTCGTCATCTGGACTCGAGTAAGCAGCTTTCCTCGAGCATCTGTAATGGTGAGTTGCATATTTTGAAGGTTAATGTGATAGCCTTTCTCCAAGAGTTGTCCGAGACTTAGGATGTTTGTCTTCATGTCTGGAACATAATAAACATTGGAGATGCAAGCATGATCTCCATTCTTCTGCTTGATCATAACATCTCCCTTTCCTTGGATAGGGATTTTAGAGAGGTATCCAAATGAGATTTCTCCATGAACTTTCTCATCAAGTTCAGCGAATAAGTCTTTTCTGCCAGTCATATGGTTGATGGCTCCAGAATCAAGAAACCAAACATTTTGGTTTTGATAGGTTGAGTTGTGTGCCATCAACATCAACGATTCTCCTCCAACTTGCTCTTTTTTTGCAAAGTTAGAACTTTCATTTACCTCATTTGGGTTCCCTCTACACTCGTTGCTATAGTGGCCATATTTGTGGCAATTATAGCATTGGACATTTCTTTTATCAATGATTGGACGGTTGTTGTATCCGCCTCTTCCTCCTCGTCCTCTTCCTCGTGGGACATAGTTCTGATGTCCACGTCCTCCTCTATATGTGTCTCTTCCTCCTCTGCCTCTACTTCTGGTTTCTGAACCTCTTCTACGAGATCCTCTACCTCGTTCTCTTCCTTGTTGTGAGGTTCTTCCTTGTTCGTATCTTTTTTCATTGATGGAGAGCTTTGACTGGAGAGCTTGCTCCAATACTCTGTCGTCACTTCTTCTTGTGACTTTCTGCTCATGGGCTTGCAATGAACCCACTAGTTCTTCAACGGACATTATCTCAAGATCTTTTATTTCTTCAAGGGCCACAACAATGAAATCAAACTTTGGATCTAATGATCGCAAGATTTTCTCCGAAATTCTCATGTCTGTGAAAGTTTCTCCATTTCTTCTTAGTTGATTCGCAACGACCATCACTCGTGTATAGAATTCAGCAATGGATTCATTTGATTTCATTCGTAGGGATTCAAACTCCCCCCGTAATGTTTGAAGGCGGATCCTTTTCACTTTGTCAGCACCTTTGTAAGTTTTGAGAAGGGTGTCCCAAACTTCTTTTGATGACTTAGCGAATGCTATGATCTCGAACGTCGCTTCGTCCAGTCCTTGATAGATTATGGACTTTGCTTTACAATCCTTCTTTCGATCGGCTCTTAGAGTTGTTGCTTGAGCTTCTGTTAGGGTTCTTTTAGCTTCTTTGGATGCAAATTCTGTATATCCATCTTCTACAATCTCTATAACATCTTGAGAGCCTAGTAGAGCTCTCATTTGTATGCACCAATTGTCATAGTTGTCTTTGGTGAGTTTTGGAATGACAATATGCGTGTTATTGTTGGCCATCAAGACTTGAAGTGCTTAGAACACTAATTTAGAGTCTGAATTTGCAAAAATGGAGTGCACAGTTGCGTCCGAAATGGTCCAAAACCTTGGAAGCCACTCTGATTTTGTCAAAAAATGAGTTCGGAAGCTTCTGAAACGGGCGGTCAAACTTTTTGGGAAAAGTCAACCGCTGATAATGGAATATTCCCTTGACGGACGAAATATTCTAGCCGGTATAACGGCATTAGTGATGTCAGCAACTGGGTCCGGCAACGGGTCGAACATAGATCAAATACCGGGTCGGGGTCGGGTCGGATTTCGCAAACGGGCGAAGAAGACGACCGGAGCGTGTAGTTCACTCTCCAACTTCAAATGGCGCGTGTGGACTCTCTGGAACTCCAATTTGGGTGAGGTTCTCACCGTTGAACTCGTGGGGACGAGTAGAATACTCTGGGATGCTCAAAAATAGATTTTGAGCACTTTGATTTCCGGGTAAATTCATCTTTGGCCTCTGTTCTTCGTATTTCTGGTTCTCCTGCGCTCTGATACCACTATTGGTGGGATGGTATTGTTTGAGGTCACTTGTGGTGCACCTCTGAGAGATATTTCGAAACACACAAAAGAAGGAGAAGATTTTATTTCTCTCTTTATCAACTTACACCACTCCACACAATTCAATACAAACTTCATTCCTTTATATAGGAAATGAGATAAACAAAAAACAAAATAACAATAAAAAAACACATGTAGATTACAGCTGGGGAGATAAGGGTTGTTGGAGTCAATTAGTTGAATGTGGTAGTTGAGTCAATATTGCATGGCTTCTAGCAAGTTTAATTTCAACAATGGTGGATGGCTTCTAGAGGGTCAAGAATAGTGGATGAGTTCTAGAGGCAAGTTTATTTTTTCAACAACGCCATGCTGAAAAGGTACAAACCTGCGTATATACACACGGAAATGGCTTTTTATTATCTTATAACATAATCAACCACAGCACACACTACTAAACTAGTTAGCTAGTTCCAAAACCTTACACATCTCTAGCTAGTTTTTCTAGTTGAAAGCACTCAAGACAGTTGACTAAATATTATACTCTTTATCTATCGGTCACAGCATAACAGCCCTAGCTAACTCTCAAACACATCCCTTAATTAACCTGAAGACTCAAATTTCTTTGTAGAATCATCGTTTACTTTAATCGTTTTGCTGTTGTCAAGCTGTTTCTCAGTCTTTGATGCTGCCAAATCCCTAGTATTGATGTGCGGAGGCCTGCTCGAGCTCCCTGCTGGTCGAGGAGGTTTTGCGAGGCTTCTGGTGTGCGAGCGAGGAAGCAGAAAATACGTACGCATATATATATATATATATAATTAGTTAGTATGCAGGGTGTGATCAAAAGCTACAAATAAACTGGATAAAAGCTGAAAAGGAAGATATATATTAAAGAGGCTATTCTTGATATTCATCTTTTCAGTAGCATGCATATATGCATGTGCGTCTCCAACAAACTACAAACTACACGAAACTAAAGAAAGTTTAACGTACGTACATAATCATATTCCCACTTCTTTGCTTGTATGGCTTGAAATTGGGAAGCTGGAGCATGGTTTTTGGAATCATAAAGCCACCCACCAGAAGAGCCATTTTGGGAACTATTTTTTCTCCCTAAAAAACTGCTCTACAACTAATAACTACTTGGTGAGTTCCAAGCGATAATTGAGATATATTCTGTTGGGAAAATTACCTCCCCAAAATCTCCCTAAAAATATGCTAAATATCATAAATAACAGAGAAATAAAATAGAAAATAATAACAATCACCACAACACAATAATTTATGTGGAAAACTTCAAAAACAGGAGAAAAACCACGGCCCTTAGAAAGAAATTCACTATGTGATAAATTGTTACAATCACACAAACTATTTTATCAAAACTACCACACCAATACACTCACACTCTCTCAAAGCATATAATAATTCACAGCTTTCTACACTCTAAAATAAGAGAAATAAGAAAGGAATTTAATTAGAATTAAATATGTAGTAGCCTAAATCTGTCAGGCCCAAATACAAGCGAGGGTCTGGCCCAGAAGCCCAAAATTGTGTCACAAGACCAGGCCCAGAGCAAAAAATGGTCAAACTACTTGGCCCAATCTCCTTGGTCAAAAATGATCAAACCACATGAACCCATTGCCTTGGTCGCACGACGACCCAGCTATGATCACTATACGGTGGTTCAAATAAAGACGATCATATGAATCCATGATGCCTACACCTTAAGAACTCTCATGTCGTACGACACTTGACAACCCTCACATCGATCCAAGCAGTAACAGGGAAGTAACTCTAAAACATCCACTCGGGAAAGATCCTATATCGCACGACATGATACCATGATCGTCTCGGGTCAATGTTCAGTCAACATGTCGCACGACACGAAATCATAATTGTCTCAAGATAAATAGTCAAAACAACATGTCGCATGACACAAACTCTCCTTGGATCTATAGGGAACCAAATCATGATCTACTTTTAATAAAGGCGGTCCTACAAACCATGATTGAAATATAAACGGCTAAATCAAAGACAACATCCATGAACTTCCTGGATTGGGGGGAGCAATAAGAAGGAAATGATGAAATCTCTCAATGGGCAAAAACACCACCCCCCTATAAATGAAGGATAGATTGCCAAAAACGGAGGACTCACATCTTATAACATCTAATACTCAGACAGCATTCTCCGGTCAATATTCACGATCTCCGGCCATCTTCCGATCATAATCCAGTCAGCCGACCCTACATCTCCTTCAATCAGGAAGGTCTTGACTGCCAGGTTCAACAGGAAGTATTTCTCATTCTTCTCAGTTTACAATCATTATCTACTTACTAGCATTTGCTAACTTGACCGTCGTAGTGACTTTGGCCGGCACCGCCCTGATGTCCCAAACGTCCTACGGGTCACGTGCGTTCTGTCTTTGCAAGTTGTAGTGCCCCGTGTCCCTGAGCAATTTTTGAGGACTACAATTTGGCTCCCACCTGTGGGGCATGACGATCCTTGAACGAGCAAAGGTAGAACGCGGCAAATCCGACTATGTCGTCCGACGATTTTCATCACGACGCAATGGAGGTTAGGATCCAACTCCTCATATCTCAGATGCAAGAGAACACCCACTATACCCGCCCATTTGGAGACGCTTCAACGTCCCAGCTCGTGCCATTCGATCAAGCCACCCACACTACCTACTACGCTCCAATTCGCCCAGACGAACAAGGTACCACGGCAGGCAACCTCGATCCAATCCTTGTAGGTATGGAACCTAACATTCGAGCCTTAGACAGAGCGCATACTGTCGCACGACATCCAGTAGTCAACTCGTCGAACGGAACAGGTAGACATCGATTAGAGGGCATGGCAAGGGCAGCGCAAGAGGTACCACATATTTCCACCCCCAATGGCAACGTCGGCTCAACCCAACAAACTGTCCCGCTACAGGGAACATCATCTTGTCCCTCGCATTCAGCCCCGTCGAACTCGAACCTAAATCTTGAACCAGCATTGGCTAACCCTGACTTGGCGCGAAGGTTCGCAGAGATGGAAGCGTTCATCCAATGCATTCCGGGAATGCCCGCTTCTATAAAGAAAAGTGCAGCTAATAGCTTTGCCGACTCTCCATTCATCAACGCGATAGCATTGGTGGAGATGCCAAGAAAGTTTAACTTTCCCGGTATGAAGCAGTACGACGGGACGACAGATCCCGATGACCACATTACGCAGTATCAATAAAGAATGTTCATCGCTGCCATCCCACGAGACCTAAGGGAAGCATGCATGTGTAAAGGCTTCGGCCCGAGCCTCGTAGGTCCAACCCTGCAGTGATACACCAACCTCCCCAATGTTTTCATCAACTCTTTCGCCCAACTCACGGATACCTTCGTAGAGCAGTTCGCTAGCATTCAGAAGTTGGAAAAATAATCCGACAACCTCTACACAATCAGCCAAAGGAGGGACGAACGCCTACGCGACTTTGTGGGCCGCTTCAACAACGAAAAGGTCTCCATCCCTCATTGCAACCAGGCGACGGCCATATCTGCCTTCTGTAAGGGCCTGCTCTATGTGTAACATCCTTAATTTCGAAAAAATATGAAAAGTATGGTTGAATTAATCTTGAGTATGTGAATATGATATTTATGATTTGAGGGGTGGAAAATGTAGAAAAATTTTGGCAGAGTGTACCGCGACCCAACTCGCGACCAGGGATCGCGATAGCTGCTCGAGATGAAAATGGAGAAATTGGACTAGTGAGCATCGCGACCGAGCGACGCGACCACCGCTCGCGATGGCCCAAAAATTTTTTAAAAAATAAGCACCGAGTGGATTGAAACGGTGGAGCTTCATAAAATCCACCAGCACAGAAGAACCAAAGAAAAACAGAACAGAACCAGAACGGGAGAGAAGAGAAAAGAGCAAAGATAAAGAAGAGAGAGAAAGGAAAGAATAAGAAGAAGGAAAAAAGAAAAAGAAGAAGGAGAAAAGAGAAGGAGAAAAAGGAAAAGAGTAGGAGGAAGTGTTCAGGTTCGGTGTACACGTGTTTTTCGATTTTTTTTCGTTTTCTAGAATATTTTGGATTAATTGAATTTGATTCATTTTGAGTTATTTGGATTATATTGATTATAGTTTATTGTTTGAAATCGATTTTGGACTGATTTGATTTATAATATAGTTTATATTCGAAATATTGATTGTGAATCCTATTCTGAATTGATTTGAATACGTTTTGGTTCTAATAGTGTTATGGAAATATATTTTTATGGAAATATATTGTTGAAAGTGATTTTAATTATATTATAATTGTGAAACGTATCGAAAAATGATTTTGGCGCATTTTGATTCGATATGGAATTATGAAATACGTATGAATATATTCTTGGATTGATTTGACATGATTATTGATTTAGAAATATATTCATATATTTCCGTTATATGATATTTGAATTTCAAATATATATATATATATATATATATATATATATATATATATATATATATATCGATATGAATTGAAATTGAATAAGTTGAATTCGATGATTCTGAAATAAATGAAATATCTTGACATTGGATTTGAGAAAATATTTTGGCTCTGTGTGTATAAACATAGATATGGATATAGGAGGTTGACATGTCAATTGGGTTTCTGTCTGAACAATACTGTGCCAATATATTCTGTTTGTACCACCCTTCTTAGGGTTCTGTCATGGGACATTTACAGCGGGTGATTCCGTTAGTGTTCCATTTTGATCTGATGTTCAGCGGCTCGCCCGTTTGCGTCTGATGCCGAACAACCCGTAATCCAGTCCGATAATTTATGTTTTGTATGTCATGAGCCTAGTCTGAAAACTGATTTGTTATATGAAAGCATTTGAGAAATTATGAAGATTTTGTCTGTTGATTGATTTTGAATACTGTATTTATTGAGAATATGATTTGATTTGAATGAGCCCCATATATGATTTAATTATATGTTATTTATAGTTTTATCGAAAATAGATAAACTTATTTGATATAGTATATTTGGATATACAATTTTGTGTACATCTACTAAGCAATATGCTTATCGTGTTGAGTTTTCTCACATGTAGATAACAGAGGTTCCAAAGGAAATAAAGACAAAGAAGAGTAGAGACTGCATAAAAAGAGTTTGGAGTCACATCGTTCCTACATATATTTTGGTAGTCCTTTTGTAATAAGTATATATGTTTTGATACAGCATGCATATACAATAAATATTTGTAAATATTTGAGGAGCTTCCGCTATGTAAATATTTTATTATATGTTTATGTTATGTGAATATTTATGAACTATATTGTGATAAATTAATTTGGTAAGTCGCACTATATTTGGAAAGGTGTGCAAAAGTGATTTGAGATTTAGAAGTTGATTTTTATGAATTTTAATTGTAAACAGGTTTTGGAAAGTCAAAAAAACAGAGGAAACTCTGACAAGATTTTTAGAAATTTATTTGGACTATTTTCAGATGTTTTTAATATAGTTTTAAATTATGGTTATATAAAAGTAAAAAGTAAGAGTTTAGTATATCGTAGCACTCCCTGATTCGGTCCGAATGGATTGGGTCAGGGGGTGTTACACTATGATTCCGACCTATACAAGGAGCTCACCAAGTACCCTTACAAGACGATGGAGGACGTCCTAGCCAAGGCATGGGCACAGATAAAGTGGGAAAAAGACGAAGTAAACTATAAACCTAACAGATCGAACAACAGGGAAGACAGGTCGAGTAGGAGAGTCGAACAGCGAATAAACGACAGACATGTCGAACCATACCCGACAATACCCCGGAGGGACGGCCGAATAAGATACGAACACCGGCTCGACGATAGACCCCCAAGACCATTCGACCGACCAAAGAGCAGATTGCCAGAATATAATTTGAACATCAAACCAGAAGAGGTAATCGCCGTCCTCAAAGGAATGGGTGGATCAGTTAGATGGCCAGACAAGATGATGAGCCCGTCGGATCAAAGTGGTACAAATTTCATGGCGACCACGGCCATCGAACAGAGCACTGCATTGCACTACGACTGGAAATGGCAGAACTACTCAAGAAGGGCCACCTTAAGGAATTCCTGACTGACAAAGGTAAGAAGACTTTTTTTAGCAAGGACAGGTTACACGACATTGGTTCAATTCCACCACCAGAACCCCCTAAACACGAGGACTCTGAATGTCATCTCTGGCGGGTCCGAAGTAAATGGAGTCACTTACTCAGAAGCGAAGCGTCCTGCGCGACAAGCCGGATGCATTAAAGTCCGACAAACTCTTCCGGCGGACCCGACTTACAATTATCCAATCAGTTTTAGCAATGACGAGCACACAGACCTATTCAACCCCCACCATGATGCGCTGGTCATCTCATTAACAGTGGCGAACTGCCTGATTAAGAGGATCCTAGTGGACAACAGGAGCTCAACAAATGTACTCTTCCTCGGTGCACTAAGGGAGATGCACATCGACGAGAGTAACATCGTACGCCGCTCGATGACACATTCAAATGCGTGGGAATAAATTTCAAGTGTAGGATGTGTCGAAGTAATAAAATTTCCGTAAGTACGGAGTCGAATCCACAAGGAAATGGAGGTATTAATTCTAAAACTAGAGATTATACTAAAACGGTAAAATAAATCAAGGATGTTTTTGGGGTTTTAACTAAACTACAATTAACTACTAAAACAATAAAATAAAGCGAGACGGAATATATGGAGGATAATGCTAGGTGGTCACACGGTCCCAATCCCGGATAAGGAAACTATTGACTATTATGAAGCACGTTATTAACAAGAAATGAATTGAGTAGTTTAGGCACACCACATTGCATTGGTCCCGCAATGATATTGTAATTCCAATTAAACGCACCTATTGGTCCTAGAGTACATTCAATTGGAAACCCTTAACTAATCTAATTCCCTAGATCAATTCAATAATGTCGTATCAAAATTAATCTAGCCGTTGAACTTAGAGTACATTAAGCTCTATTGCATCCTACTGATTTATCATGTAAGATCACAATATTTATCAAATTGGTTCTCATCAAGAAGTTCGCAATCTGCTTTCACAATCGCAACGCATGAGAATTAAATCAAAGTGATAATATAAAAATTTATTCAATAATATCAAATTGCTATTAATCAAGATACTTGCAAACTACTTTCGTAAATACATAGACACAAGAATAAATTGCAATCAATATACTGAAATATTACTCTAAGTCAATATTATGAAATAATCAAAAATATATTACATATATTCAAGAACTTGCAAACTACTTTCTTTATTCATGGAACACAAATAAATACTAATCATGCATAGAACAAGAATCAATTGCAACATATAAAATATAAACTCAAATTTAAATCCTTGCAAATAAATATTAAAATATATACATAATCAATAATTCTGAAAATCTGTTCATTGATCCATAAATCACCTAACAAGAGTTCTAACTACTCATAATCATCAATGAACAATCAAAAGAAGAATAATGAAATGAAATACAACCCATCGAAGCTCTCAAGAGTCGAAATCCCGCTTTGGTCCGGCTGGAACTTCTCCACTTTCGATCTTCGTCTTCATCGATGAACAATCGATCAAATCCGAGTATTTAGCCTTTAAATGATGTTTGGAGATAATGTGTGGTGATGAGTTGTGTTTTGGAGGAGCAAAATGGGTGAAGAATCACCCTTGGAGCAACTTAGGAGCTGCCCCTTTTCTATTTCAGACCGTGCTCTCCTTCTGTCTAACAGTTGCTGCGTTTTCTATTTATAGCAGCAAGTTAGGGCTGCTATTTTTACCGCCGCGACCAACGGTCGCGCCGCTTGGTTGCGGTGCTCACTGGTTACTGCTTCCTTCTCCGCGCAAGCACAATTGCAAGCATCTCCTGGTCGCGTTTCCTGCTGGAGCTACTGTCTTCTCTTTACCGCAAGCTATTCATGCGAGCAGTGGTCGCTGGCTTCTCCTCACGTTACACACTACCTGGTCTAGTCTTCTTCACAGCGAGCTAATAACCGCGACCACTGGTCGCGTGTGGCGGTCGCGGCACCTGCTGCTTCTGTTTTTCTTCTTTACACGAGCAGCTGCTGGTTCTTACACGAGAAATGGCAGCTCCAAACAATTGAATTGCTACATGTGTATTTTAAAATTCTTGTCTTCTTTTGCACGTGAAAACTAATTTTGGAGCTTTTCTTCATGCTAGGTGGCAGCTACTGGTTATTTGTTTTTAAGTTACCATGGACAAAGTGGCTTATCTCCAAATGGTCCATGAATTGTTCGATTTTACCTCGATTCAACATATATTCGCTTAATTCACGGGAACTCAATTAATAGCTGCACAAGTTCACAAAACACATCAAATGTACCAAAAATACTCGAAATTACAATTAAAAGATACGGTTCAAGGGATATAAAAATATAACAATTATCGACTGATCACTCGACCATATTGGTGGGATTCAACGGGGAACATAAGAACACAATCGAGGAAATTGTCCTTCCCGTCTACGCGAAAGGAATCAACCTGAACACACGCTTCCTCATCCTTGACTGCCCGTCATCCTACAATATAATAATGGGTCGCCCATGGATTCATGAGATGAGGGCTGTCCCTTTGATATATCACCAGGTCATCCGTTTTCCCACCAAATGAGGAGTCCACGAGATCCGAGGGCAACAGAAGACCTCGCGGGATTGCTACCAACACACTCTAAAAACAAGGTCGTTCGACTTATAGCAATTACAGAGCGCAAGCACCGCAACCAATAAGGACGGACTGGAAATGGAAGAACTCGACGAAGTATCCATACATCTGAACTTCCCAGACCATAAAGTTAGTATCGGCTCCCGCCTCCCACAAGATATCAGAACAAAGTTAATCAGTTTCCTAACGGCCCAACACGACAGCTTCGTATGGTCCCACACTGACATGACCGGCATTAACCCTGAAGTCCTAGTGCATAGACTATAGGTAGACCTAGATTACCTAGACCTAGATTACCTGCCCGTAAAGCAAAAACGAAGGAAGTTCGCGCCTGAACGTAACAAAGTTATCAACGAAGAAATCCAAAAGCTAATCGACATTGGCTTAGTGAGAGAAGTGAATTACCTAGACTGGCTTGCGAACGTAGTAGTAGTGAAGAAGAAGAACGGAAAATGGCGAGTCTGCATCGACTTCAGAGACCTCAATAAGGATTGCCTCAAAGATTCCTTCCTTTTGCCACATATCGATATGATGGTGGATGCTACACTGGGCCACGAACTATTAAGCTTCATAGATGCATTCTCCGGCTACAACCAAATCCTCATGCATCCGGACAACCAGGAAAAAAAACTTTCTTCATCACGGAGCGCGGCATTTGTTGCTACAAAGTGATGCCCTTTGGCCTCAAAAACGCCGAGACAACCTACCAAAGGTTAGTCAACAAAATGTTCGCGAGTATGCTTGGACAGACCATGGAGGTTGTAACACCCCATGACCCGACCCGCCTGGATCGATCCAAGGAGCGCTACCTGGTTTTTAAACTTTTCTAAATTCTGTTTATAAATTGAAATCTTTGAAAAACCAAATAACTTGCATTTTTAAAATCCTTTATAGTGAGTCCATCAAAACTATTTGAAAAATTTTGCCAAAGTTTCTTCTGTTTTTCTGACTTTCCAGAAATCCTGTTTTCAACAAAAACACAAATAGTATAATATCAACACTTCAAAAGCCATTTCTCAATCATATGCGCACTCTGCCGTATAGTGCTACTTTCCAAACATTTTCAAATGAAACAATACATAATCAATATTTACAAACTTTGAAAAACATAAACCATTAAACAAATATTTACAAAACTTATATATATGACAAATTTATAAACTTCTAAAGATGCACGTTTAACTGAATGATATACAAATAAAGTTTAAATATAACTACACAAAAGTATGGTGACTCTGAACCTCTGTCTGCAGCTACCTCCTCTCTAGTCTTTTTCTCCGCTGGTATCCCTATTACCTACGCGTAATAAAATCAACACACTAAGCATATCGCTTAGTGGGTGTACACTAAACTTATTTATCAAAATTACAAAATAAATTTCAAAATAAAATGTCATAATACTATCATATCAAAACATATCATTATTTCACTCAATCAGTGAAATAAATCATATGAAATCAATTTCTAAATTCGTTTATAAACATTTTATTCAATTCATTTCAATCTTGGCCCTTTGGTATACTCAACATAATTTTCTGGACTGGAATATGGGCCGTTCGACATTGACCACTCGGTGGCTGCCCGTCGAACATAACTCCCAACCCTAGGACCGGCACTTTGGGCCTATTCCATCCAAAGGTGGTCCGTATAACTCTCTATCCCAGGACCGGGTACTCGGTATCCTCAGAGAGGTACATAATATCAATATCATTACTCCCTACCCCAGAACGAATCCTTAGGGAGGTACGTAATTTCAAGATCAATATCAATATCGGTGCAGTACTGCTGAAATAACCCAGCTGGTATACCAACCTCCTATATCCGTTTTCTATGTTCAAGTATCCTAAGGCCGTTTCAATACCAAAATTTTCCAATTTTCATATTAATTCATTGTATTCATTTCAAAATCAACAACTGTAATTTACAAATCTAAATTAAAGTCAACAAATATAATTTTCAAACAATATTAGTGTATTTGACTTCTTAGAAATTATACGATTATTTCATACAATATTCTGTAATCATTTATTTCAACATAATCGTGATAATCGAAATACGATTAAATCAAAATATTTAAATAAAGAAACATATGAACATATATCCACCAAAATATTCAAAAATCTCAGATTCGAATCAAAACACATATTAAATTCGTAAAGATTTTAGAAATGAGTGTACATCAACCTGAATACCGTTTTTACGAACTTTTCTTTTCTAGATTTCATTTTTTCTTCTCTTATCTTCTTTTCTCTTTATCCCTCCTCTTTTCCTTTTCCTTCTCCTTTCTTCTTCCTTTCTTCTTCTTCCTCTTCTCTTCTTCTTCTTCCTTTCTATCTATTCTTCTTTCTCTCTCTTTTTCTTTTTCTTTTTCTCTTTTTTCTTTCTCCCAGTCCATCTCTCTCTATTTCTGTTTTCTCTTACTTCTTCGTGAAGCTTCCTACCGCCATTTATTTTTTTTATAAAATTTTGGTCATCGCGACCGCTCCTCGCGACCTGTGGTCGCGCCACCTGGTCGCGGTGCTCACTGGAGTGTTTTTACCGCCTTCATCGCGATCAGCCATCGCGATGTTGGTCGTGATGCTCACTGCCCAAAATCAGCATTTTCACTGCGAGCTGCTCATCGCGATCTGTGGTTGCGGTGCTCACTGCCAGCTTTTTCCTTCATGCATTCTTTCTGGACCGTTCCACCTGATCCACTTGTATACCTAAAAATTAATCCAAATAAACTCATTATATTATTTTCACATAATTAACAATAATTATGGGCACTTTTCATAATTAATAAAAATTACGAATGTTACAATTCTTCCCCTCTTAAAAAATTTCGTCCTCGAAATTTTATCTCAGTCGAACAGTTGAGGATGTTACTGTCTCATGATTTCTTCGCTTTCCCAGGTAGCCTCTTCTACATTATGATTCTTCTAGAGGACTTTCACCAGTAGAACTCTTTTATTTCATAGTTCTTTAATCTCCCTATCAAGAATTTGCACTGGATCATTTTCGTATGTCAGGTCTGATCGTATTTCAATACTTTTAGCCTGGACTCTGTGGAAAGAATCAGATCTGTATCTCCTCAGCATGGACACATGGAAGACATTATGAATCTTCTCTAGTTTATGAGGTAAAGCAAGTCTGTAGACTACTGGTCTCACACGTTCAATGATTTCATATGGGCCAATACACCTAGGACTTAACTTCCTTTTTCTGCCAAATCTGAGCACTTTCTTCCATGGAGATACTTTAAGGAAAACTTTTTCACCGACTTCATATTAGATCTCCTTTCTTTTCAGGTCTGCATAAGATTTATGTCGGTCAGATGCAACTTTCAGTCTTTCCTTGATGATCTTTACCTTCTCCTCAGTTTGTCGGATCAAATCTGGGCCTACTAACCTGTCTTCACCCAGCTCTGTCCAGCATATTGGTGTCCTGCATTTTCTTCCGTACAGTGCTTCATATGGTGCCATAGCTATGCTCGATTGGTAACTATTATTGTATGCAAACTCAATCAATGGGAGGTGATCAGCCTAACTCCCTTCGAAATCAATTACACAACTTCTGAGCATATCTTCTAGCACCTGAATTACTCTTTCTGATTGTCCGTCTGTCTACGAATGGAAGACTGTACTGAAACTCAATCGAGTACCCAAAGCTTCTTGAAACTTCTTCCAAAATCTGGATGTAAACTTCGGGTCTCTATCTGATATTATTGATACAGGTACTCTATGCAATCTGACTATTTCTTTTACATACAATTCTGCCAGTCGATCTAGTGAATAGTCAGTTCTGACAGGTAGAAAATGTGCTGACTTCGTCAGTCGGTCCACTATTACCCATATAGCATCATGTTTACTCCGAGTGAGTGGTAACCCTATGACAAAGTCCATTGTGATACGATCTCATTTCCATTCATGTATTGATATTGGCTGTAACAATCCTGATGGAACCTGGTGTTCAGCTTTCACCTGTTGAATGGTTATGCACTTATTCACGAAATCCACCACATCTTTCTTCATCCCAGACCACCAATACTGAGTCTTCAAAATGTAACACCCCCTGACCCGGCGCGCCTGGATAGATCCAATGAGCGCTACCTAGTTTTCAAACTTTTCTAAATTCTGTTTATAAATTGAAATCTTTGAAAAACCAAATAACTTGCATTTTTAAAATCCTTTATAGTGAGCCCATCAAAACTATTTGAAAAATTTTGTCAGAGTTTCCTCTGTTTTTCTGACTTTCCAGAAATCCTGTTTTCAACAAAAAAACAAATAGTATAATATCAACACTTCAAAAGCCATTTCTCAATCATATGCGTACTTTGCCGTATAGTTCGACTTTCCAAATATTTTCAAATGAAACAATATATAATCAATATTTACAAACTTTGAAAAACATAAACCATTAAACAAATATTTACAAAACTTATATATATGACAAATTTACAAACTTCTGTAGATGCACGCTTAACTGAATGATATACAAATAAAGTTTAAATATAACTACCCAAAAGTATGGTGACTCTAAACCTCTGTCTGCAGCTACCTCCTCTCTAGTCTTTTTCTCCGATAGTATCCCTATTACCTACGCGTAATAAAATCAATGCGCTAAGCATATCGCTTAGTGGGTGTACATTAAACTTTTTTATCAAAATTACAAAATAAATTTCAAATTAAAATGTCATAATACTATCATATAAAAACATATCATTATTCCACTTAATCAATGAAATAAATCATACGAAATCAATTTCTAAATTCGTTTATAAACATTTTATTCAATTCATTTTAATCCTAGCCCTTTGGTATACTCAACATAATTTTCTGGACTGGAATATGGGCCGTTCGACATCGACCACTCGATGGCTGCCCGTTAAACATAACTCCCAACCCTAGGACCGGCACTTGAGGCATGTTCCATCCAAGGGTGGTACGTATAACTCCCTACCCCAAGACCGGGTACTCAGTATCCTCAGGGAGGTACATAATATAAATATCATAACTCTCTACCCCATAACGAATCCTTAGGGAGGTACGTAATATCAAGATCAATATCAATATCAGTGCAGTACTACTGAAATAACCCAGCTAGTATATCAACCTCCTATATCCGTTTTCTATGTTCAAGTATCCTAGGGTCGTTTCAATACCAAAATTTTCCAATTTTCATATCAATTCATTATATTCATTTCAAAATCAACAACTGTAATTTACAAATCTAAATTAAAGTCAACAAATATAATTTTCAGACAATATTAGTGTATTTGACTTCTTAGAAATTATACGATTATTTCATACAATATTCTGTAATCATTTATTTCAACATAATCGCGATAATCGAAATACGATTAAATCAAAATATTCAAATAAAGAAACATATAAACATATATCTTCCAAAATATTCAAAAATCTCATATTCGAATCAAAACACATATTAAATTCGTAAAGATTTCAGAAATGAGTGTACACCAACCTGGATACTTTTTTTACGAACTTTTCTTGTCTAGATTTCCTTTTTCCTTCTCCTATCTTCTTTTCTATTTCTCCCTCCTCTTTTTCTTCTCTTTCTCTTTTCTTCTTCTTCCTCTTCTCTTCTTCTTCTTCTTTTCTCTCTCTTCTTCTTTCTCTTTTTCTCTTTTTCTTTTTCTTCTCTCGGTCTCTCTTTCTATTTTCTTGTTAGCTTCTTCGTAAAGCTTCCACCGCCCTCTTATTTTTTTATAAAATTTTGGTTATCGCGACCGCTCCTCGTGACCTGTGGTCGCGGTGCTCACTGAAGTGTTTTTACCGCATTTATCGCGATCAGCCATCGCGATGTCTGGTCGCGATGCTCACTGCACAAAATCAGCATTTTCACCGCGAGTTGCTCATCGCGATTTGTGGTCACGGCGCTCACTGCCAGCTTTTTCCTTCATACATTCTTTCTGGATCATTCCACCTAGTCCACTTGTATACCTAAAAATTAATCCAAATAAACTCATTACATTATTTTTCACATAATTAACAACAATTATGGGCACTTTTCATAATTAATAAAAATTACGGATGTTACAGAGGTCTACATCGACGACATGCTAGTAAAATCATTGGTAGTGGATCAACACCTTGACCACCTCTGACAATCATTCGACATTATTGACAAGTACGAGATGAAGTTTAATCCAACCAAGTGTTCCTTTAGAGTTTCATCAGGGACGTTCCTTGGCTATCTGGTAACCAAGAGGGGCGTCGAGGCCAAACTAGATCAAATCCAATCGATCATAGATTTGAGGTCTCCTAAAAGCATCAAAGACATACAGAAGCTGACCGGGCGACTCGCGGCCCTCAACCGCTTCATCTCAAAGTCGTCCGAAAAATGCAAGCCTTTTTTCGACGCTTTAAGGAAGAGTAAATCATTTGATTGGAATCAAACAAGCAAAGTTCCAGAACATTAAGCGATACCTAGCAGACCCTCCCCTCCTATCCAAACCAAAGGAAGGAGAAACACTTCTGCTTTACCTCGCTGTATCCGAAACGGCCGTTAATGCAGTACTAGTGAGAGAAGGGGAAGGCAAATAACTCCCCGTATACTACATCAGCAAGACCTTACTCGACGTAGAAACAAGGTACACTCAACTTGAGAAACTGGCCCTTGCGCTAGTTACAGCCGCGAGGAAATTGAGGCCGTACTTCCAATACCACACCATTAGCGTCCTCACTACTTTTCCCTTGAAAAACATCCTACATAAGCCCGAACTGTCCGACCAACTAGTGAAATGGGCCGTGGAACTAAGCGAGTACGACGTCAACTACCAATCTTGCACGGCGATCAAATCACAAGTGTTGGCAGACTTCATAGCGGACTTCACACCTGGGATTCTACAACAAGCGGAAGAAGAGCTTTACACCATGTCGTGCGACTCATCAAAGGAGGATTGGACTTTGGCAGTCGACGGATCAAGTAACGCCGGGGGCAGTGGACTAGGGATAGTACTTACCTCACCCGAGGGATAAGTCATTGAACGATCCATTTGATGCGGATTCAAAACCACTAACAACGAAGCCGAGTATGAGGCCCTCATAGCCGGACTCACCTTGGCAAAGGACTTACACGTCAAATGGATAAAGGTACGTAGTGACTCCCAATTAATTGTAAGACAATTGCAAGGGTCCTACCAAGCGCGAGACTTGAAAATGTTGGCTTACCTGACCTTGGTGAAATAACTACAAGCCTCGTTCGAGTCATTCGACATCGAACAAGTGCCAAGATCAGAAAATACACATGCTGACGCTCTCGTCAATCTCAGTTTCGCACTAGATACAACAGTTGAGCGGACCATCCCCATGGTTTTTATCCAATGGCCAACTGTATGGAAGCCGACAAAGCTCGAAATCGAACCAATTTCGGACGGACCGACTTGGATAACTCCGATCTACGACTACCTGATGAACGATGCCCACTTATCTGACAAGGTCGAAGCACGAAGAGTCAAGATAAAGGCTGTCCGATTTTCCATTATAGAAGGTTGACTTTACAAGAGGTCCTACTCCGGGCCCTATCTTAAATGTGTCGGCCCAATTGAGGCTCAACAGATACTCAAGGACCTGCACGAAGGGCAACGCGGAAACCACTCAGTTGGGATAAGCCTGGCCAACAGAGCAATCACAGCAGGATACTATTGGCCGACAATGCGATCTGAGTCGCACGACCTCATCAAGCGATGTGACCCCTGCCAGCGCTTCGCCCACATTTTGCATCAGCACCCAGAACGACTTCACCCCATCTCAACACCATGGCCCTTCATAAAGTGGAGGATGAACATAGTAGGAAAGATGCCAGTCGCTACCGGAGGAAAGGTCTACATGCTGGCCGTAACTGATTACTTCACAAAATGGGTCGAAGCCGAGTCATATGTGAGAATCAAAGACTCCGAAGTAAAAAGCTTCATCTGGAAGAATGTTATATGCCGTTACGGAGTCCCAAGGGAGATAGTCACTAACAATGGTTCACAATTCATATCATACGACTTCCAAGACTTTTGCGACAGGTGGAAGATCAAACTAAACTATTCAAGCCCAAGATATCCTCAAGCCAACGGCCAAGCAGAATCCACCAACAAAACGATCATATCCACCCTCAAGAAGCGACTCGACCAATATAAAGGGAAATGGGCCGACGAGCTACAAGGCGTGCTATGGTCTTACCGTACGACGGTCAGAACATCAACGGGGGAAACGCCATTCTCCCTAACCTACAGCTCAGAGGTCATAATAGCAACTGAGGTTGATTACCCTTCTTACAGAGTACAACACGCAACTGAAGAGACAAACAACAAAGAATTACTAAACGAACTCCACACAATCGATGAGCGTCGTGACAAGGCCGCAATCAGATTGACAATATATCAGCAAAGAGTCGCCCGACATTATAACAGGAACATTCGTCTCAAAACGTTCAATATTAGAGACTTGGTCCTTCGTCGCGTCTTCCAAAACACGAAGGAAAAAGGAGCAAGTAAACTCAGTCCTACATGGGAGGGACCTTATCAAATCACCAAAGTAATTGGACATGAAGCCTACAAACTACGATGTACAGATGGCATAGAGATCAGTAACAGCTGGAACGCCTGTCATCTAAAACAGTATCATTTCTGAATCCTACTTTTTTCTTTTTTTACTTCCAATTTTATCATCCTACGACGTGGGACTAACTTAGGCATCGGAGGGCCGTTGGTAAATCCAACTGCCAACCCCAAACCTTTTTATACAGGTGGCGTCGCTCGACATTCCCACATTCAAAGTTTTTTTTTATTCATGCGACATCTCCATTACGAAGTTATACATAAACGCGCAACATGCTTTCAAGGTCTACTGTCGCACGACCAAAAGAATAGAAGTTGAAGCATGAAACCATAAAGTTCCACACTTCAAGTGGAGGAAATTAATATACTAATCGGTGCAAGTCGCACGACAATTTACAACTGCATGTTTGAAGTTTGCTTTTTTGTCACACGACGACGCCACAGTCAAGTACAGATTGTCGTCGCACGACAATCCCACATTCAAGGACTTCGATAGACATCAACCAACAACTCCATTATAACATAGCAATGATCACAGGACCTGCATTCAAGGTCAGTGTAACACAAACAGTAGTTGCCCGACCTGCATTCAAGGTCATGAGGCACGACCTGCATTCAAGGTCATGAGTCACGACCTGCATTCAAGGTCAGTGTAACACAAACAGTAGTTGCACGACCTGCATTCAAGGTCATGAGGCACGACCTGCATTCAAGGTCATGAGGCACAACCTGCATTCAAGGTCACGAGTCGCACTATTAAAAACGCATTCAAGCATGAAACTATTAAGATTCACACTTCCACTAGGGGCATGTCACCCTACTATGTGTTTTTTAACATGGATTGCACAACAAAAATACTACATGTTTTATGTCGCACAACGGAAAAATGCAACAAATTAGATTGCCAAAATTCCTGTGAAATTCTCTACGACGATTACTTAATACAAGAGATGAAACTCAATTTAAGCACTAATATATTTCAAACATTTGTCGTACGACTCTATGAAAAGTTAAAATGCATCATATATATTAAAAATAAAATATTGTTCGACAAATATAAAACCAAAGCCTTCATGGGCATAAAATCTTAAAATTCATATAGTTAAAAAAAATTACAACCCCTTATAGGGCAACATCGTCACGCTCTTCAGCAAGCTGAGCAGCTAAAGCCATGAAGGTCGAACCTTCTAGGGGCGGAAGGACAAGCTCCTCACCTTCAGCCTTATCCTTTACGGCTTTTGCTTTGACATGCTGGATTTTCTCCATAGCTCCACCATCATCACCTTCTTCTTCATCATCATTTGAGCATGTCAGCTCCTCGTGATCAGCAATCCACCTGTCAACCTTCCAATCGGTCGCACGACCATCCTTATATTCCCTCATCAGATCCGCGCGAGTATTGATAATTGCATTGAGAACGTTGTCCTTCGCCTGGTCGTACAGGGAGTCATAATTCGACTCCTTAGCCTTCAGCCTAGCCTCGAGGAGGTCGACATTCTACTTCACCTTGTTCAGCTCAATAATCGCCTCGGCCGCATAGCTAGATTCTTCATGGGTTGTCTTCTTAGCCTCCAAGCTAGATGCTTTCAGCCTCTCGTTGTCCACCCTAAGGCTTTGGTTGCTTGACTTGAGCTCCCTTACCTTTTTTAAGGTCGACACAAGTTCCCTCTTCAGATGAATTTGGGATTGGAGAGCCTACAAAAATCCAAATCAACACTTAGAAAAATTTCAAATCTTACATTGGAAGAGTTAGTTGTCACACGACTTACCTGAAATTGGTGGCTAAGGCCCTAGTCAACCGCTTGGGAGAGACCCATCTCCTTCAGACGACTTTCGTCTTTATGTAGCAGCAATCGTTCGCCTTGAGGCATGATCGACCCGAAGTCGAAATATGCAGAAGCATCAAAAGGAAAGGCGAGGTCGACCGACGCTTCACTACCGGTGGCCGAATCCTCCCTTCTCCTCTTCTTCCCGACAAAGCTCCTGTCCAAGACTTCCTTGCCTCGACCAGATGAGGGAGGTGGTGGAGGAGTCGACATCGACTCAACAGGGTCGCTTGATTGAGCCTTCTTCTTTCCTTTCCTTTTTTCCCTGAGCCTTCTCAAGGTATCATCAGCACCAGGAGTAGCAATACCTCCAGCCATTAGGTCAACTGCAAATCGTCGCTCGACGTATGATATAGGTGTCAGAAACCTTGTGCCGTATAGTCTCTCGACACAATGCCTAACTCTGACAAACTCCACTAAATTTTTTAAAGCTGGGTAAGGAGTACCTAACTCGTTGATCACCGAGAACTTCCACAAGTGGCTGGGCCTCAAGTTCTCTTCAGACAGGATCCTCTTCCAACTTTTTTCCTTCACGTCGTTCGACAAAATCTTAGCTGTACGCATCGTACACGTCAGACCAACCACGGCTTGAGGGGCTCCTATGTTCACTGCAATACAAGAAAACAAATAAAGAAATTTAACACAACACGACAATGAAAACAATGTCGAACGACACGACACGACAAATTTAATGACCCACCAGCCATGGACCATGTAACACCCCCTGTCCCAAATCCATTCGGACCGAATCAGAGAGCGCTACTATATACTAAAATCTAACTTTTACTTTTATATAACCATAATTGAAAACTATATTAAAAACATTTGAAAGTGATTCAAATAAATTTCCAAAAATCTTGCCAGAGTTTCCTCTGTTTTTCTAACTTTCCAAAACCTGTTCACAGTTAAAATGCATAAAAATCAACTTCAAAATTCTTAAATCAATTTTACGCACCCTTCCAAATATAGTGCGAATTACCAACCAATCTATCATAATATAATAATTTATAAAGATTCAAATAACATAAACATATAATAAAATATTTACACATATTTACATAGCGGAAGCTCCTTAAATATCTACAAACAGTTTCTGTACATACATGCGGTATCAAAATATATAGACTTATTACAAACGAACTACCAAAATATATGCAGGAAAGATGTGATTCCGGACTCTGGTTTTGCAGTCTCTACTCTTCTTTATCTTTATCGTCTTTGGAACCTTTGTTACCTGCGTGCGAGAAAACTCAACACGCTAAGCACATTGCTTAGTAGATGTATACAAAATTGTATATACAAATATACTATATCAAATATGTTTATCTGTTTTCGATCAAAATATAAATCACATATAATTAAATCATATATAGGGCTCATATCAAATCAAATCATAAATTCAACCAGTATAATATTCAAAATCAATCAACAAGCAAATTCTTCATAATTTCTCAAATGTTTTCATATAACAAATCAGTTTTTAGATTGGACTCCTGATATACAAAACATAAATTATCGGACTGGATTATGGGTTGTTCGGCATCGAACAAATAAACAGGGCCACCCGCCGAACATCATATCAGAATGGAATACCAACGGAATCACCCGCTGTAAATGTCCCATGACAGAATTCAGAACCCTAGGACCGGCACTTTGGGCCTGCACTATCCAAAGGGTGGTATAATCGGCACAGTACTGTTCAGACAGAAACCCAATTGATATGTCAACCTCCTATATCCATATCTATGTTCATACATATCAGAGCCATTCACAAAACGTTTTCTCAAATCCAATGTTAACATTTTTCATTTCTTTCAGAATCATCAAAATCAACTTTCAACGTATTCAATTTCAATACATATCGATATATCTATATTTTGGAAATTCAAATTTCATCAAATATAATATAACGGAAATATACGAATATATTTCTAAATCCATAATCACATCAAATCAATCCAAAATTTACTCAAACGTATTTCATAATTCCATTTCGAATCAAAATGCCCCAAAATCATTTTCCGGTACATTTCACAATTATTATATAATTAAAATCACTTTCAATAATATATTTCCATAACAATACTAACATCAAAACGTATTAAAATCAATTCCGAATAATATTTATAATCAAAATTTCAGATATAATCTATATTTCGATAATTCACGATTCAAATCATTCCAGAATCAATTTCAAACTATCAACTATAAGCAATATAATCCAAATAACTCAAAATAAATCAAATGAAATCAATCCGAAATATTCTGAAAAATGGAAAAATTCAAAAACACATGTACACCGAACCTGAACACTTCCTCCTTCTCTTTTCCTTCTTCTCCTCCTCTTTCCTTCTTCTTCTTCTTCTTCTTCTTTCTCTTCTTTCCTTTCTCTCTCCCCTTCTCTCTTCTTTCTCTCTCGTTTTCTCTGGTTTCTGATGTGCTTCTGTGTGTTTACTGTATTTTTGGCTTCAATTTCGTTTATGAAGCCCATTACTTCATCACTCGATGCTATTTGTTCTTAAGTTATGGTGCACTAGTTTTATGTCATCACATGATTCATGATTCACACGTAACGTAAGGGCAATTGTGATAAGGTCTCACTAAGAGACACAATTGAAGAGACTTTGTAGAAAGCTTTTTCAAGGAAAACTGATTACGAACAGAGAGACTAGTCATGTATCCATACACAGGGCTATTTTGCTTTTTTTTTTTTTTTTTTTTTTTTGGAGAGGGGTATAATTACGATATTAATAACTGGCGGAACTTGCCAAGATTAATCATTAAACACGTGGTCTGGATATCTACTCTCATAACAGGAGTCATCTACTCCCACAATAAAGGGAGAAAATTACCCACACATACTCATAAATGTGAATAGTGGGAATTGAACCCTCACCACTGAGGTGGGAAGGAGGTGCACTAATCACTTGAACTATAAGTGGATGTACTATTTTACTATGTGTTATAATTATCATTTAGGTAAATGAATAAGACTTTTCATTATTTAGACATAAAACTACTCATGAGTTTGATTTCTAAAAAGTATTTTGAAAAAATTCAAAATACTTTTTAATATCTAAAATGTTTTGTCTTTCTCTATTTAATGGTATTTTATATATATATATATATATATATATATATATATATATATATATATTGATTCTATAAGAGATACTTTAGATTAACATCGATAAGCATCTTAATAATTTCCAATCAATTTTAATAATTTTTGATATAGTTTTTCTTTTATGAATACATATACGAAAATGTTTGAAAATTTTCGAGCAGTAGAACTATTTTATTTTTTTTATTATGAAGCTTAAAAAAAGGGGTAAAACATAGGGAAAAAAATGGTAAAATTCCCTCGTTCTAGTAATTAAGATTCACCGAAACAAAATCAGCAAAATTGAATAAATAGTTTTAATGCTCTAAAGTATGTTCAATTTTTTCCTATTAATTTAATTATTCCATTAATCTTTTATCATCCACAAAAATATCTTTGAGTGTTTGAATAGGTGATTCTATAAAACCAGTTCACTTAGTTTTATATACATCAACAAGGTCAAGTCATTATCCTCTTTAACTTTCAAAATGCATGCTTGTGGACATGTTTTCTAAAACATTGTTGTATGTAAAAGAACACATAAAACGAAGAGCCAAAAGAATTGAAGAAGACTTTGGAAGGTGACTTGGACCATTTATGTTGACCAAAAATTAATGTTGCAATTTGATCTACTTGACCACCTCTCTTTTGGACATTGTGTGTAGAGGAAAGGGAGGAGGGTGATGACTTGAATGTGAATGCCTTAGATACCTCATTATCATTTATCACAGTGGTTTACACCATAATAAAGGACTGAATTTGATTTTTTTTCTTATGATTATATTTAACAAAGGAGCTAAAGTGGTTTTTTTTGGGGCCATAATATCATTGAAATTGTCTCCACGAGCCTTACAACACTCACCAGGAGCACCCTTGTGATGCACAACCATTTTTCTAAATTCCGTCGATTTGGTTTTCATTTTTCAGTTTTTTCCTTTTTTTTATAGTACTTTTGAATTCTAATAACTTTAGTAGGAATTTCTATTGTTTTCATTACGACTTGTTTATTGAGTTCATTTAGAAATGTTGTCAACAACTCAAATTTTCATTTTTTGGTAAATTTCATGATTTTTCTTAATCTTGTCAATTTAGAGTTCCTAATCCTAGTTGGAATCAACGTTATTTTCTATGTAAGCATGATCCGAAGATTATTTTTTGTTACCTTTGTTTGTCATTAATAATATTTCGTTTCTTGGGAGCAATACATGCCGTGGATTAGACTCTATTGTCTTTTTCACTTCATCGCCCACTAGCTTAAGTGATAAAATTTCATGTAGTTTTGTAAGAGATTGTAAATAATAATGATAATATGGATGATCACTAGCTTAACTGTTTAGATTTCTTATTGTTAACTTAAAATTCGTCCACAAATGAAAGTTAACTAGTAAAGGGGAATGTAAACTCTCTCCGAGAGAAAATGTTCAAGACGCTCTCTCAATATAGATAACCTTGGCACCTTGCTTTCTGACGATTAATTTTGCAAGTGCACAAAATCGTAGCAACTAGTAAAGTCAAAAAGAAAAGAGTGCCAACCCACAAGGACAAATTATTTTTTTGAATACCGAAATTTACCAAATTATTTACTATTTGGAGAACTGGAATTTTTTTTAAAAAAAAATATCAACTAAATTAAATTAAATGCAAGACAAAACTAAACTAAATAAAAAGAAAGAAATATGAAATTTTAGGGTTTATAAATAGCAAAAATAAATATTGCCATTTAGCATATTTAAATTTTAGATCGTTGATATATATATATATATATATATATATATATATATGTCTACACATGGCTTGATTTCATGCAATGATAAAATTGAAAATTATAAATGTGATCATGTCAAAACAAAACACAATTTTAATAGTGTATCGATACACTAATGCACTAAAAGTGATAGTGGGTTGTTTGTATAATTAAATTGTATATGTTAAATATTATGCCATTAATATAAAAAATAAAAAAAAATTAAATAATGAGTACATGTCCACATTCAATAATCAAACATTTTATCTTCCTACTTTCTTTGTAACAATCAAATGACTTATGATTCAATTTATGATCATTGTTCTAAATATTATGATCATTTCTTTGTAATTCAATTGAGAGACTATAAAAGGAACTCTTACGCATTATAGGCGTGACTCGGAGAACATTTGAGAAATGAAAGAATATCATCTCTATTGTGTCACTATTTTCTCTCTTCTTCTTCTTCTTTAAATGTGTATATATATATATATATATATATATATATATATTTATTGTGTTATTAGAGTATGTGGATGTTATAATTTAAAATGTTTGAATAATATTAGTTATTTTTTGAATAATTGAAAATGTTTAGTATTGATCGAATAATTTAAAAACAATGTTAGAATGTATATATTTAAAAAGATGTATTGCTGAGTCTATTTCCTTTTCCACTAACATATGAGGATTAGATGTTGGTTTTCGCTCGTACTTCTGAAATGTCTATCTATAATCAACTGATACGAAAATATAGCAAATGATGTACGATTGAGGTGATTCAAAAATCAGTGAAAAAAAAATTCAAGAAGAAGACAACGGTGCAAACGACACCGTCGGAAAAAGCCGGTCCTGTAGACCTGAAATAGCACGACTTGTAGGTCGCGCGACTACGATTGGATTGGTTTAGGAAGTGTCTTGTTTTGAAATTTTCTAGATTTCTGAGATCTGGTTGGTTCAGGAAGTGTCTTGTTTCAGAACTTTCTATTCCTAGTAGGTTTATAAGAATCTGGTTGGTTTAGAAAGTGTCTTATTTTAGAACTTCATATTCCTAGTATAATTCTGATTACTTTAGGACTAAAAATATTAAGTCTATAAATAGAAGAGTTATTCTTTGTTGAAAACACTAAGAAACGCTTGAAAAGTACCAGAGAAACAAGAGAGAGAGCTCGGTTATGTAACTCCAGGGATACCGGGGGAGACCCGAGGTATCTAGGGGGCTAGGGGATATCTAGGAGACATTGGGAAAGCTTCAAGCACATTGATTGTAATTGAGTTTGGGGTTAGAGAAAGAATATTAAGTGTGTAGTTGTAACAATTTTCTATATAGTGATATTTTTCTCTTATCGTGCTGACGGCAGTGGTTTTTTTTCTGTTTTGAGTTTCCACGTAAATCTTGTGTTATGTGATTGAAATGTATTTTTTTTCATCTTATTTGTTTGTTTAGACATTATTTGTTTTAGTAGTGGATATTAGGCAGCACTTCCGCTTTAACGTTTTTTCCAACAATTGGTAATATAGATTGCTGGAGGTCAGGGATAGAGGAAGCCCCTGGCTTGGCTGGGCTGAAGTTTTGAAAAAATATATATATTTTTTATTTATTATATTATGTTTAATTTTATTTTTATTTTTATAATTATCTATAATGTATTTAGTTTTAGATTTTGTATTTTGTGATTGATACTTAAAATTATATTTTATATGCACTGAAAAATCTTATTATGTGGTCAGCTAGTGGTTCACTCTACTAGGTAGAAGTTTAACTTTTTTTTTTATCTTATTAATTAAAATATTTGATGTATTGTAAATTATAATATATTAAAAATTATATTTATTATTATTAATAAAAAAAAATTGTACAGTCAAAATTTAACTATTATATAAAAAAAATTATTTATAATAAATAGTAAAACTTTTAAATAAAAAAATAAAATTTAGATTAACGAACCCGTTAAAAACTTATAGCTAAGTCATTGCTGGGGTCCAACATTGGATTCCCCTTCATCATAAAGAAGCACAAACAACTAGACATGGCCCCGGTTCGGTTCGAACCGAACCGGCGGTTTTGAACCGGAACCTTAGGTTCCGGTTCAAAACCGGTTCCGGAACCGGGATCCTGAACCGGGACAGTCGGTCCCGGTTCCGGTTTCCCTAAAAAAATAACCGGAACCGCCGGTTTGGAACTGGCGGTTCACGGAACCGCCCGGTTCGGGCGGTTCCGATTCGGTTCCGGTTTTTCTTTTTTTTTTTTTTTAGAAAAAAAAAATTTTAAAAAAATTTGGCCGTTGGCCACAATGTGGCCAACGGCCATCTGCTGCCACCTGGCAGCTGCCAGCTGCCAGGTGGCAGCAATGTAGCCGTTAGGGAGGGAGCCGTTGTTCAACGGCTCCCTAGGAAAATTACCAAAATAACCCCTAAAAATTTACAATTTAACCCCTAAAGTTTTAAAAATATTAATTTTTCCCCAATCCAAAAAACTATATAAACCCCATCAATTCTCCAATTCAATTACACAAATTCTCTCATTCTCTCAATATTTCTCTCATCTCTAATTCTCTCAATATTTTTCTAATTCTCTCATTCTCTCAATCTTGCTATTATTTTTCACTACTTCAATTGTTTTCATTATTTGTTTAAACACTTTATTTTATAAATTTATAATGGCATCACCATCAAGACCATCTATTTCCGGAGGTCGAAAATCTATTTCCGGAGGTCGAAGATCTATTTCCGGAGGCCGAAGGTCCGTTTCCAACAGAAACGCTGAGCAAAATGAGCAGGTACCGGATTTAAATGTTCAAGAAGTACAAAGTCGCCATTTCCCAAAATACAACAACGATCGAAATTTTGCTGAATACCTACAAGAAAGAGAATTTGAGGAGGTAATTTTTGGTAATGAAACTCCTATTAATTTTAATCCTGATCATTCTCATCCCTTTGGCGGTGGTCCCTCATCTGCTCCAAACCTCCCAAATCCAATTCCAAGTGAAACCGTACAATTGCCGCAGCCGCAGGAGCAGCCAGATTTGTCAAAGTATAAATCTGAACTTTTTAAAGTTCATATGAAGAGGGTGGAGAAGGATGGTTTAGTTATAGTGGTTTGCAATTATTGTTCCAAAGATTTTAAATGGAACAAATCCGGAGGGTACGGGACGTATTGGAAGCATATCAACAGCAAACATCCAGCCGAAGCTCACCATCAGCGAGGACAACACCAAATTGCAAGGTACACATCCCCTAACCATCCTTTATTTAAATATACTGATCAAAATAATAGGGACCAATTAGCAAGAATGGTAGCGACCGAACATCTCCCCTTTAGTTTTGGGGAAAATACTGGTTTTTTAAAATACTGTCATAATGCTTTAAATCCCGCTGCATGTAGAGTACCTAGGACCACATTAAAACGTACTATGTGTGATATTTATAAAAAAGAAAAAAAAGCTTTAGTAAAATATTTTCAAAATTATCCGGGTCGTGTGTCTGTTTGTGCCGATATCTGGAGTGATCATTGGCAAAAACATTCATACTTAGGACTCACTTGCCATTTCGTTGACCAATCATGGGATTTGCAAAAACGAATATTGGCATTTAGAGTTTTTAATGACACCCATACTGCTGATAATATTTATAAATTAATGAAAATTATTTTTGAAGAATATTGTATTGAGAGTAAAATTTTTGCAATTGGTTTTGATAATACTGCCGCCGTTCCACAATTAATTCAATTGTGTCAACCCTATTTTGGCGGCAGATTTTTTCATCAAAGATGTGTTTGCCATGTTTTAAATATATGTGTACAACATGGTTTGCAAACACTATATGAGTGGATTACACCAATTAGGGATGCTCTATACTATTTGTGGAAACATCCTAGCACTATGAAACAATGGGCTAGGTATTGTAAAGCTAACGGGAAACATCCAATTAGGTTTTCCCGTGATGTTCCAACTCGTTGGAACTCCACATATAAGTTGCTTTGTGAAAGCTACGAGTATAGAGAATTATTAGTTAGATTTATGCAGCATAATGTTAATACCATTAATTTATATGAACACCATTGGGATGTTTGTACAAAAATTTGCATGCTTTTAAAAGTTTTTCATGATGCAACAAATTCTTTATCCGGTATATATTATCCAACTTCACATTTATTTTTATTTGAAGCCCTTAATATTGTAGGTGCACTTAATGAATGTTCACAAATAAATGAATTAGTTCCGTGTGTTTATGCAATGCGAGAAAGATGGATAAACTATTATAGGGACATTCCTGTAATTTATACTCTTGCATCAGTTTTTGACCCTAGGAATAAATTTAATAGTTTATATGAATTTTTTACACTTTATTACCAATCTCTAGGGATAATGGACATAGATGTTAGTGGTTTATATAATAATGTTAGGAATTTATTTTATTCAATGTATGACGAATATCGTTCTGTTTACGGTCCCTCGTTGAACATTAATGTTCAACAATCGGAACCAAGCGGAAGCGGTAGTACTAGTCATTCGCGCTTTCCCTCCACATTAAGGAAGTTAGGGGCAAGCGTGTTTACCAAAAAAGCAAGGACGTCAGGGAGTTCGTCTTCATCAACCTATGTTTCAGAGGTTGATGTTTACATAAACACCTCCTTTGAGTTTTTGGACACCCCAGACTTTAACGTCCTATAGTGGTGGAGGGAGCACGCAACTAACTTTCCAATTTTGGCCATCATTGCCAAACAAATTTTTGGAACCCCTGTCTCGACCGTCGCCGTCGAACAGGAATTTAGTGCAGGTGGCAATGTTCTGGACGAGAGACGAGCATTGCTCAGTCCTGACTCAATACAGATCCAGGTCTGCGTTGACGACTGGACCAAGGCCACATACCGGCAGCAAGAATTGGATCTGGTGTCCGACGACAATGACTTTTTCGACAATAACGAGGTTACAACGGCAACCGAAGGAACAAGCGACGATTGATCACATTTGAAACATAATAGGTAAAAGAACTACGTGAGCTTTGATTCCTCCTAAAGGATACGTAGGCAGCTTAATTGAGGTAAAATTAAGTGCAAGCCCTAATTTTTTATTTATTTATTTAATTTTATAGTTTTATAATATTATTAAAATTTTATTTCAATTTTATATATTTAATTTTTTTATTAATTTATTTTTAATTTTTAATTTTTAATTTTTTTTTATTTTGGCCGGTTTCGGCGGTTGAACCGCCGGTTCCAAAAAAACCGAGGAGGAACCGAACCGGGCGGTTCCTCCCGGTTCCAGTTGATGAAAATTTGGAACCGAAACCGGCGGTTCCGGAACCAGAACCGCCGGTCCGGTTCAGATGGCCATGTCTACAAACAACTGAACAAGCGAGTAATTAAAAACCAAACCCACATATAATTAGTACACAAATGGCCTTATTTTTTTATACAAAAATAACCAAATCACCATACTACTAAATTCCAAACACCCTTGTGGGCTTCCTAGTGGGAAAAACACAAGAGACTTGACTAATCAAACATCATTTATTCATTAACCACAGTGGCCAGCTAGCTCTAAAACAAGCACCCCTAAAGGCTTTGCTTTATTTTATTTTTTGGAAGAAACATGATCATCTGCTTCTATTACTTTGTTTGTGTTGCCAAGTTGTTTCTGATCATTTGAGCTGCCGAGAGGAGTACTCGTATCCCTATTGATCTGTGGAGGTTTCCCTGACGTCCTTGCTGGTCTAGCAGGTTTATTACTGCTTCTGGCACATGACAAACTAGAAAACAAAAGATTAATTAAGTACTCATAATATTCATAAAGCGTAATTACCCCTCAAAAAGTTGATATTGATATTGAAAAACATGCAGCCTTGCTCTTGATATTGATTATTTCCAGTAACATATATCCAAAAAACATACATGCATATGACTTTCTCCAAAAAACTGATAAACTAGAGTGAAAAGTTAAAACGTACATGATGAGCATGCCAGTTCTTTGCTTGTAGGGCTTGAAACTGGGAAGCTGAATCATGGTTTTTGGCATGTACCCACCCACCAGAGCCATGATGATTTGGTATTTGGTACTGATAAACCACTTGTTATCTATGAGTTTCAAGAGATGGATATATAATGCGAGTCAATTTAATTATGTAATTGGTAGGTCTAAAAGTGATGGTGGAAATGTAAGATATACAACTTCCCTTTTTCTTTTTCATTTTTATTGTTTTGGAAATTAGAGAATATCTTCGATTCTGGGCTGCTTTTAATTATCTCCTAATTAATTATTTAATTGATCAAAGTGATCAGGTAACTGTATTATTGAATCTTTATTATATTGTAGGTGCGGCTAATCCAATGTGAATTTGAGAGTTTTTTCTTTTTTCTTTTTAAACAATACCTAGTCAACAGCTTTAAAACATTATATATAGAGAGTACATACAAGGTACGGATCTCGTATATTTTTTTGGTATGAGATTCGACTTGAGCTTTTCACTTTGTAATGTTATAAAGTTAGGGTCTCACACCTGATAATTTGTGTGGGTAAACCTCTAGTGCAAACCTTATTATGCCATTTCCATGAAATATTTAGAATTTTGATGAAATTTTTAGTATAAATATTAGAAAAATGAAATATACTTATATATACTTGTGAAAAAGAAAATTCAATACTTTTTGACTTTAAGAACTACTTTTTCCAAAGTTTTTAAGCTAAAAGCAAAAATTTTCATCAAAATTATTTAAATTTCATTGAGATATGAATAGTTTGCAAATAAAATGATTTACACTAGAGAATTACCCATATATATATAAATATATATACACATGACACATGTGAATTATCAGGTGCGGGATCGCGCACCTGGAACCTTCTCCCTCTCTAGTAATTAGAGAGAGAAAGTTACTGAGAGAATTGAAGGAGAGAGAAATTTAAAAGTTAAAAAGAAAAATTTACTAAGAGAATTGGAATAGAGAAAAAGTTAGAAGTTAGAGTGAGGATACTAACACCTGACGACGCAACGTATTGAACCGTGAGCGGTGCGATGATACCACCTAGAGAGAGAATTGATAAAGCAACGTTTGTAGCCTGTTGTGAAGTTAGATCGCTTCAAGTTGATAAATTTATTAGTTTCAATTCCCAAAACCTTTACATTAGCGTGTAAAGTTTGTATATATACATTGACCTATAAAGTTAGTTATTATAATGTATGTAATGTAAAGTTTTTTTCAATACCAACGTATAAAGTTCCATTTTATAACTAGCATGTAAAATTTTATTTTATAGCTAGAGTCTAAAACTCCATTTTATAACAAGTTTGTAAAGCTTTCAACATGTAAAGTTGTTGAAAATTGAAATCGAATTTCATTCTTTACCAATACATTATTTCTTCACTTTAGAAATACTAAATAATTACATATCATAGCAAAATTAAAATAATTTATATTATTTCAAGCTTCTTTAACGAACATGGACATGCTGTACATATTGAAATTTTGACTACAAAACTTTTGCAAATGTGTTAGATCGGATCGGAATGTATTCAGGCATAACAAGATTTCAGAAAGAAGATGTTCCAATGTTTGGATCTATGAAATTGAGAAAAATGTTGAGGGATAATTAGGAGAGAGAAACTTATAGAAAGCGAAAGGAGAGAAAGTAAATTGGCAAGAAAAGAAGAGTTATAGGGGTGGCTAAATTAAAATTTTCTATAATTACAGTTAGACACTCTCTCTCTCTCTCTCTCTCTCTCTATATATATATATATTAAGTATTACTCAAACAGTTAACTATTTGAAAGTACCAAATTTTATGATACCAAAAACACTCTCAAGCATACTATAAATGGCACCATTTCTTACCATTTAATCTATTATAAATAGAGGTATAAAATATGTATTTACTTGCACGTACATAACAAACATGTCAATGAATTTCAAAGGTTTGAATTTCATAAAAAGACAAAATTTGCATTAGGGCTGCTGCATCAAAGAATATTAATATATATATATATATATATACATAAATGTCATTTAGATTAGGTTTGACACTTGTCAAGTCAAGTAATGTAGACGTTTCCACATAAAGTCTTAAATTATTGAACCAAAAAACAAAGGCTTTGACAGGTATATCTAACAATGTTAGTATTTGATCGAGACCCTCTTGCTTTTCGACTTGGGTAATTTGGTGCTGAAATGGTCAAAGTTGTAACTTTTTAAGCTACAATGGTGAATATTATCAAAGGACATAATTTTAGCTTTTTTGAGGATTAATATATAAAAGAAAGAGGAACGTTTGCTGTAGGATCACAAAAGCAAAGAAGAACAAAGATGATATTCATTGCTTATCATTTATTCTCAACGCCCCACCACCACAACATATTTTATGCCATGAACAGACAAAAAGCATTTTTGCTTAATTATATATCTTTCTTTGAGATAAATTTGTGACAGAATAATGCGACACCACCATACATGGCAAAATAATGCATTGTTTCACAAAGAAGAAGACAAATCTAAAGTGGGAATTTGGAATATGTGGCATTCAAAATCATAAACTTTGATTTGCATATATGGCATTCAAAATCATCGTGGTTATTAGAGTTCGACTTACCAAAGAATTCATGATCCGTGCCCTACTTTGATTTGTGCTTGTATCTTTTACAATCACCTTCCTTACAACTTGCAAAACAATAGACAATGATTTAATTTTGGTGTTTGGTTATGCTCTCTTGATGCTTTGGCATACCCAAGGTTCTTCCCTCCCGATTCTCACTTTGAGTTTATACTATACAAGTGCGTGGCCACTCCACTAGGGAAGAGAAACAATATCAGAGATCACGGGTATCACTCTGACTCATTGATATATGAGACGTCGGCTTGAGTTAAAAGAGAAAACTTGGTTTTAGGGGCTGAATGAGAAGACGCAAATTAGGGAGGCCAGGTACAGAATTCAAAATCTATTACTATATATAATTTATTTTTGGGATATAATCATTATCCCCATGTAGTTTGAGGTATTCTCTATTTTATGCCCTCTAGTTTTATTTTTCTCTCTTTTACTCCTTTAGTTTATAAAAATACTCAAAATTTTCCTTCTTATTAAACTTATGTTTGACTTTTAAGTTTGACTATTAAATATTGAAGGGTAGAAAGGTAATTGTAATATAATAAATCCCTAAAATATTTTTAAATTAAATAAAATTTCATTTAAGATAAAAAAAAAAAAAAATTGTCTTCCCTCCTCCCTCCTCTATCTCTTCATCTTCTTCTTCTCTTTTTTTTTTCTCTCTCTATCTTTCTCACCACATTTTTTCTCTTTTTTTTATTATTGTTTGTGGTATAGTGTAAGATATATATATATATATATATATATATATATATATATTTTGTTTGTTCATATTGTTTTAAAAAAAATTTGGTTGGAGAATTGGCAGAGACTGATTTTCACTGTCTATCTTCAAAAGATGGATGGTTGGATCTCCACTATATCTAGAAATATTTTTTAATAAAATTTTATTTTTAGTTTTATTTAATTATTATTATGTGTTTTTAATTTTTAATAAATTTTTATTAAATTTATTAAATACATCTTTTTATTAAGTTATTTTTATATATTTTTAATTTTTTATATATAAAAATATTTAGGTATTATTTTATTTAAAAATTTGAGGGTAAAATAGCCTTTTTACTAAAAAATTAACAAATCTTAATTTAAGGGGTAAAAAAGAAAAATATAAAACTAGAGGATGAAAAATTAAGAATATTTTAAACTATAAGGTGAGAATGATTATATCCTTTACTTTTTTATATTTAAAATTAAAGGCAACTTACAATAGAATATCCTAATATTTAGTTATATTACAATAAAATCATATTTTTACTTAAACTACAATAGAGTATCTCGGATAATTCTCAATTGGGTCCCTAATATATTATAAAATATTATATTTGATCTGTTTTTACTTTTTTGACTCATATGGTCCCTAAGTTTTTCAAAATATATCAATTTAATCTTTATGACCAAAATTTTAACAGTCAAACCTGATACAAATTAAAAATTGATCATTTTAAACTTTTTTTATTAAATTATTAAGTTAGAATGACGATTTATTCTTTAACTTGTTAACAATTTTACTATTCCGAAAGTTCAATAAAATATTGATATACGTTATAAAAATTTAAATTTTTTTTAAAATACTTAAAAATGATTAAATAATAAAATAAATATGATAAATTTATAAAAATTAAATATAAAAATATTATAAAACTTAAAAAATCTTAAAAGTAATATTATTTATTAAAAATAAAATAAAATTTAAAATTAAATATTTATAAAACTCAAAATTTAGTAATTTAATACACATATATATAATAAATTCATATATATTACAGTTGTATTATTATATTTTTATTTTATAATATAATAATAATAAATGTGTGTGTGTATATATAATGTATATATATTATATAATATACTCTAAAACATGTATATGTAATATTTTTAACATTTAGTTTCTTTAACTAAACTTTGAGTTTATAAGTACTCAATCTTGAATTTTATTTTTATTTTTAATAAATGATGATTTTAAAATTTTAATGAATTTTATCATATTTATTTTTTATTTAATCCTTTTTAAGTTTTTTTTTTAAAAATAATTTATTTTTTATAACACATATTAATTTCTTATTGGATTATCTAAATAGGTCAAATTGTTCAAATGTAAAAATAAGTCAAATTTTTATAATACTTTTATTTTTATTTTTATTTTATTATTTAATTATTTTTAACTATTTTTTTAAAAAAAATTATAATGTATATCAGTTTTTTATTGGACCATCCAAATATGAAAGTTGTTAAAAAGTTAAAGAATAAAAGTATCATTCTAATTTAATAATTTAATAAAAAAATATAAAATGATCAATTTATATTTTATGTCAGGTTTGACCGTTAAAATTTTAGTCATAGAGATTAAATTGATGTATTTTGAAAATATTAGAGACCATATGAGTTAAAAGATAAAAACATATTAAAATGATATTTTATAATACGTTAGGGACCAAATGGATAATTATCCGAGGTATACTCCATTGTAATTTAAGTAAAAGTGCGATTTTATTGTAATATAACTAAATATCAAGATATTCTATTGTAATTTGTTATTAAATTAAATATTAAAAAAAATTCGATATATTTTTTTTTCAAAAATTCTAGAAGGGCCAGGGTCGAGGCCCGCCGTGCTTGTTTTTATACCCTAGCTTGGTTCTCGTAATGGGATGAATGGATTACGGATTGGATGCTTCGGCCGCCCCTCTCATGCCACCATATAGTTTGCAACTAAAGTTTCTTATGTATGCAAATTTTCCTCTTTTATCCTTAGTAAATATAAGTCCATTATTTATTAAATAAATAATAATTTAAGTGAGCTCGGAAGGAGGACCCTAGAACATATATTATTTGGCTACAAATAGGGGTGGGCGTCGGTTGGATCGGTTCACTTTTTGTATGATCTGAACCAATCTGACAATTGATCGATTTTTTAAAAAGTGATCCGATCCAATCGAAAAGTTTAGAGTGATCCGAACCAATCCGAACCGAATTGGACCAGTTCGATCCGATTCGATTCAATTTGATCGATTCGTAGACCTATTAGGCCATACAAATGGACTTGATTTTTACTCTGTTGTTATTCATATTTTAAACCTATTTATTTAAGTCTCAAGTCCTCAACTA
Source organism: Xanthoceras sorbifolium (assembly GCA_003430845.1). Lineage (NCBI taxonomy): Eukaryota > Viridiplantae > Streptophyta > Magnoliopsida > Sapindales > Sapindaceae > Xanthoceras > Xanthoceras sorbifolium. The sequence continues at coordinate 30,547,507 of CM010618.1, forward strand.
TACAAAAGTTGTATAATAATTCAAATAACATTCCAAATAACAAGTCCTCAATATAAACATGTTTAAAATTCAAATAACATTTCAAGTCCTCAATATAAACTTGTTCAAATAACATTCCAATGAATTTAAAATTTTAGCTATTACAATACAATAATATTCTATAAATAACAAATATAACAGTTAACAGTCCATTAATAATAGTTTACAAATAACTACTAAATAATATAGGATTAATTGCATTAACATCCCCTTCAAGTTTCCATACTGAATGTTATATCAAATCGGGTAACTATACCAATATGAGTCACCACTCTATTTAGATTGAGATAAACTATCACCATAACAGCTTGTGATACTCTTCATCTGAGTTGCAGTAGTTTTACAAAAGTTTTCTCACGTTGGTCTAGTTTGATATATTTTTCCCAAAATACATCAACCCATCATGCTTACAATGATATATCCTATTATCATGACCTAGTCGAGTGATTCCACTTGCAAGTCCACCATAATAAAACGTCCAATCTCATTGTTACTTAAATGACTGTCAATATTTTTGTATATCAAACATTGTATGTACTGCACGTGTCAGTTTTGTAAAGGATTTAAATTAAAATATAATTTTACTTCTACAATAGTTAAAGTTAACTAATAAAAATTAGTAATAAAGATCAATTCGATACATATGACAAATATGAGGATCAATTTGATAAAAAAAAAAAAAAAAAAGTCTCAAATGACTTGAATTAAGAAAAAAAAGTCCGCGCTTATTTAATATTTGCTCTAAAATTAACTGATTTGGCGTAATGAGCCCAACAGTTCCAAAGGACCTCCAAATTAACTGGCCAATTGAAATTACAAACTATCCATTAGACCATTAGCAAAACATCATGTTATTTGCCCCTACCTAATCTATCTTCACACCCCTTTTATAATAATCAAAGCTTCTATTTATTTATAGTTTAAATTGCAAAGAAATACTCTTACATCTGGTTATATTACAATAAAATCGTATTTTTATTTAAAATACAGTTAAGTACATCTGATAATTATCAATTTGATCTCTAAAGTATTTAGAAATATCACTTTACAACCTGTTTTTATTTTTTTAACTTACATGATCTTAATTTTTTTTAAAAATACATCAATTTAGTCCCTATGACCAAAATTTTAAACTCACACATATTACTTCTTTAACTACTTGAACCTGGTAGGTCCTCCACGCTAAAGGCGTGCACCCATGCTTTTGGCATAGGGTTACTGTCAGAACTCCACAACAAAGGCGTGTGCCCACGCTTTTGATGTGAGGTTGCTGCCCTGTTTTATCGTTTCTGCTATTCCAACTGCACTTAACTCGTCTTTGAGCTAATCTCATGTTTTTGGCATGGGGTTACTATTAGGACTCCACTACAAAGACGTGTGCCCATGCTTTTGATGTGAGGTTGCTGCCCCATTTTGCCGTTTCTGCTGCTCTAACTGCACTTGACTCGTCTTTGAGTCAACCTTAATCTACTCAAACGACCTCAAAAATTTTCGTTCTTTATATGATGGAAAGGTATTGATGTCTAGTTTCATCTCCAAAAATAAAATAGCATTTTAATATATAGATAAAATGTTATACCAGTTCAAGCATCTAAAGGGCATATTTTTAAAAACGCGAAATATTTAAAAATAAATACTAAAACTAGACCAAACAAAATAACTAAGCCTCCACACTTCTAAAACATTAAAACCAACATGTTAGCCTCAAATATAAATACATGAACATGTGATATGTATGTGTGAATCTTATCTGGTTTCAAGAGTTAAAAGGGTTTTTTATTCCTCGAAACTTACCATTAAGTACTCTCTTGAGTGTTCTCAGAAACTCGTCGTCTTTACATGATTTTTTCAAATCTTTAACACACTCAACTCATGCTCTAACTAGGTTATCTAAGACTTACAAGTAAACACATTTTGCTCACGGAATCAAAGCCAACAAAATAATAACCTTACAGGTAGCATCAGTAGTATGCTAGTTTTGCTCGTCTCATGATTGTCGTGCCTCACGGTGGGTGCCAAATTGTAGAGTGTAGAATATGTCAAATAGAAATATGGACACTACAACCTGCAAAATTAGACAAAAAATGATTGGTAGACCGCTTGGGACGCAGGGTGATGTCGGCCAAGTACACTCCGATGATTAAGTCAATAATTCTGAAATAAAAAATAAGAGTACAATAGAATGACTTAAAATGATTACTTCATGTGATTAATGCACCAATCTTTGATTATCGGAATGGTGAAGGATCGTTGAACGAAGTATGCGGGTAGTTGCTTGATCGGAATCGCTAAGAGTTGCTCAGATAATGGTTATTCATGATTTTTGGAAAATATCAAATGCATGACCCCCAACTTAGAGTAAGGTCTGGTCCTTAGTGGATGTGCCCCTTGGGATTTGCTACTGGCCACTTTGACTCTCCTTCAATTTAAAGTTGTCATGGTCTTCTGGGCCTCTCAAAGGTATTATCTTGGACCTAGACTCCATGAACCTTAACAATTATCTTGGGGGATGATTCTATAAGAGCTCATGCCTTTGGGGCCGTGAGCCCAATTTGTTTGGATCTGTTACTGCTTGGGTTTTAAAAACAATATGGGCTTTTACTCCATATTTTGACAACTACAATTATCAATCATGTTCCTTTCTTGTCATACAAAATTAAACTCCTTCTCTTTTAAATTATTAAAATGTAAAGCTTTTATATGTGCCTGTTTTGTTCGTCTTCGATCTCATAAGCATACCAAGTTAGAACTTCGATCTCATTTGAATTGTTTCCTTAGATACATCGATGAACATAAGGGTTATTGATGTTAGGATCTAATTGGAATTTTCCTAGTAAGATTTTAACAAGGCATATTATCAGTATGATGGACATCCAAGGGCTCCATTATGAAATCATTATTTCAATATGATTGGTTGCCACATTCAAGAATCAATCATTTTATCTCCCCATTCACTAGGTTTTTATCCCGTTGGACTTTCCCTGGTAACGTTACAACGAGGTATATTATCTGTATGGTGGACATTCAAGGGGAGTGTTATTTCAATATGATGAATGTCCATATTAAACAATCAAACCTTTTATCTCCTCACTTTCTCTTGTAACAACCAAATAATTTATAACTCAATTTATGATCATTAGTCTAAGTATTATAATTCTATTATCCTTTTAATTTGTAACTACTACTTTATAATTCAATTGAGAGACTATAAAAGGAGCCCTTAAACTATAAGGATAACTATAGTCAAATTGTTACAAAATATTTAATTGACAACATTTTTGTATATATATAAATTTTGCATATATTTATTTAGAGTGTCGATATTGTCACCCATAAAAATCATTTATATACTGATTTTATAAGTACACTCATATTTAAAATTTAAGAAGTAAATTATTTCTGTAAGCAACCATTTTAATGCCAATGGTACCCTTATTAAAATCAATTTTCTTATTTTAAATAATTTATTTGTAAACCCTCTTAAATTATTAATACACCCAATTTAATCTTTACATCATGATGCTAGTAAAAAATATATATAAACAACCATTATATTTCTTTTGAATAAAAAGAAGAATTAATTAAAAAGACAATTGTGAGATATAATATAATTAATTTATGTTTATAAATTCTCAAAGATATTCATTAAAAAAATAACAACATAACTCTATTATTATTCCAAGTTTATACTGATTAACAAGCCATCATTGCCAGTGAAAACAAATAACATACTTAATTTTTTAAAAAAAAATTCGTGAATAAATATCAATCTATACCTGTAACACCCCCCGACCAAATCCACTCGGACCGAATCAGGGAGCGCTACTATATATTAAAATCTAACTTTTGCTTTTATATAACCATAATTTAAAATTATATTAAAAACTTTTGAAAGTGGTTCAAATAAATTTCCGAAAATCTTGTCAGAGTTTACTCTATTTTTCTGACTATCCAAAACCTGTTTACAATTAAAATTCATAAAAATCAACTTCTACATCTCAAATCGCTTTTGCACACCTTCCCAAATGTAATGCGACTTACCCAATCAATTTATCACAATATAATTTATAAATATTCAAATAACATAAACATATAATAAAATATTTACACAACGGAAGTTCTTTTAAATATGTACAAACATTTTCTGTATATGCATACTCTATCAAAACATATATAATTATTACAAAAGGACTACCAAAATATATGTAAGAACGATGTGACCCCGGACTCTCCTTCTGCAGTCTCTACTCTTTTTTGTCTTTATCTCCTTTGGAACCTCTGTTACCTACGTGTGAGAAAACTCAACACGCTAAGCATATTGCTTAATGGGTGTACACTAAATTGTATATCCAAATATACTATATCTAATAAATTTATCTATTTTCGATAAAAATATAAATAACATATAATTAAATCATATATGAGGCTCATGTCAAATCAAATCATATACTCAATAAATACAGTATTCAAAATCAATCAACAGACATCATAATTTCTCAAATGCTTTCATATAACAAATCAGTTTTCAGACTGGGCTCCTAACATACATAACATAAGTTATCGGACTGGATTACGGGTTGTTCAGCATCGGACACACAAATGGGGCTACCCGCCGAACATCAGATCAGAATGGAACACCAACGGAATCATCCACTGTAAATGTCCCATAATAGAATTCAGAATCCTAGGACCGACACTTTGGGCCTGTACTATCCAAAGGATGGCACAAACAGAGTATATCGGCATAGTAATGTTTAGACAGAAACCCAATTGACATGTCAACCTCATATATCAATATCTATATTTATACACATCAGAGCCATTTTGCAAAACGTTTTCTCAAATCCAATGTCAACATTTTTCATTTCTTTCAGAATCATCGAATTCAACTTTCAAATTATTCAATCTCAATTCATATCGATACATATATATATATATATATATATATATATATATATTTTAAATTTAAATTTCATCAAATATCATATAACAGAAATATACGAATATATTTCTAAATCAATAATCATATCAAATCAATCCAAAAATATATATTCAAACGTATTTCATAATTCCATATCGAATCAAAATGCCCCAAAATCATTTTCCGATACATTTCACAAATATTATATCGTTAAAATCACCTTCAACAATTTATTTCTATAACAATATTAGAATCAAAACGTATTAAAATATATTCATAATATTATTTACAATCAAAATTTCGAATATAAACTATATTTCGAGAATTGGCTATTCAAATCATTCCAAAATTAATTTCAAACGATAAACTATAATTAATATAATTCAAATGACTCAAAATTAATCAAATTCAATCAATCCGAAATATTCTGGAAAACGAAAAATTCAAAAACGAGTATACACCGAATCTGAACACTTCCTCCTACTCTTTTCCTTCTTCTCCTCCTCTTTTCTTCTTCTTCTTCTTTCTCTCTCTTCTTTCTCTCTCCTCTTTTCTCTCTTCTTTCTCTCCCGTTTGCCCTGGTTTCTGTTCTGTTTTTTTGCTTGTGAACTTATGCTCACTTCTATTGCTTTTAAGTGGCACCGCTTCATGCCACTCGATGCTCATTTTTTTCTTAAAAATTTTTGGGCCATCGCGACCGTGTATCGCGAGCGACGGTCGCGATACTCACTGATGGAAATTTTTCCCTTTCATCGCGAGCATCTATCGCGAGCGCTGGTCGCGGTCTCTAATCGCGATGCTCACTGGTCCAATTTCTCCATTTTCATCGCAAGCAACTACCGTGATCCCTGGTCGCGATGCATACTGTCCAATTTTTCACCATTTTCTTCGTGCATTGTTTTCGACCGTTCAAATTGGTCCATTAGGAAACCTAAAAATATACATACATTTAATTACATTTTTCACCCCTCAAATCATAATTATCAAATTCACATACTCCATATTAATTAAACTACACTTTTTATATTTATGCGAAATTAGGGATGTTACAATACCTCACTCTTTTTTTTTCTTTTTTCTTTTTTTAAAAATTATGCTTCACTTTTTGTTTATTGATAGAATTCATAATTAGATATAAACGAGAGATAAAAAAAAAATTCAATTTAAAATTTTAAAAAATACATATTTTTATATGATCAAAGTCTTCTAGGATTGTTTTTTTCCATTACTTTGCTATATGATAATCATGTATTTCATGAGAAAATTTAATATTTAGAATAGAAGGATTTATCATGCGCTTTCTTTCTTTTTCTTTTTTTTTTAAATAAAAGGTTTAATATAGTTGTAGATAAGATGGGTGTAGCTAATCTGTGTACATAGTATTTAATTTAATTTTAATTAAAATAGCTTCTTTATTTATCATTTTATATTGGAATATTTTTATAATTAAATTTTTTAATAAAATAAGAATGTTATAAATTATATTTATGAATAGTAATATTGACACCTATTATTAGAAATTTCACTGTCTATATAAATTAGGGCAAATTGTAATGGAATACTTTGATGTTTGGTCATATATTGCAATGAAATCATATTTTTCCTTAAACTACAACCAATTACCTCAGATAATTATCAATTTGGTCCATAATGTATTTAAAAATATCATTTTTTGATATATATTTTAAAATATATCAATTTAGTCCGTATAATTAAAATTTTGATGGTCAAACCTGAAATAAATATAAATTGATCATCTTACCCCTTTTTTATTAAATTAGCAAGATGATTTTACCCTCTAACTATTTACATTTTAACTATTTTACCTATTTGGATAGTCCAATAAAAAATTGATGTGTTAATAAATTATTTTTTAAAAAACACTTAAAAATAATTAAACAAAAAATAAATATTATAAATTCATTAAAAATTTACAAAATTTAAAAATAACATTATTTATTAAAAATTAAAATAAAATTTAAGATTATCCGAGATACTTGGTTGTAGTTTAAGGAAAAGTATAATTTCATTATAATATGATTAAATGTCAGGGTACTCTATTGCAATTTATCCATAAGTTATGTAAAGAGAAGTAATTATATTCATTTTTCACATCCACGCGACCTGTAATGGCAAATAATTTCAGAAAAAATAATTGACGCCCACCATAAATGAATTATTTTTCTTCTTATCAATATAATTTCTTTTTATAACATATAACACTTTAATGATGAGCGACTGTTCTCCGCGCGCGCGTCAAGAAAGAAAAGGAAAGATTGAGATGTAAGACCCACAAAGACACGCTAGAATGATAGAAGTGTATATGTATTTCATTGGTCACATGATAGGAGGCGAGTACGCATCATCGTATGGTAGGCAGGCACACATAGTAACAATTGGACGACTTGCTGGTTGGTTTCATACGTGTGTCAAAATTTTGAGTCGTGTGAGACTAATTTCGCTTCTTATTGGATAGTCAGAGACAAGGACAGTTACTGAACCGAAAGCGAAGACAAGAACCACGTGGCAGGCATAGGTCAGGGTTGGTCAGAGAGATGGTTACCAGAGCCAGGTCAGAAACTTGGACTCTGCAACCCCTTTTAACGTGTTGTTGTCCCGTCTACTCTTCTCGCTCCAGATCTCTTTATTTCCTTGTTACCTTTTCAAACTACAATTATTCTAAATTTCTGAGACAAATTTATATAATATATTATAAAAATATATACAACTTTTAAAATATTATAATATTTATTATCAAAAATACCCTTAATAAATTTTAGAGCAATTATTAAATTAGTTCATAACTTTTGATGAATTATGAGTTTTTCAACGCAGTTTACTTTACTAGTATTCATAGATCCTAAATTTTTATAAATGTATCAAATACGTTCTTATGTGAGTCAACCATTAGTCATAATTAACAGGTTTCAAGAGTATTTTTATCATTAAAATCTATCCACGTGTCAACATTAAATTTTTTTCATGAAATAAAATACCTAACACACGTTAAAAATTTAAAATAAAATAAATTAAAAAATTTAAATTTTTTTTAAAAAAAATTAAATAGATCTCCACTATCCATCAAGATTGACGGACGATGGAGATCTTATTAATTTTTTTTTTTTAAAATATTGTGAATGAAGAATTAAAGAATAAATTAGTGTGAATGGAGATCCAATCACACCAAGAACACCAAAAAAATAATTATTGTGAATGGAGATCTAATCTCCAGATGGAATCTCTACCTTCTATCAATCTTACCACACTAAGAACAAAAAAAAAAAAAATTTTGAGAAGTCAAATCTCCAGTGATAGAGATCGTCTCCATCGCTGGAGATAAGAGACCTCCATTGCTGGACAGTCTCCAGCGATGGAGATCCAGTCTCCATTTTTGAAGATAAGTGTAATAACATAAGCATTATTCAAATGCAAATCAAACAAATTTTTGGACGGAGTGACTTGGAGCTCAAAATTCCTTACACACCCGTACGAAAACTATATTAACCCAAGATTCTTCTACTTAAACAAGAGATGGCATACAAATTGATAGTTTAATTTTAATAAACGTAACTTACCTATTATGAGTAGTTTCAGTTAACCTACTTAAATCATTAATATCAATCCAAATTTATGGGTTACACCTAAAATAGATGGTTAAATGTTATACATAACCATAAGCCATGCAACTACAACTACAAGCATGCGTTTGGGGTTATGTATCAATATAGTAAGTTAACGTTACGTGAAAATAAAAATTGGCCGTTAGTTTAGTACAGTGGCAAATGCGTAAATTTCTAAACATAAAGGGGCAATTAATTGAACTGAGTGCATTGTACAGGTGACCATCCCTCTATATCCCTCCCATTCGCTTGCACACTCAAATTCATTCATGCCTCTGATTTGCTTCTCTTTTCGCGGTTCAAACCAAATACAACTTCTGGTTTCTCGACCGGCTTTCGTTCAAAACTGATTCTCTGACTTCATCCATCCAAACTCCATTTTCATGGATCTGATCAGATCACCAACAACACTCTATAACAATCCAACGATCTAAATCGACCCACAATTCGGCTTCTTCAACTGATCTTCCTTCTTTTGTCACTAAAAAACGACTCCTTTTTTTAGCTAGATTCCTTACCAGTCGAGCTCAGCACAGCTGAAGTTTTTTTGTATCGTTTTAAAGCTGAATTGTTTGACCTTGGAGAACAATTTCTATGGAGTTGAATAGAAGAAGTCGAAGCACGAAATTGATAGAGAGATGACGTCAGGATCGAGACTGCCTACATGGAAGGAGAGAGAGAACAACAAGAGAAGAGAGAGGAGGAGGAGAGCAATTGCAGCGAAGATTTTCTCGGGACTGAGGATGTATGGAAACTACAAGCTTCCAAAGCACTGCGACAACAACGAGGTCCTCAAAGCCCTCTGTAACGAGGCCGGTTGGATCGTCGAACCAGACGGCACCACCTACCGCGAGGTACCTTTTTATAACTTTTTTTTTTTTTATAAAGAAAATACAAGTAGCACCTTCGCAGATCATATGCATCAAATTAACATAGCTAGTATTTTGTTTCTCTGGTGCGGGATCGTGGATTTCCATGAACGAATTTGTTAAAATGCAGTAAAATTTGAACTGTTTTACATTGGCTACAAAATAAAAATTAAGTCCAGGTTATCAAATTATTAACTTACTTTCGGTGGCGTGTGCTAAAATGCGCCACTTTGTTTTGGCGGATGGTAGAGATAACCGTTTCGATCTGCAAGCTAACATGCGCTGGTGGCAATTGTCGTTATCAAACAGAGGCTAACTTGCGCATGAAACTGACAGCAGCACATGCTTGTGGCAGACGTTAGTTTTTCTTAACCGGCGTGCGTTAGATCTGGCGTTTCACGTCTTTCTGTGCTGTATTTTGGTTAGCTTTTTAATCATCGGCGTACCCATTAGATCTGATCAACATTCAGCGTCTGTTATGTTTCTGCTTTCTTTTTTTCTCTTTTTGTTGAACTTGAACGCGTGAATGCATCAAAGATTCTCTTTTCTCTTCTCTCTTCTCTCTTTCTCTTTGATCATCGGTAGTAGTGGGCAAGGGCATCATATATCGGAAAGACAAAAATGTCCTTATCAAAACTCTTAAAGGACCTTCCTCAAAATTATTGTTAGACGGCAACCTTTTTTAATTTTCCTGTCTGCTTTCGTAGATTTTTAGTTGGGTAATGGGTATTGAAACACAACAGTCGCTGAGCATCTTTTCAATTTCCATTTTGGAGACCTGCTGCTGATGTTTTTGTAGTTTCTTCTTTGGGGGGACTGCGGTTCAATTATTAGGGTATTTATTATTAATTCAAATGTTGCTAGGCAATTGGTTGCCATTGGAGAGAAATATTGTAGGCAGATGTGTTTTCAAAACAAACTCATATAAAATTTTGTGACAGATTAATTTTCAAAACATTAAAGTTTATACTTGTTGCTTCCCAGCTGTGGTACCAGAGAATATGATTGGCTGCTTTCTTCTCTGTACTTGGGACAGATTAGTTTTAGCCATACCTGATACTGATATGCCTGTAAAGAATTGATGTGCTAATACTATGTTCCTGGCTGAGTGCCTCATTTGGACCCTCAATGCTTTCTCTCATGTTGGCATTTGTATACCAAACGTTTTATGTTCGAGATGTGATGAAAAAAATGAAATGCTGCCTTCAGTGGAGATGTCCAGAGAGTGGATACTCTGTTTTTCGAGTACAAATTTGCCTTGGCTTAAACTTATCTTGGGTTAAGTGTTGATCCACCTCTATATACTTTAAACAGTCATTGATTAAGCATCATGGGCTCTGCTACATGTTGTCTTGTTGTCAATGTAAAGCTTTATATCTGGCCGTGTCACCGTGACAACTCTGTTGCAGTACTAGAATGCTTCCCTGACTTGCTATTGTTTGTTTTGTCGATGACATTTATCACTGATTGATATGTGGCAGCATGATTTCGTTGACTATGAGAAGTTCAGGAATTTTTAATATAGTAACTCATGAAAAAACAAAATTTAGGTCGTTTTATGAAATAATTATACACTAACATGAAAATGCATTGAGGATCAAAGTGTTGGTGACGTACATAACTGTAGGATAGATGACTTAGATTATGTGAAATACTGGAAGAGCATTCAAAATTGAATACAAAATGAGATAAGCTATGATACGAGTACTGGTAAGCAAGACATAACATTCTCTAACACTGAGTCATGGTTGTGGTAAGCAAGACATAACATTCTCTAACACTGAGTCATGGTTGAGGTGAATAAGTTAGAAAAATAAAAGGGAGCTAGATCAATGGTTCCTTTTGTTTGATGGAGCAAAATGCGTCTCTGCAAAATCACATTTGTGTATGTAAAGCTAACAATGTTAAGGTTTCCTTGAGCACTATCAAACTCCATTTTCATTGGCTGTGTTTATGCCAATTTGAACTCTTAATTCATCATTGAGAAGCCTTTAAAGCTTTGTTTATGATTTATTATGCAACTAATCATCATTTGGTTTACCAGGGATGCAAGCCTGTGGAGCGAATGGATATAGCGGGTGGATCTGCACCAGTAAGTCTATGCTCATCTTACCACCCAAGTCCCTGTGCTTCCTACAACCCAAGCCCAGCAACCTCTTCTTTCCCGAGCCCAGCTTCATCTTCCTATATGGCTCATCCTAATGCTGATGGAAGTTCCCTCATCCCATGGCTCAAAAACCTTTCTTCTGCATCCTCATCAGCCTCCTCTTCCAAATTTCCTCATCTATACATTCATACTGGCTCCATCAGTGCTCCAGTTACCCCTCCATTGAGCTCCCCAACTGCCCGAACCCCCCGAATGAAACCTAACTGGGAGGACCAATCTGTGCGCCCAGGCTGGAGCGGGCAGCACTACCCTTTCCTACCTTCTTCAACTCCACCAAGCCCTGGCCGCCAGATTGTTCCTGATCCAGAGTGGTTTGCTAGGATTCGTATTCCACAAGGAGGGCCAAACTCTCCCACTTTCAGCCTTGTTGCCTCAAACCCATTTGGGTTGAAGGAAGAAGCCTTAACTGGTGGTGGCTCCCGCATGTGGACTCCTGGGCAAAGTGGGACATGTTCCCCTGCCATTCTACCAGGCTCTGATCATACTGCTGATGTTCCAATGTCTGAAGTAATTTCTGATGAATTTGCATTTGGAAGCAATGCAAAAGGGCTAGTAAAGGCTTGGGAAGGAGAGAGGATTCATGAAGAATGTGGATCAGATGATCTAGAGCTCACTCTTGGGAGCTCAAGGACCAGGTGAGTTGGATCATTAGATTATGTGCTTTGCTGCATATAAAAAATTATGCAAGTGAAACTTTTCAGTGGTTTCATTATCTGGACTGGAACTTGACTCCTTAATGATACTTGTTCAGAATGTGTAGCAAAAGGGATCAAGGTGAGCTTGAGTAATTGGCCCTCTTGTTTTAATATTTTATTTTTTATGTTAATTTGTTTTAAAATTATAAATAGTTAGCTGTTCAAAGGTCTGGCTGTCAGCTGTTTGATTTGTTCATTTCCCTTTTTAAAGCCAAAATTTATTGAACCCATAAATTATGCCTTTTCCGTTGAGAGTAATGCTCGATGACATTGGTGAATGGGGATTGTAATTGAATGGCAGATTCCTTGGTGAAAATAATTGGATAGAGTGGATTCTTGGCTTTGCCTTTTGTACATTGATTGAGAATATCATGTGATACATTAGTTTGCTTTCCACTTTCTCTTTTGGCTTTCATGAGTGATAGACATAAAATTGAAAGCACTTTTTTAGACAAGCACAATGGGTGTGGTCCCTTTTTTCCATCTTTTGACCAATCAGTATGGTCAAGGGTTTACCATGATGATGACAGATGATGCCTGCAGACATGTTCCTAGTGTTTATGGATTTTGGAATTTACTGCTGATTTTGAATGGTCCGGCAAATCAATTATTAGGAAAACTGAAATTTGGTTATGGAAATGTGGTAAGAAGAATTTGTGTTCTGGGCCAGAGATTTTGCTAAAGGTTGACACTTGACACACAGAATTATGACTTGCTCTTTAGTTTTAATTTTGGGATAAAAATAAAAATTCATTTTAATTTGCTATTTCTGATAACAGACCTTGACTGCTTGAGTTGAGCTCCGCCGACTAATTTGATTATATGTTTTGTATTTTTTCTATATTGAATTTTATCCTGTTGCCAAGATAGAGGAATATGACTCAGGAAAACAAAAACAATAACAAAATTGTAAGAACAAGGGAAAGAAGTAAAGTTAGAGCCTATTCAATTGTGTTTTTTGTTTTAATTTTTTAATTATCAATTTTCATTTAAAAATGTGAAATTTATTTTCATACTTTTAGGATTTTAAAACACGTCTACTATTACTAATTGAAACAAGTATTTTTTTAAAAAATTATTAAGTAATAATATAATAATTATACATTTGGTATAATTGTTTTAAAAAAATATTTTTAACATATTGCCAAAGTAAAAGCAATATTGTGTGGAGGAAAATTACACTGACTTTAGAGATCTGCAATCTCCTCCCCACCCGTTGGTGGAAATTACAATCTACACCTTGCGTAGATGAGATTCAAAGTTAAATTTCAATTAATCAAATCGCTAATAAACTTAATTCAGGAAATATCTATATAATTAAACTAGTTGCCAAAGAGTGAAATATCACTTCAAGTTACGAGAAATTAGTTCAATTCTCCCTAGTTAATATGATTTTTCTTACCCTGGCCTGGTATGCTAATGACATTATGGTAATTAAATTGAAAATCAAAGGGTGATTTATGAAAAATGCACACTTGATAAATTATAAAATAATAGTAACTTAATTATAGTACAACATTGATAATCTTTTCTTGTAGTGTTCTCTCGGAGTGCTCTTTGAGTGAAAGTAGGCAGCGGCTTTCTGGCTAGTTTCTACATCCTTTATCGGTGTAGCAGGGATTGATAGTGGTTTCTCTATCTTTATCGGTGTAGCAGGGATTGATGCGGAAGAGATAGTAAAGTTTTGTGAGAAGCTATCTTTATTTAAAAGGGTAATTATTAATTTGGTCTCTAATTTATAAATAATTAATAATTTTTTTACTCAGTTTTATTTATTGGTGTCTTTGGACCCTTAGTTTTCATAAATGTATTAATTAATATTTTTAAAAATTATATTTTATAAAATTTTAAATTATATTTTTAAATGGGATATCCATTTAAATTTTTTTATAAAATTTATAAAATTTTATTTTTAAAAAATTAATATAAATGATCATATTACCCTTCTAATTATTAATAATATTTTTAGAAATTTATTGGTGAAATTGTAATTTTAACTCATTTAAATAGAGTTACGGGTAAAACTGTCTTTTTAATATTTTTAGTTAGTTTGAATGTTAAAAAATTGGTCAAAGTAATCAAATTGATACATTTACGAAAATTTAGGATCCAAAGTATCAATAAACAAAACTGCATTAAAAAATTGATGATTTTCTAAAAGTTAGGGATTAAATTGATAACCGCCCTACCTAAGGAGGAGAGTCCAAGGACGAAACTTGATAAGAGGTTGAAAGCGATAGGAGAAAGAAAGTTGAATCTATGTTTGGTTTGTAGAATTATGGCTACAAAACAGGGGAATGGGGATGCATTTCGAGCGATTCTTCCAAAGATTTGGAGAATAGCGCAGGAGATTGAGATTGAAGTAATACGAGTGACACGCTCACAATGCGTGAGATAAAATTCTAAGTGTATGATGTATCGAAATAATAAAGTCCCGTAAGAATGGGGGCGAATCCACAAGGAAGTGGTAGGTTAACTAATACTAATGCTAAAGATGTTAACTAAACAATATTAAAATCAAGATTTTGATGGTTTTGAATTAAAGAATAAAAGTGTAACAAAAGCAATTAACAAACAAACTTAGCTAAGGGTAAGAAAATGTTAGGTAGTCGAATGGTCCAAATCATAAGTCTGGGTATTGCAATTGACTATTTAAGCACAGTATTTCAAAAAAGTGAATTAACCCTAACAATGACACATCAAATTATATTGGTCATGCATTGATGTTGTAATTCTAATTAATTCCACTTATTAGTCAGAGAGTGAAATTAATTAGAAATCCATTATCAAGTCTAATTTCTAGGTTAATTAAGCGTTATCATGCTTTAATCAATTTACTCAATATTTATTAAAATTAAATTAAACTCAATTATAACCTAATAATCTCTCAAATAAGCTATAATATTCTTATTAATTGTAATTCAACATTCATGCAATAAACTCTCGTAGTGCAAACGACATGAACTACAATCAATAGTATTGTATATCTAATAAATAAAGCTCTTGAAATATAATAAAAGGTTATAGTCAATTATAAACCCTAAAAACTCAATCTTGGTCCATTGACCTCCTAACTATGAATTAGTTCAACATAACAATAATTAAAACAAAGAAGAGAGATAAAGAACATATAAAACTCATTTTAGAAGCACAAATAGTGAAGAAATCCCGCTTTGGTTCGGGTGAAACTCCTTCTTCTTCGTTACTTCGTCTTCTCCAATGGAATGATTGATGAAGATGATGACTTTGGCGAATCTTGTGTCTTTGATAAGAAGAACCAAGAAAAGATGAAGTGAGAGTGTTTGTTGTAGTTTTCTTAGCTTCTGGATGATTTTTCATGCAAAGTGGCCGAACCCTCTTTCTTTTCTTCTCTTTCTTTTTATACCCGCTCGAATCAGGGCATCAGATTTGCTATCGTGATTCTTTTTCGCAATCCTTGGTCACGAAAAAGAATCGCGGTACTCACTAGCCGAAATCGCGCCAGACTGCGCGCTGATACGAAAACGAGCATAACTTACTTTAAAAAACTTGAAATCATGAATCGTAAAATTTGTCGGAAACTAGACTTTTAGAGCTTTATAGAAATATAAGGCGCATAACCCAGTTCATCCTGTCTGTATTAACAAATCCTCAAATCTTCCAACTTTGTCATATCTTCCTTAATAATCGAACATAATCTGCACCAGCTCAAAATACACATTAAACCCGCCAAATTTACTTGAAATTTTGCTCCGTTGTTGTATCAGGGACATGATACAATAATGTTGCTTTGTTACGAATGTCTACTGAAATTTTGCTTTACATGTTGGTATATGTGACACTCCTTTAGAGAATGTCTAGTAGATGTCCACGGAAATAAAGAGGGAGAGTTGGAACCACAAAAGTTTAGATCATGGCTTTGGGCCTCCAATCCTACGAAATCTCGAGGTTCAGCGAGTAACACACGAGATTATAGAAGACAAACACCGCCGAGGATGGTCGACGGTTAGATCCGGTGAAAAAGTGATAATTTGGAAAGGAATAACAAGGGTTTAAATGGAGTTAATACTGGAGATTTGGGCATCCTAAAAATCAGGGAAGACACTCATGGATCCTCGGATCCTATGGGATATTAATTTGGCAAAAACTTGAATGTTAAGATCTCAAAAAATATTGGAAACATGAAAGTTGGGATTGATGATACTAATGAGAAATCTTATGAGTGAGTGAATCTTAGCACGACTGATCTCAATAAGGTGTCACCCTCGCGTGATACGGTGTCAGTGTATAAGGTGAGGGTGTAATTAACCAAGCCAGCTGGCATGTGAGTGATTAGTACGTCCACAAATGTGTACAAAGGCATGCAAAATCATACAAGGTCGCTACGTACTACTGCTATGGTACATGAAACCATACATATATTTGATCATTCACCAAGCGATCAAAATGCTGTTATATACTAGAGTTCGACGTAAATTGTTTCTTCGTCTAAGCTGGATAAAGGAAAGTCAGTGGAGATGGAAATCGGACCAGAAATAGGGCGACGTAAGACACGTTGGAAACGATTGGCCCGTGGTGATTCTATGGTGGCTTTGGGACAACCAGTGATTGCCATCGGTGGAATGCGTCACAGTGAAGATACTTGTGCTTCAGGGTCCTGTGAGTAGAAGAAGCCTAAGATGATTCCGAGCAAAAATGGGAGTGGTGATTTGAAAAATCTTTTGAATGTTATATCGGCAGGCTCGGTATGTCGGCCAACTAATGGCCATGAATCCTACAATGGAATGTTTAGAGAATGGGTAATCCTCAAACGATTCAAGCCTTGCACTAATACGTGCATGTTCATGAACTGAAGGTGATTTTTCTTATGGAAACAATTTGCAATCATAATTACCTAGAAACTATCCGTGTTAAATTAGGTTTTGTTGGTAAGTTAGTGGTAGATAAAATTAGTAGAAGTGGGGGTTTATGTTTGTTCTGGTTTGAGAAAGTGGAGGTCGGACTCTTCTCATTTTCAGGATTTTATATTGTCGTTAAAATCGGTTCGCATACTAATAAGGTCTAGAGGTATACTGGTTTTTATGGTCATCCAGAAGCCTCTTAAAGGATTCACTTCTGGACCTTACTAAGAAGATTTCAGGGAATGTCTGGACTTCCTCAGTTATGTAGTGAGGAGTTTAATGAGGTTCTGAACGATTTTGAGAAATCGGGTGGGAGCCCGAAGCATAAAGATTTGATTAATAATTTTTAATGTCTTGGATGATTGTGGTTTTGAGGATATTGGCTTTTCCGGTCCAACTTTTACTTGGTGTAATAGGAGGGACGACTTTGATCTTATTCATGAACATTTTACAGGTGGGTCTGCATGTTGGCGTGAAGGCTTTTGTTTCCCTCCTCTCAGGTGCAGCATCTGGATTTTTGGTGTTCGGATCATCGACCGGTTCTTATGCGGCTGGTGCTCCAATTTTGACTCGTCCAGACAAGAATTTCCAAGGTAACTAGTTTCACTTTAAAGCCTGCTAGGTCTCTAATGTGGAATGTTAAATTTAGTTAAGGAAGCGTGGGGCAGCTCTTCGGGTAACATCCCGGCTTCTGTACTAGTCTTTGTTATCCGTAATTGTTCAGCTCGGTTGCATTCCTGGGAATGCTAATAATCGGTTGTTGTTGCGTAAGAATATTGCTCAAAAGTGGGCAGCCTTAATAAACTCACTGATAGAAGCATATTAGAACTCTTGAAAAACAATAATATGTTCTTTTGGAGAAAGAAGAGTTATACTAGAAGCATAGGTCTCGAATAGAGTGGTTGAAAAGTGGGGACCGTAATACAAATTTTTTTCACTCCATCTATATTTATTTTACAAGTATTTTTCGGTCTTCTAATTCGGATTTTGACACTTTAAATAGAGTTTTACAGTGTGTAGAGCCCTGTCTGTCCGAACAAAGTAGTAATTTCCTCAATCCTGTCTTCAGACGGCTTTTCAATTGGGTCATACGAAGGTTCCGGGTGAAGATCGTTTTGCAGCCTTTTTTTTTTTTCTGCAATATTGTGATACAGTTGGAAATAGTGTTTACTGCAGTTTGTCTTGGTTGTCTTAATAATGGTGATTCGGTGGAGGTTTTCAATGCTACTTTAATTCGGTTAATCCCTAAGGTGGATAATGTAAGGTACATTACCGATTTTCGTTCTATTAGTTTATGTAACGTTACCTACAAAATTGTTGCTAAAGCCTTGGCTAATAGATTTCGTGTTGCTTTGGCGGAGGTTATCTCGGAGGAGCAAAGTGTGTTTATTCCTGGCAGGCTCATTAATGACAATGCTATTGTAGGTCTTGAGTGTCTCCATGCTCTTAAGCAAAAGGTTTATGGCCAAAAAAGATTTCTCGGCTCTCAAACTCGATATGTCGAACACCTATAATAGGGTGAAATGAATTTTTATTGAGGCTATGATGCTTAAATTGGGTTTCTCTAAGCGATAGGTGGATAGAATTATAAGATGTATTTGATCGGTGTCCTACTCCTTCATTGTTAATTGGGGTGCTAGTGGTCGTCTTTACCCTTCTATAGGTTTGCGGCAAGGAGATACTCTTTTGCTTATCTCTTCTTGATTTGTAGTGAGGTTCTCCAGTTTGCTTCATGAGGCGAATAGACGAGGTTCTATTTCTGGATTCCGATGTAGTTGTTCATGCTCTAATATTAACCATTTGTTTTTCGCTAATGATAGCCTTCTCTTCAAGAGTACTAGTACGGAGGAGTGTTTAGTTTTAAAGGAGATTTTAGAGTGGTATAATGTGGCTTCAGGATAGGTTATTAACTTTGATAAATCAAACATTTGTTTTAGCTAGATGTTCCATTCGATTTTGCTGATTCCTTGGCTGTTGTTATCTTAGAAGTTAGACGAGGTGGTTGTCAAGGAAAGTACTTGGCTTTGCCAAGTTTTGTGGGTCAAAATAAAAAAGTTATTCTCTCCAGTATTAAGAACCGAGTTTGGGATAAAGTAAAAGGGTGGCATAGTAAAATTTTCTTGGCGGGTAGTATGAAGATCTTATTGAAGGTTGTGGTTAAGGCAATTCCTACTTATTTTATGAACATTTTCAGACTTCCTATTTCAATTATCCAGGAGCTTTATAGGACTTGTGCTAGTTTTTGGTGGGGCGGTAATAGTAACTCTCGGCGTATTTATTGATGTACTTGGAAGCTGCTTTGTTTGAATAAGAATGATAGAGGGTTAGGTTTTAGAGACTTGGAGGTTTTTAATCAAGATAAAGGGTTAGGTTTTAGACACTTGGAGGTTTTTAATCAAGCCTTGTTGGCTAAACAGTGTTGGCACATGATTAAAAATCCAGAGTCCTTGGCTGCTCGTGTGCTGAAAAACTATTATTTCCCTAATAATGATTTCTTGCATGTTACAGCTAGATCCTCGAGTTCTTTCCTGTGGAGTAGTTTTCTGTTTAGCCGTAATCTTTCGGAGAAAGGTCTTCGGTGGCGTATTTGAGATGGCTCTTCGATCTTGGTTTATCGGAATAGATGGATCCCCCGTCTTTCTACCCTCAAAGTCTTCTCTCCACCTACTCTGGGTACAGATTGTGCTGTGAGTTCTCTTAGGACGGCTTTGAGAGGTTTGAATGAAGCGTTGATTCATGCTTCTTTCTTCCAAGAGGATGCAACTGCTATTATGAATATCTCTCTTGGGAGGCAGTATTTCCCGGACTTCCTTCTTTGGTACTTTAATATGTTTGATACCTATACGGTGAAAAATGATTACCAGCTTGGAATGGCTCAAATGGGGCGGCCTTCTTCTTCGGGTCTCAATACTTTGGAGTCTTGGTGGAAGGCCCTTTGGCACTTCAATATCCGCAAAAAGTTAAGGTTTTCATTTAGAAAGCATGCCATGGGTGGATCCCTTCAATGCTGAATTTATCTACTTTCAAGTCCCCATGGCATGTTTTATCCCTTGTGCTATGCTGGCCCTGAATCTACCTTCCATATGCTATGGGGCTGACCGAAACTCAAAGATATCAGACATGAGGTTCACTTTATACAAGGGTTGTCCTTCCTTGGTTCCATGAGCTTTTTAAATTTTTGATGTCTTGCAAACAGGTGCTGAATGGGATCAATATGGATCTACTCTGTATTATCCTTTAGAGACTGTGGTTCAAAAGAAATAAAACGATTCGTTCTTCTTTGGTTCTTTGTGCTGGTGAGGTTGTTAGCTGGGTTGGTTCTTTTCTGTTTGATTACTAATCGGTGTGTCGCCGTGAGGGTGTGAAGAATAAGGGTGACAGTTTGGATGCCATGTGGATTCCTCCGCATTCTGGGGTGGAGAAGATAAATACATATGCTGGAATTAACTCATCGAATCAGATGGTTAGATTGGGTGCTATCATCCATGATTCTGAAGGTCAAGTTTTGGCCTCTTTTGTCAGCCTGTGAAGGCTTTGCATTCTCCTCTTATTGTTGAGTGTATGGCTATTCTCTGTGGCATCTCTTTGGCTGTGGATACAGGTTTATTGCCTACTGTCATTAAATCAGATGTTGAAACAGTAGTTAGATTGGTGAATTCGAATGCAATCCTATTATCCGAAGTTGGTTTGTTTGTTATTGAGATTGCTCAAGCTTTACATTCTAAAAATTTTGTTAGCCTCTCTTTTGTTCTTCGGCATGCCAAAATGGCTGCTCATTACATTGCTAAGGCTGCCATGTCCTTCGAGTTCTTTTCTACTAGGATGGAGGATGTTCCTCCTGATTTGCTCTCTGTTGTTCAGACTGATTGTCTGAGTTTGTAAGTTTGATGGCCTTTAGCCAGGTTTTATGGTTTTCTCCTTGGAAAAAAAGAAAGAAAAAAAAGCCTTAATTGTATTATAAACTCTAATCCAGCTCTAGAAAAATAAAAATAAAAAAGGGTAAATTATAATAAAGTATTTTTACATTTAATTAATTTGTGATGAGACTAGTTTTTTATTGGAAAAAATATAATGAAGTACCCTAATATTTAGGCAAATTGTAACGAAACCTATTTTTCTTTAAATTACAGTTTGACTAGGCAAAATTATTTTAGTCCCTATTTTTTTTTTTTTAGAATTATTAATTTTTGATATATCCTTCTTCTTTTAGCTCGCGTTATCCTTAACTTTTCAAAAATACATCAATTTAGTTCCTATAACCAAAATTTTCATAGTCGAAGTTGACAAAATATGCACATTAACCGTTTTACTTTTAACTATAATTGATTATGTTGAAAATATCCTCTTTTTTAACAAATTAGCGTTAACTTATATATTTAAGGGATATTATCAAAAACACTCCCAACGAATTCAAATACATCGTTTTACCCCCCTGTTTCAGTATTTATCAAAAACACTCCCACCGTCACTTTTCCATCCAAAAAGTCAACATATTTTATTTGACCGTTAGGAGAACTCAATTTAGTCCCTAATGTTTGATAAAACATCACTTTTTACTTGACTTTTCTTTTTTTAGTTAGTGTGGTCCCTAATATTTTCAATTAAAATATAATAAAAATAAATAAATAAAATAATATGTAACCAACTAGATAATCTAGTTAGGGTTGTATTAATAATGGCTTTTTTAGTTGGTGTGGCTCTAAACGTTTTCCAAATAGATCAAATTGGTCATTCTAACCAACTATTTAACAATCAACCATAATAAATTTTTTTAAAAGACGGTTTTACCCTTGAAGAATTTAATTAATAGAATTATAGTTTACCTTATAGTTAAAATATAACAAAATAAATAAATATAATAAAATAGATAAAATAATATTAAGCTATATTTAAAAACTTAAAAATGTAAAACATATTAAAAAATTTAAATAAAATTATTTATTAAAGAAATTAATACTTAATAAAGTAAATAATAAAAAATATTAAAAACTATTAAAGAAATAAAATAAAATAAAATAAATAGAGAATTAGAAAAAACTAAAGGAATTATTGTTATTGAAATATTTATTTTAATTCCCAATTTTATTTTATTTTATTTCTTATAGTTTTTAATCTTTTTTATTCTTTTTTTGTAAATGTTAGTTTTTTTAATAAAATAATTTAATTTTAATACGTTTTATATTTTTAAGTTTTTATAATTTAGTTCAATATTATTTTATTTATTTATTTATATTAAATTTTAGTTGAAACTATTATGGACCACACAAGCTAAAAAAAGAAAAATCAAGTAAAAAAGTGATGTTTTATCAAACATTAGGGACTAAATTGAAGTTCTCCTAACGGTCAAATAAAATATGTTGACTTTTTGGATGGAAAAGTGACGGTGGGAGTGTTTTTAACAAATACTGGAATAGTGGGGGGTGAAACGATGTATTTAAATTCGTTCGGAGTGTTTTTGATAATATCCCTATATTTAATAAAAATGTAACATGTGTCACCAATTTTTTTTTTTAAAAAAAAACTAAAATTATAAAAACACTCAAAATTTATAAGAAAAACACTTAAATATTAAAAAAAATGTAAAAAATAATTTTAAAATAACAATTAAAAACTAACACCAAAACTAAAAACCGTTCAAAAAAAAAATTACAATAAGTAACAAATCTATGAAAATCCAATCATTCAAAATAACATTTTAAATAAATATCAAAATATAAAAACATAAATTTTATATATAAAAAATTAAATAATAGTAAATTAAAAATTAAAAAACAAAATTAATTATTAAAAAAATAAAATTAAAAAAAATTCCTATAACTTTTTTTACTTTATTTTTTTTTAGTTGTCTCATTTTATTGTAATTTATCCTTTTTTCTTAATTGAACAGAAAGTAATATTGAGTTTATTAGTGGGGTTAATGTCACAAGGTCAATAAGATCCTTTTACAATTAAAAAATGGGATTTATAATTTGGTATCAATATTTTAAAAAATATTATTTTTTACTTAAATGTACATATTAATTTTTTTTAATCCTTCTTTTAAAAACACACTAAAATAACAGTTAAGCATAATAAATCTATTGAAATAACGCTTTTGCCCCTGAATTTAAAATTTTGATTAAAAAGACTATTTTATTCCAATTATTTTGTACATATTTACAATTTGACTATGATAAAAAGACTCCAGATAAATATTTTAATATGAAAAATTACCTTCACATTATTAAATTAAAATAAAATAAGAAAATTATGATAATTACTATTGAGTTCATAGAATAATTTGATATTCAAATTTTTATCCCTTTATCATTTTAATACACAAAAAAATGCCCAAATATTTTGCTATAAACTGAAGGGGCCAGAACCAATTTTTTTTGCAGGATTCTCATTGACAATGTTTTTTTTTTAAAAAAAAATTTTCTCCTTGTTGGATTTCGTTAGTTTTATTATCTTCATTTTTGTTTTCCTTTTTCTATTATTATTCTTAGTATTTCCAATAAAAATAATTAGATATATTGTATTGTTTTGCAATTATTAATTTTTTTTTAGAAAAAAATTGTTACAGGAAGAAATTTTGTTTGCAAAAAAACAACAAATGTCCGGAAAAATAATTTTAACATAAAAGCTGCATAAACAGTATCAATATATTGAGGGGAAGAAGGCGTGGAAAGAGTAGGGTTTCAATTTTTCGACATTTTGTTGATTGATTGTGTTTTTATTTTTATTTTTTACTTTTTTATTATTTTGTTTAATGTTTTATAATTTGGTAGAGCATGCTGCATGACATGTGCTCTTTTTAGGACGAAACTCACTGTCTATTGTGTATTTTGTAATTTTAAATTTTTTATTGATACGTATTAGATTTTAATTGGTTGTACAAGTTAAGGTAAATTTGATAAATTTTAAAATAAAGGGTAAAATTGTATTTTTAACTTAATTATTTAAAGATAAGGGTAAAATGATCAATTTGCATATTTTGTCAAGTTTGACTGTAAAAAATTTGGTCAAAATGACTAAAATAATGGACTTTTAAAAAGTTAGGGACCACACGAGTCAAAAAGTAATAATACAAAAAAAGTAAGGAGCAAAATGAATTTTGCCCTTAACTTTTTAAATAATTATTCTAAAATAATTTTTTTGTTAAAATAATAAGGTAATAAAAATTAATTGAATTAACAATTTCTTTTAAAATAATAAAGTAATTAGAAGTAGAAGGTAAAGAAAAAAAAAATTGTAGGATGGGATATGGGAGGAAATTGTGTTTTGTTATCAATAAGAATAAGGTTGAAATGAGAATTATCAAAGTTACATTAAAGGGAAAACAATTTCCATTGTTTTCGCTTATAAGCTCTCCCAATAGAAGCACTAAAGGAGAAAAGCACGCCTAACTTCTCTTATTAGGGCTTGTTTAGTAAAATTTTTACCTTTAACTTTGACTTTTGACAATAGAAAAAGAGAAGTAAAATTCTGAATTTTTAGTTGCTATTTTGGATAATATATTTCAGAAGAGTTTTTGTACCTAGAATAGTTTTTGAGACTATTTAGCTGAAATATTTTAAAAACTCTATAAATTGTGACAAGACCATTTTACTCAAGAAGAACATTTGAAGCTGTTCGGTAGAACATTTTATTGT
Source organism: Xanthoceras sorbifolium (assembly GCA_003430845.1). NCBI lineage: Eukaryota > Viridiplantae > Streptophyta > Magnoliopsida > Sapindales > Sapindaceae > Xanthoceras > Xanthoceras sorbifolium. The sequence goes on from CM010618.1 coordinate 30,572,332, forward strand.
AATATTTACTCAACATAATTTGAACTTTGTAATAAAAAATGCACGTAATTTTTTTTATAAATATTTAGTTCATATGCGATAATATAATAATTCTAAACTTATATTTCGTCAAACTTAGACACGTAATCTTGATTTTCATCGTATGTTTGAAACTCAACATCTGCAATGGTCTCTCTCTTTATGAAATTATGTAAAGCAATTGAAGCTGTAACAATAGCTACTTGCTCATCAAATTTATAATTATGTATGTTTTGCAAGATTTTCGATCGTGCTTTCCACACACCGAAACAACGCTCAATAACATTTTGTAATGATGAATACATATAATTAAATATTTCTCGAAGCCACTTGGTTGACGACTCATATGAAATTCTAGAACATAACATCGTTCTTCTTTATATGGAGCTAAATAACCCTTTATATTTGGATATCCTGCGTCAACCAAGTAGTATTTATATGCAATATCATGTTCAGTTCTGTATACAATATTATTCTAAATTAAATAAAAAATTATTTAAAAATATTTACTAATAAATATCACATACTATCTGGCGATTTAGGAAATTTTAACTCAGTGTTTCTTAATACCTTTAAAAATATATGTGTATCATGTACAGTTCCTGCCCATCCTGGCCATATAAATGTGAAAAGCATATCAAATTGCATAAAACCATAATTTGGGTAGGAATAAAAATCTTTATATTCACAATTTACAAATTAAGTAGATAAAAAATTACTATAAAGTATGGCCAATATTTGCGATTACTTCGAATGTAATGTGAGATTTTATTATAATCTTTAGGTGTCCTAATTTCATCAAAGAAAGCATGATTACTTTCTCGAGCACAATTCCAAATTTTCTACTCAGAGTTTCACTTGAATATTGAAATTATTCTTGAATAATTCTATTCCCAACACTATGGGCTAAAGTCATAAAAAACGTACACATTGCCTCTTCAAGCCTAACTCTTCTGGTGGAGGTTAATCCATACTTCTTAATCTATCACATAATTTAACAAAAACATGTTTATGCATTCAAAAATGCTCATGACAACGTTGATCATTTCCTTCTAGTATTTCCTTTATGAACATCCGTCCTGTATGAGGAGAATTTCTAAATGGTCTTTTTATTAAAAAGTTAGTATGGTGATACACTGTTGATCTTGTTGCAAGAATAAGTTCATCACATTCCATATCATCTCTGATGACTTCAACAAATTCTTCTTCCATCTCTTCCGCTGAATCAGTATCCATTTTGTAGTTAACTGTCTTTAATTATTAAAAAAATATGGAATGTAATTAAAAAAAAACACATAATTATCAAGAGCAATTACCAATCAACACAGTTTTTCAAAAATGGCCATGACACTGCTGCAATGAAATTTCCAGCAGCTGAACTCCAAATTTGAAAATTCACCAAAAATAGAATATAAAACCAAGAGCTAATTACACTAATCTCTCCTGAGGTTTTGTCAACTACAAGCGGAGTTAACTTTATTGTTTATTAACAATTATCTCCCCTGCCGTTAGTTGACTTTAGTCAAACTTAACAGGTTCAGCGGCATTTTTATCTTTTATGACTTTTTAAATTTTATTTTATTAAATACAAATTAAAAAATTTAAAAAAATCTCATCCCTCCATCTTTTAAAATCTCATCCCTCCGAAATTTTCTTAAGCAAAAATCAAGCTATGGTCGAATTCCTCTTGCTAGAATATATGGGTTGGCCGAATTCTCTTAGAGGAGGATTTGTGCTTGGCCAAAATTCCTATCACAAAAGAGTTTCAATATTTTCCAACTCATAAGTGTGCAATCAATTCTAAGCAATTGACTTATATTAAAATTTCCTTTTTATTGTGTTTAGATTAATATTCATAATCCAACTACTAACCGGAATTTTAATTTGTGACTTATTATGACTTTCTATTTAATTAAATAAATATTAAATTTTATATTTATATACCAATTAAATAGAGTCATTAATTCTTATCATACTTCTAACAAAAGTATGATACTAAGAGTTCTCCACTAGTAGAAAAAGATTTTAACTAAGTAAATAATTAATTAATTACCATTTAATTAATTAATAAAATAAAAATAAGACTTAGACTAATTAAATTAGTCCTAGCCGCCCAAACCGAATGCATGAACTTTTATTTTGTTTTCTATTTTATTAAATCCGTTGGACTTTAATTATAATTCTACATATGAACTAGACTTATTCTCTTACAAACAAAAAAGAAATAAGTCCATATGCCTAATTAATATATTAACACAATTATGCAGCTCATTTAATAAAAATGTGTAATTATATTCTTAATGTGTTAATGGAATGCTTATTACACCCCATTAGGGCTGCCCAAGACTTCCCACAGTCTTGGCCGCCCATTCCAAGTATATAAAGAGTTACCACGTATCTTGTTCACATATGACTGCACCTCTTCAAAACTTTTAGATTCTAGAACCCAAAAACAATTATGAATGGAACCAACATTGAGGATCGTAGCGGGCTATCGAAATTTAAGTTTCAATAGATACAACCTAATCACAATCAACAAATGATTCATTTAGGTTCAATCTATTAATTTTAGTTCGTTCCACTAAAGAATCAAAATTGAACTCTTAAATAAAGATAGAACAAGATCGTGTTTCCCATTCGTACCCTAGACAATTTTTTAAGAGATAGTATATTCTCGTGAAGAATACCAGTAATTGTCAAGAGCTCATAGACCGCTTATAGCTCTCATAATTACCATTTTTAATCATATGACCATATTTTTTAACTTGGATATTTTGACTTTTCCAGAAACCATATTTTAATAGACAGCATTGAAAACTTAATATCAAGATTTAATATCTAATACCTCAAAAGACCCATATGATGGTATTGTACTCTCATTTATTAAATAGAGCCACGATAACCATATCTATAAATAAAGTTCTCTGTGATTAACAATTGAATTCCACCAAACTATCGATGATAGACTATTGTATATAATCGTACTCATTGATAGCTCAAATGATAACACTTGTAACCACAAGTCCATCATTTATCTCAGGATTGAGATAAACTCTCTGATTGTCCTCAAATGAAAACTTTTATCCATTGATAGTTTTGGATAAAATGTTTCATTGTGATCCTATTCAATGCACCCAGTGCACTAGATCTTTTTACCCAAAGACACTACAATTTGATGATTTTAGATTCATCATAACACATTTGATCCCACTCAAATACTAGTAAAAGAATTTACATCTTTAACAAGATAATGATGTCCAACCTTTATCTTAATTTGTAAATGTTATTTAAGACTAATTAAAGAATTATGTCTACCTCATACATATGTAGATGTATGAACAATTTTTCATTTTTCATAGTCTTTTTGTAACACCCCCTGACCCGACCCGACTGGATCGACTCAGGGAGCGTTACCGGGTTTTCAAAACTTTCTCAATTCACTTCATAAAATTTTCAAATCATTGTGAGCCCATCAAATAAATTTTCAAACCATTGGAAAACCACATAGTTTATAATTTAAAAACATTTTCGAGTGAGCCCATCAACTCATATTTTCAAAAATTTCGGCAGAGTTTTATCTGTTTTTCCGATTTCCCAAAACCTGTTTTTCCACAACTCAAATCAAACAAAAATCACAACAACACTTCAATTATCATTTTCAATCAAATGCGCACTCTGCCGTTTAGTGCGACTTTCAAACAGTTTATAAGAAAATAATTCATAATTCAATATTTACAAACATTCTCAAAATGAACAACAGAAATTATAAAATCATTTACAAAACACACACACACACACACACACACATACACACACACACATATATATATATATATAAACTCTTTGAAATTTACAGACCTCTGTATATGCTTACTTACAGAATATATATCTATACAAAAATATAGTACTACCCAAATCACTGTAGTGACTCTGAACTTTCCTCTGCAGCTGGTGCCTCTTCAGTCTTTTCCGTCCTCGGTATCTTGATTACCTACGCGTTAGAAACAAAACTAACGCGCTAAACAATACTGCTTAGTGGGTGTACACTAAACTCAAGTATTAAAATCAGAAATAACCTTTCATAATAGAACGAAATATCACAATATATAAACATGTTCAATGCAAATCATTTACGATGCAAATCAGTTACAGAAATAAAACTGTTGAAATCATTTCAAGGGAACACTCATTACCATATAGAATTCATGTAAAACCAAAGCATAAACGTATACAATCAATTTCGAAATTCACTTATAAACATATTATTTAATTCACTTCAATTCTGGCCCTCTAGAATACCCAACATAAACCAGGACTGGAATATGGGTCGTTCGACCACAGTGACTGTCTGTCGAACATAGCTCCCACCCTAGGACGAATCCTATTAGTGGTACGTATCTCCCCACCCTAGGACCGAGGGTTTGGACCCTAGAGAGGTACATATCTCCCTATCCTAGGAACGAATCCTTAGGAGGGTACGTGTCTCTCTACCCCAGGACGAATCCGTGAGGAGGTACGTGTCTCCCTACCTCTGGACGAATCCATGAGGAGGTACATAATAAATCATCAATAGCAATGTCAATGTTGGTGCAGTACTGCTCACTGAACCCAGCTGGTATACCAACCTCCTATATCCATTTCTATGTCTAAGTATCCTAGGGTCGTTTCGATAAAACATTTTCAAATATCCACTATAATTTACTATCAATGGTCACTCAATAAATTCAAACGATATTCTCAAAATATACATATATGATTTCATGAAAGGTAATCAAGATTCAGACAATATTTTAACACGAGTAATGTTAATGAAATAGTAATAATTGAAATACAATCGAAATACGAGTAAAATACGATCAAAATATAAAATCATTCCAAAGAATTTATTATAAACACATAATAACAAAATTCTTCAAATAAATCGCAGATTCAAACTAAAACTACTTAATGTTTTTTGTAAAGAATTCGAAAATGGTAGTACACCAACCTGGATACCGTTTCCTTTCGACCAATCGCGTTTCTAGGTTTCTTTTTACTTCCCTTTCTCTTTCTCCTTCACTTTCCTCTTCTCTTTCCTTCCTCTTCTTTTCTTCTTCTCCTTCTTCTTCTTATTCTTCTTCTTTCTTTCTTCTTCTTCTTTCTCTTCTTTCTTCTTTTTCTCGGTCTCTCCCTCTCTCTTTTCCTCTATTCTGTTTCGTTGGCTTCTGTGAGAAGCCAATTTTTTTTTATATTATTTCGGTCGTCGCGACCTGTGGTCGCGCCACCAGGTCGCGTTGCTCACTAGAACAACTTCACCGCCTTCATCACGAGCACACCTCGCAGTGCTCTGGTCGCGCTGGTGGTCACCATGCTCACTGCCCGAATTTCATTTTTTTCATCGCAAGCAGTTCATCGCGACCTGTGGTCGCGGTGACCAGGTCGCGATACTCACTATCTCAGTTTTTCACTCTTCTCTTCGTACATCGTTTTCGACCGTTCAATTTGGTCCACCTGGAAACCATAAAAATAAACATACATTTAAATACGTTTTGCACCCCTCATATCATAAATGTTTATATCCATATATACAAAATTAATAATTCGAAATCCGGGATGTTACAATTCTTCCCCTCTTAAGAAATTTCGTCCTCGAAATTACCTCAATTGAACAGTTGCGGATACTGTTGTCTCATGGTTTCCTCGCTCTCCCAGGTAGCTTCTTCTACATTGTGATTCCTCCAGAGGACTTTCACCAGTGGAACGCTTTTACTTCTTAGTTCTTTGATTTCCCGATCAAGAATCTGCACTGGTTCCTCCTCATATGTCAGGTCTGGTCGGATTTCAATACTTTCGGCCTGAACTCTGTGGGAAGGATCAGATCTGTATCTCCTCAGCATAGACACGTGGAAAACATTATGAATCTTTTCTAATTCTGGAGGTAAAGCTAGTCTATAGGCTACTGGTCCCACACGTTCAATGATTTCATATGGGCCAATAAACCTAGGACTCAACTTACCTTTTCTGCCAAATCGGACTACTTTCTTCCACGGAGATACTTTCAGGAACACTTTCTCACCGACTTCATATTCTATCTCTTTCCTTTTCAAATCTGCATATGATTTCTGTCGGTTAGAAGCAACTTTCAATCTGTCCTTAATAATCTTCACCTTCTCCTCAGTTTGTCGAATCAAGTCTGGGTTTACTAACCTGTCCTCTCCTAACTCTGTCCAGCATACGGGAGTCCTGTATTTCCTTCCATACAGTGCCTCATACGGTGCAATAGTTATGCTCGACTGGTAACTGTTGTTGTAGGCGAATTCAATCAATGGAAGATGATCCGCCCAAATCCCTTCAAAATCAATTACACAACTCCTGAGCATATCTTCCAGCACCTGAATTACCCTTTCTGATTGTCCGTCTGTCTGCGGATGGAAGGCTGTACTGAAACTCAGTCGAGTACCCAAGGCTTCTTGAAATTTCTTCCAAAATCTGGATGTAAACCTCGGATCTCTATCTGATATTATGGATGTAGGCACTCCACGCAATCTGACTATCTCTCTGATGTACAATTCTGCTAATCGATCCAGTGAATAGTCAGTTCTGATAGGTAGAAAATGTGCTGACTTCATCAATCGATCCACTATAACCCATACTACATCGTGTTTACTCCGGGTGAGTGGCAATCCGGTGACAAAGTCCATTGTGATGCGATCCCATTTCCATTCAGGTATTGATATTGGTTGTAACAATCCTGATGGAACCTGGTGTTCAGCTTTCACCTGCTGACAAGTCATGCATCTATTCACAAATTCTACCACATCCTTTTTCAATCCAGACCACCAATACTGAGTTTTCAAGTCCCTGTACATTTTTGTGCTACCTGGGTGCATCGTATACGAACTACCGTGTGCCTCTGTTAGGATCATCTTTCTCAATTCTTCATCTTCTGGAATACAAATCCTGTCTCTGAAACACACAATACCATCAGCTCTGATTGAGAAATCCGGATGCTTCCCTTCTGGGATCTATTCACATATCATCTGGAGTCTAGCATCCTGCTTCTGTTTCTCTGCAATCTGCTGAATCAGACTGGGTCTGCATATCAATTCGGCTACCAATGCATTATCTGGATTCAGCTGCAATTGCACATTCATAGCCTTCAGAACGAACAGTGCTTTTCTGCTCAGAGCATCTGCTACCACGTTCGCCTTTTCTGGATGGTAGTCAATCACACAATCATAGTCTTTAATCAACTCCATCCATCGTCTCTGTCTCAGATTTAACTCTCTCTGGGTAGGCAGATATTTCAGACTCTTGTGATATGTATATATGTAGCATTTCTCACCATATAAGTAATGCCTCCAGATTTTCAAAGCGAAGACTATGGCTGCAAGTTCCAGATCATGAATCGGATAGTTCAGCTCATGCGGTTTCAACTATCTGGACGCATATGCAACCACCTTGCCTTCCTGCATCAATACACAGCCTAAACCCTGGTGTGAGGCATCACTAAAGATCATAAAGTCCTTACCTGAAACAGGCTGAATCAGAACTAGAGCCTCAACTAGCATCGCCTTCAATCTGTCAAAAGCTGCCTGGCATCTGTCAGTCCATTCAAATCTGACATTCTTATGCAGTAGCTTGGTCAACGGACTTGCTATGGAGGAAAACTCCTTCACAAACCGTCGATAATAACCTGCCAAGCCTAGAAAACTTCTGACTTCTGTAACATTTCAGGGAGGCTTCCATTCCACTATTGCTTCAATCTTTCTCGGATCTGCCTTTATACCCTCCGCTGACACAATGTGACCCAGAAATGCAATCTCAGGCAACCAAAACTCACATTTGCTCAGTTTGCCATACAGTTGCTTCTCCCTCAGAATCTGCAGTACTACTCTGAGGTGCCTGTCATGGTCTTCTGCCATCTGTGAGTACACCAGAATATCATCGATAAATACCACCACAAACTGATCCAAGTATGGTCGGAATATTCTGTTCATCAGATCCATAAAGGCTGCAGGTGCATTAGTCAGCCCAAATGGCATCACTACAAATTCATAGTGTCCATACTTGGTTCTGAATGCAGTTTTTGGAATATCTGAATCTTTTATTCTCAACTGATGATAACCTGATTTCATATCGATCTTTGAGAAGACACAGGCTCTTCTCAGCTGGTCAAACAAATCATCAATTCTCAGCAACGGATACTTGTTTTTAACAGTAAGTTTATTCAGCTGTCTGTAATCAATGCATAGTCTCAATGACCCATCTTTCTTTTTCACAAAGAGCACTGGAGCTCCCCAAGGGGATACACTGGGACTAATGAAGCCCCTATCCAGCAATTCCTGTAACTGTATCTTCAGTTCTTTCAGTTCTGCTGGTGCCATTCTGTAGGGAGCTATCGATACTGGAGACGTACCTGGTACCACATCAATCACAAACTCCACTTCTCTCTGAGGTGGCAAACCAGGAAGCTTCTCTGGAAACACATCTGCAAAATCACACACAGTGGGTATATTCTGGATTTCAGCATTAACCTTTCTGGAATCAACTACCCGTGCCAAATATGCTTCACACCCCTTTCTGATCAGTTTACAGGCTGTAGTGGCTGAGATGACATTGGAGAGAAAATCTCTCCGTTCACCCACCATTGTGATTTCTACACCATCTGCTGTTCTGAGGGTCACTCGTTTCAGTTCACAGTCGATCACTACTTTGTGTTGAGTTAACCAATCCATGCCTAGTATCACATCAAACTCATGGAATGGTAATTCCATCAAATCTCCTGGGAAGTCACACTCCTGTATCCGAATCGGATAATTTTTGTACACACGGTTTACTACTACACTCTGACCTATCGGATTACTGACTAACACATCATATTCAGTAGGTTCGGTTTCCAGGTTTCGGTGTTTCAGCATGGCATCACATATATAGGAATGAGTGGAACCTGGATCTATCAATGCAATAGCTGTAGTATCAAAAATAGAAATAATACCAGCTATCACGTCAGGAGCATCCTTATCTTCCTGAGCTCTAACACCATAAACTCGTGCAGAAGCTCGACTATCAGGTCTTGCCACTGACTCTGACGCTCTTCTGTGGCTACCACCTTCCGGTATTGCCTGACTAGGCCTCCTACCTCTGGAAGTAGTAGGGGCTAATCTCTCTGGCTGCGGAGATCTAATCTGTGGGCAATCTCTCAGAAAATGATCATGAGATCCACACCACAAGCAGGCTCCGGTAAGCTTCCAGCATTCCCCAGGATGTCTTCGTCCACAATGGTCACACAAGGCAGGGGCTGGTCCCCTAACTGCACTCCTAGGGGTACTGGCTACCGAAGTTGCAGACTGACCAGGCCTAGCTGTGGGTACTGGCCTCTGTGACTGCACTGGACCACTAGGCTGCGGTCCCTTAAATTTCTTACTCTGGGGCTGATATGAGCTGGATGGCCCTGCCCCTCTTCTTTGCTGCCCTCTGTCTCTTCTGGCCTGCTCTTCTTTCTTAATTCTTTCAACATTCAGAGCTGCCGAGACTAATCTGGTAAAATATTCAAATTCAAAGGCAGCCATCTGTAACATTCCTCAATTAATCCACATTCTATTTATATATATATTCACAATTCATTAAGTACAAATTAGGAATTTCACACAACCTGTAGGCGGATGTAGTCATTCAGTCCATCTTCAAACCGTCTACATTTATCCGCCTCTGTCGTCACCATATCTCTTGCATATTTACTCAACCTGACAAATTCTCGCTCATATTCAGTCACTGTCATCTGCCTTTGCTTCAGGTTGATAAACTCCCTCTTCAGATTGTCCAAATAGATGCGACCAATATATTTTCTCCGGAACTCCTTCTGAAAGAAATCCCACGTTCTGTCCTCCGGTCGCACTGTCTGTATAATAGAGGTCTACCATTGGTAGGCATCCTCCTAGTAATAAGGATACTGCACACTCCAATCTCTCTTCAGGTGTGCAGTGCATCTGCTCCAATATTCTGTCAGTCCGTTCAAACCAGTACTCTGAGGCAGATGCATCCTCATCCTTTTTGCCATGGAAATCCGTGGGTCTGTATTTAGCCAGTCGCTCTATGGCTGATCTTCGTGGCACTGCTCTAGCCACATTCTGAAAGAACTCAGCCATCTGCTGCATAAATGCTGGCTGTACAGAGTCCGCTACTCTTGGACTTACGGATTCCCTAGATGCTCCCCCAGTCACGCTGGCGGGACTCTCAGATCTATCACCACTTCCTTCCATTTCTTTTATCCTATATCAGACAGAAGAGAGGTCTGCAGATTAGAGTCACACATTCCTATGGGTAGCTTTATACAATGCATGCATATACAGACTCTTTTGGTCCAGAAACGCCTAAACCGCGCTCTGATACCACTTAAATTGTAACACCCCCTGACCCGACCCGACTGGATCGACCCAGGGAGCGTTACCGGGTTTTCAAAACTTTCTCAATTCACTTCATAAATTTTTCAAATCATTGTGAGTCCATCAAATAAATTTTCAAACCATTGGAAAACCACATAGTTTATAATTTAAAAAAATTTTCGAGTGAGTCCATCAACTCATATTTTCAAAAATTTCAGCAGAGTTTCCTCTGTTTTTTCGATTTCCCAAAACCTGTTTTTCCACAATTCAAATCAAACAAAAATCACAACAACACTTCAATTATCATTTTCAATCAAATGCGCATTCTGCCGTTTAGTGCGACTTTCAAACAGTTTATAAGAAAATAATTCATAATTCAATATTTACAAACATTCTCAAAATGAACAACAGAAATCATAAAATCATTTACAAAACACACACACACATATATATATATATATATATATATATATATATATATATAAACTCTTTCGACCAATCGCGTTTCTAAGTTTCTTTTTACTTCCCTTTCTCTTTTTCCTTCACTTTTCTCTTCTCTTTCCTTCCTCTTCTTTTCTTCTTCTTCTTCTTCTTCTTCTTCTTCTTCTTCTTTTTCTTCTTCTTCTTCTTTCTTTCTTCTTCTTCTTTCTCTTCTTTCTTCTTTTTCTCGGTCTCTCCCTCTCTCTTTTCCTCTGTTCTGTTTCGTTGGCTTCTGTGAGAAGCCAAATTTTTTTTTTATATTATTTCGGTCGTCGCGACCTGTGGTCGCGCCACCAGGTCGCGTTGCTCACTGGAGCAACTTCACCGCCTTCATCGCGAGCACACCTCGCGGTGCTCTGGTCGCGCTGGTGGTCTCCATGCTCACTGCCCGAATTTCATTTTTTCATCGCAAGCAGTTCATCGCGACCTGTGGTCGCGGTGACCAGGTCGCGATACTCACTGTCTCAGTTTTTCACTCTTCTCTTCGTACATCGTTTTCGACCGTTCAATTTGGTCCACTTGGAAATCATAAAAATAAACATACATTTAATTACGTTTTGCACCCCTCATATCATAAATGTTTATATCCATATATGCAAAATTAATAATTCGAAATCCGGGATGTTACACTTTTGACCTTATGATTTTTTATATTTAACAATTATAATATTAGACTATAAAAACTATAAGATTCGTTAAAATAAAAATTACTTTAATAATATGAAAAGATTGTTAAATTACAATATTACACTCTTATTATGGAGCATAATCCTAATAGAATGAAAGCTTCGTTTGTCTAATATGATATCAAAAATAAAATCATCACAAACAATTACCATACAATTTTTCTAAAATGTTCATAACTATCACTGCTACAATGAAATTTCTAGCAGTTTAACTTCCATTTTGAAAATTCATCAAAATTTGAATATAAAACCTTTTTACGTGATATCAATCATGAATGAAAGTTTTGTAAGTCTAGAATCTAATAGAAAAGAAATTATTAGACTAGAAAAGACATTTTACAAAAACTCAAATAACTATCAAAACTTCATTCATCATTTCAATATTTCATTCATTCTCACTTCACAACAATACCATCAATCAACAATAAATTCACAAATTGAAGAAAGTTTCTAGCCTGTAAATAATTAATAAAATTCAAAGAAATCATCAAAAGCTACATTTTTCATCATTAAATAACAATACATAAATCAGGCTGTCCTACATCAATATCATAGGTCTTAGAAAGAGACACATTTTATCGTGCTATTACAAAAGATATCATATGTCAAAATAAAAGATAGTTCTTTTCAAAGGTATGATATTTTTACAAAAGTGTCATTTTCCTTGAAAAATTTATTGTCTTAATATTTATTAATATTATTGATCTTTGAACCATTGAATTTGGTGTTCAGGTTCCCTTGCCACAAAAATCTCTATATTTATTTTTTTATGCGAACACACTAATGTCCAATTTAAATAGAAGACTCATTAGTTCACACTCCGAAAAAGTAGCTAACTTATCAACTATGTCTTGAACACTACAACTGGGAGGATCGGTTCATATATATGAACTCCTATTCTTAATCCTCTCATGAAGTTCTTCAATTTGGTTGAATAACTATGATGTTACAGAATTATTTTTTTTTCCCTTTCTTGAATTTCTTTATATTTGGTTCAAATCTTTTCTCTTTACGATTGCTACATTCTACTTCTTCCTTATGATTAGCCTCTTTAGAACCTAAACTATTAGTTTTATTAATATTATCTTCAATATTAGATACTTCTATGTACATTATATCGAAAATTGGTGCCCAAGCCCTAGTTCCTATAGCTGTAACATCTCGAAACAACTCATCTAGCTTAAATGCATGTTCCAAACCCTTCACATGAAATTTTGAAGCTTTTGGATATTTCTATTATGATTGTTAAGTTAGAAGTCAAGAAATTAGTATAATAATAAATCATTTGTTTATAGATACCTAATTATAACTTTGTTTCCCGTCACTCATTTGAAGCATCAACAATTTGCCTCTCCATGTCCCAACTGAGTCCAGTTTCTCCTCTTATGAATGAATCTTAAAGTTGTCATTCTTTTTTCACAACGTCCCAATGATTTTTTTAGTTGCTTTCGATAATATTTTCTACCTGTTGCATTGCTAAAATTTTGAATAAAGTTTTTCCAACCTTGTTTCTATTCCCGGCCTTAACTTGTTCTATAGCCAAGTCAATATAAATCTGTGTGTTTGTGGATCTCAAACCACTGTTGATGTTCCTTGTGTTTCCTCATTTGCCATTACATTAAAATTACAATTTTTTTTAATGTAATTAGAATTGTAAATTTACACACAAAAGATTACACGTAAAAGCGCACACGCGCACTAAGATCCATAAATTTTTAAAACCATTTTTTATGACATGGTTTTCTACTGGGCAATGTATGGGCTCTCTTCAAACCTAGATTTGTTATTTTGTGAAAAACTTTGGCTAGGTCAGTTTTGTAACAATGTTTTGGAGTTGTATATGTCAACTCTCTAATAGTAATGAGATAAGTATTATATGTTTTGATTGTTTGAGGTGCCACCATTACAAAATTGTGAGGCATTATTAAAATTAAGCAGTAACATTCTTTAAACTAGTACATATATAATATAAAAGTTCAAGCAAAATCTTTATCAACAAAAATCATAACTCTCAATAACATTAAAAACATGTGTTGGTTGTCACAAATAAACAAAAATAAATTTCAATTGAAGAAAAAATAATTGTTATAATATTAATCCTATCCACTGCAGATCCTATATAACAACAGTTTCAACAAAAGAACCACAACCTGTAACAACACAATTTAGTAACTCTCCTTCTCTTCCACATCTCAGAAACATAAAAAGCTAAAACAAAATCAGATGATTAAAAATATGACATGGGTATTTTCCAGTTAAACGAAAAAAAAAAGTACCTAGCTTGTAGGTTCATTCAAAGAATTCAAAATATCAACAATTACAGACCATATAAGGATGAAGTAAGATTTAATCGAATCCACAAGATTTGATAAAAAAATAATATAATCTAGATAAATGGCTCACTAATTAATGAGAATTACAACATTACTTCGATTGTTTACTATCTATTATTATTTGCAATAATATAATATATGATTATTTGCAGATGACAGCAGTGTAGCAAATGAAATTAGGGAAGCCAGACATTGATGAGTCTTTTTTTCCAGCAAAGTTTGATTAAGAACAATTTAGTGAAGAACTTAAAAAAGAAATGAAAATACTTTCAAACTAGAACATTCAACTCGATGAAGAACAGAAAACCTCGATGTAGAACACAATAGACTGATGAAGAAGAAGATAAATTGACAAAACATAAAATGGATTGACCCGATGAAGCACAAAATCTCTATGAAAAGATAGAATTTACGAATTGAAGCCACCAATTTTTAGGTTTCTTTTTTTTTTTAGAAACGGAAAAATCATTTAACAAGGTTCAAATGAGATATATAAGGAATTCATGATTTGTTATTAATTATAACAAGGTTAAAATGAGAATTAAAAAACTTTCATCAATTGAAATGGGCTTATTATGTTTTTAGTCTAAAAACTCTTTTAAAGAAGCCCTATTGGATCAGCTTTAGATAGAAGAGCTTCAAAATACTAAAAAGCCGTTCTCTTTAATGATTGTGGCTTTTGGGCCTTAAAAGCCACTGACTTTTATAAGCATGCCAAGCAAGGCTTTAGAACTTTTAAATTTTCAAAACTCTTTTTCTTTGTCAACTAAAAGCTCTTACTTTTACTCTGTACTTTTGACAGTTGAAGAAGAGAAGTAAATGCCTTAACTTTTCAGTTAGTAATTAAATAGTATATTTGGAAATAACTTTTATACTAAAAGAACTTTTAAACCTGTTTGGTTAAAAAAAATTAAAATCTCTTTTAATTAGGATATAGTCCATTATACATTTGAAGTTTAAAATAAATTAAAAAAATAAAATTCTAATAAAAATGAACTGCTAAATTTTTAAAAAAAGGTACTCACAAATGTATTAATAAAAAAGTAATATGCTTAAAGAAAAGTCAATTGAAAACCCTAATACCATCTTTTTCTTTTGTAATTATGAACTGTCTCTCCACACCCCACGCACCCCAACAGCATCACTCCATCCAGACGACCTTCCAGCCTTCTTCATGATACCATTTTCTTTGTTTTCACTTCTTCTTTTTTGTTGTATGTTCTCTATTTGTTCTCAATCTATTTCTTTATCTACATCTCTCTCACATATACGCATATGATTCTCAACATTTTTTTATTTTCCTTTAGATTTTCTTTCACTGACTCTCTCTCTCAAATATATCCACATGGATGTTAATGAACTCATGGCCCGGATGAAGATGGTGGCTGCTGAATTTGGGTAGAGTTGGTGAAAATGGTAGAATGTGGGTCACGAAGAAGAGAGCAAGAAAAGAGATATGGTGGAATTTTGTTTTGTTATTGATTGTTAAAGGGTAAAATTGAAAATATTTTTTTTGGCTTTCCACTTTTCTTTGGACGGTTGGATTTCCACTTTTATTTTTTTTTTGAAATTTTTGTTTTTTTCTTTTTCAATATGATCTCTACGGTCATCAAGATTAATGGACGGTCATCAAGATTGATGGACGGTGGAGATCCATTAAAAAAATTAATTTTTTTAATTTTTTAATCAAAGGTAGTTGTATCATTTCAAGTAAAATTCTTAATCAAACCGTTACTTTTAACTGAATCTACTAACAGTAAGGTAATAATATGTAATTAAGGCTAAACTCGCGATTTTATTACAATATAGCCAAGTATTAGGGTACTCCATTGTAATTTATCCTTATTAAAAGGGTAAAATTGAAAATATAAAAAATTCATTAAAATATTTTTTAGCTTCCCACTTTTCTTTGAAAGCTCTTTAGGAGAAGCCATCTTCCGGGAAGAGCTTCTAAAAACCAAAAATTATTTTGATAGTGCATTCAAACATATGTTTAGAAGTTTACTTCTAGGTTTCAAAAGCTAAAAGATGGTTTCTAAAAACCGTACCAAATAAGGCCTAACACCTCAAAGTTGACCTTTGGCCTCCAAGAGCAAAGGCTTTCTTCCCAAAGTTATGCCAAACTGGATATTCAACATTGTTGAACATATAAATTTAAATACAAAAAAAATATATTATTTTTTGTTTCATCTCGTATATTTTGTAATTCTTAATATAATTTTTTTTAATTTTTGTTTTGTTATAAAATATTACATTAAATAAGGGTATCTGATTAAAGATGGCTACTGTGTCGTTCCTAATCGGAATCAGATGGTCTGGTTCTGATTTTGATTAGGAACCGAGAACTGAATCGGGACCAGGATGTCCTGATTCCAGTTCTAGTTTTTTTGGAACCGAAACTGTCAGTTTCAGAACCGATGGGAATCAAAACATTTTAAAAAAAAATTTAAATATAACTGTCGATTCCAAATTTTAAAAAAAAAATTAAAAAAAATATAATAACCCAGTGCACTAGATTCTTTTGTCCAAAGACACTTCAATGATTTTACACTCATCATATCATATTTGATCCAGCTCAAATGCTAACAAAAGAATCTACAACTTTAACAAGATAAAGACGCACAACCTTGTATCTTAAGTTTTAAAAATTTGTTCAAGACCAACTAAAAAATTGTGTTTACCTCATACATATCCAGATGTGCGAACAATTTTTTTATTTCTTATAGTCTCTTGACCTTATGATTATTTAATTTTGACAATTGATATAATTGCTATAAGATTTGTTAAATCTTAAATCACTTTATTCATATGAAAAAAATTGTCAAATACACTATTACACTCTTGCTATCGAGTATAATCCTAACAATTTCTTACTTGCGCCATAGCAAGTGTGTCATATCTTTCATTCCCATGTTCTTTAGGTGCCCACCAAAACTCTTCTGTGGTAGAGCCTTTGTGAAGGAATCTGCTAGATTTTCAGCTGATGCGATCTTGACAACTGTCACGTCTCCCATATGAACAATCTCCCTTAATAGATAATACTTCCTTTCAATGCGTTTCCCTCTCTTATGACTTCTTGGTTCTTTCGAATTAGCCACTGCACCATTGTTGTCACAGTAGATGGTGATCTACTCATTCGCACTAGGAACCACTTCCAAGTCAATCAAGAATTGACGGAACCATACAGCCTCTTTGGCAGCTTCTGTAACATCCCGGATTTCGGGTAATGAATTTTTGATATATGTGAAAATAAATTTTTACTATTTGAGGGGTGTAAACGTAATTAAATGTATGTTTATTTTATGATTTCCAGCGGACCGGATTGAATAGAGAAAAATGAAAAATGAAAAATTGGAAAACTGGACCAGAGAGCATCGCGACCTGGTCACCGCGACCACAGGTCGCGATGGCTCGCTCGCGGTGAAAAACGCAAAATCTGGCAGTGAGTACCGCGACCAGCCACCGCGACCACAGGTCGCGATGGCTTGCTCGCGATGAAAATGTCAAAAACGGGCAGAGAGCAGCGCGACCAAGGCGCGCTCGCGAGGAAGGCGGTGCGCGCATTCCAGTGAGCATCGCGACCTGGTGCCGCGACCACAGGTCGCGACGGCGGTCGCGGTAGCGAAAAAAATATAAAAAAAAAGAAGAAACTTCTCGCAGAAGCGAGAAAACAGAGCAGAAAAGAAAGAGAGAGAAAGAACCGAGAAAAAGAGAGAAAAGGAGAGAAAAGAGAGAAGAGAAAGAAGAAGAAGAAGAAAGAAAAGAAAAGAAAAGAAAAAGAGGAAGAAGAGGAAGAAGGAGAAAGGAAAAAGAGGAGGGAAAGAAATCGTGGAACCGCGGATTCTCGAACGAAAAACACGGATTCCATGTAGGTGTACGTTTGTTTTCGTTTTCGTTTTTGTTTCCGTTTCCGTTTTTGATTTCGATGGAGGATTTCGATTTCGATTTTTGTATGAAAAGTGTTTGCTTTATATGAAAAAAATTGAAGATTGATGCATCTATTGTTGATTTGGAACTGGTTTTATGTTAGATCGTGTATTGATCGTATTTCGATTGTGTCGATTTTGTTAAAAATACATGATTTATATTTTTGTTTGCTTATTGTTGATATTCATGAAAAAATATTGTGCAAAATATATATTCATTGAGCACTGATTGCGAAAAATTGTTTATTGT
Source organism: Xanthoceras sorbifolium (assembly GCA_003430845.1). Lineage (NCBI taxonomy): Eukaryota > Viridiplantae > Streptophyta > Magnoliopsida > Sapindales > Sapindaceae > Xanthoceras > Xanthoceras sorbifolium. The sequence goes on from CM010618.1 coordinate 30,590,389, forward strand.
AACGGCCCTAGGATACTTAGACATAGAAATGGATATAGGAGGTTGGTATACCAGCTGGGTTTTACTGAGCAGTACTGCGCCGTTATTATTGTGTGATTGTTGTTGCGGGGCAATCTCGGACAATCACACCGAATTAGTGATCGTTGTTGCGGGGCAATCTCGGACGATCACAATGATACTAGCGATTGTTGTTGCGGGGCAATCTCGAACAATCGCGATGATATTAGTGATTGTTGTTGCGGGGCAATCTCGGACAATCACGTGATATCAGTGACTGTTGTTGCGGGGCAACCCCGGACGTCACATTGACCCATATTCCAGTCCTAGAATGTTTAGTATTCTAGCGGGCCAGAATTGATTGGAATTGAAAGTGTATTGAATGCTTTTATTGATCGAAACTTATATATTGACCTCATTATTGAAGTTCAAGTGCTTGAAATTATTATATACTTTGATTCTGAAATTTAATTGTTTTGAACATGATTTGAATTGACATATATATATATTGTGATTTGTTTATTATTAAAAGTTATATATGTTTCCATATTGAGATTTTAGTACACCCACTAAGCTTTATGCTTAGCGCGTTAGTTTGTTTCTAACGCGTAGGTACCAGGAATCCAGAGGAAGCTAAAGACTGAAGAACTGGAAGAATTGCAGACCGAGTCACAGGATTGTACAGTTGGGTAGCTATATTTTGTTATGTGTATATATAAACTGAAAGTATGCATGTACAGGGAATTTGTAAATATGTTTTGTAAAACGTTTTGTAATTAAGCATTTTATGACTTCTGTTTTGTTTTTATTATTTAAATGTACATAGTAAAGTCTGATTTGTTTTATTTTATAAATTGTGATGAAAGATTTTGATAAGTCGCACTAAACGGCAGAGTGCGCAATTGTTTGAAATTGTTATTGAAGTGTTATTGAAATTGGTATTGAATTGATTGTGTAAAAACAGGTTTTGGAAAGTCCGAAAAATAAACGGTACTCTACCGAATTTTCGTGAAAAGTTTAATTAATTATTTTTAGGGGCTCACAATGCTTTTTGAAACGTATAAAACTGATTTTGAAAAGTTCTGAAAATCGGTAGCACTCCCCGGGTCGGTCCGGCTGGGTCGGGTCGGGGGGTGCTACAGCTTCGCATGCGGCAACATACTCGGCTTCCATGGTGGAATCAGTAATATAAGATTGCTTAATGCTCCTCCATATGACTGTGCCTCCTCCTAGGGTAAACACGGATGCTGATGTGGATCTCCTGGAGTCAGAATCTGATTAAAAATCGGAATCTGTATACTCAATGGGAAACAAATCCCCTCCAGAGAATACAAGCATATGATCTCTCGTTCTCTTGAGATACTTGAATATGCTTAACTGCCGTCCAGTGATCAGGGCCCGGTTTCGATTGAAACCTGCTAACTATGCCAACAGCAAAACAAATATCTGCTCTAGTGCAGAGCATTGCATATATGAGACTTCCAAGTGCTGAGGCATATGGAACCCTACTCATGAATTGCTCTTCATGTGCAGTTTTAGGAACTGGTTCCTTAGAAAACTTGATTCCATGTCAGAAAGGTAACATACCTTTCTTAGAATCCTGCATGGAGAACCTAGACAATATTTTATCTATGTATAAAGTTTGGGATAATGCAATCGTTCTATTCTTTCTATCCCTTATTACTTGGATACCAAGCATATAACTTGCTTCTCCTAAGTCCTTCATATCAAATTGTTTTGCTAACCATTCTTTAACTGATGTCAATACACCTACATCGTTTCCGATGAGTAGTATATCATCAACATAAAGAATTAGGAAAACCAATTTGTCGCCTTTGATCCTCTTATATACACAAGATTGATCAAGGTTCTGAATAAATGGAAAACCTTTAGGGTGCATTTGGTACATAGGACAGGACAGGACAACGTGGGACAAGTGGTTCCTGTCCCATATTTGGCGCGACATGGACGTTGGATAACATGAGACAAAAAAACACAAAATCTTGTCCCATGCTAGACCCTCGGACAACCTGTAGCATGACATGGGACAAGGTCTAAAATGACTGATATACCCTTATTTATTTTAAAAATTACAAATAAACCATCCTATATAAAGAAAAAAACCCTAAATTTTTTGTCTCTCATCAGAAATCTCACAGCCAAAACTCTCTCCCTCTGATCCGCCGCTTATCTCCTCTCTTGCACCTCTGTTCTCTCCCTAAATTTTTTTCACCGGCCGTCCTCTTCCGCACCAGTGTCGTTCTTCCCTCGTCAAGCCGTCTCCCATCGTTGCTCCTGTCACCTTCGCTGCCGGTATGCTCTTCTCCTGTCAAAAATGACTCAATAATGAAGTCTCTTCAATTTTATTTTTTTAATTCTTTTTAAATATATTTGTTTTGTATGTTTGTGTTCTTGGTGAAAGGATAAAGTTTTCAACTTTTTTTGGGATTGATTTACTTGTTTTGTTATCTTGGTTTTCTGGTGGTTGTTGAAATGGGTTTTCTGGGTTATTTGGGTTTTCTGAGTTTTCTATTGTTCATTCATAAGCTCAAATAATATCTACTTAGTAAATGGAACATAAGAGAATATATATAAATAATCTAGGAATTAGCTGTTGACACGTGGTATGGGAATTGTGAGTCAAGGTGTGTGTTGTGTTGTATATTTGAAGGAAGAATGACAAGAGCACGTGTTGTCTTGTAACTTGTAAGATATAAAACTCCAATGAGGTGGTGGAGTTTTTTTTTTTTATTTTATTTGAAAGGAGGTGGTGGAGTTAAGTAGTGCTAATTGAAGACTTTGAAAGGTTACTTTGCTTTGATTAGTTGTAGCCTCTTTTTATTTAATTTTTCTGCTGCACGAGTTTGCAATATTTGTTCCCTATCACTTCATTTACATAATTTCTTCATGCTTTTTTGTCAATTTTATTCTACTCAATTTAATTATGGAAATAAAAAAAAATCTCATTATAAATGGAGTTTGCCAACTGGAAAAGAAAATTTTCATCATCTCAACTATTTATATTCATTTTGTCTGAATATGTGAGTACTTTGTTTGATTTGTGCATTGTCAAGATATGGATGAACGTGACAATCAATTGATAATACTCGTTAGAGTATGGAGGCTTTACGCATACATGATGATGAGTTTTGCTGCGGCCCTTATTTATTTAATTGAACACAATAGAGTGCAAGTTAAAAGGAGGAGTTTAGGTCAACGGGCATTTTCTAGACTCCATATTAGGTCAAAAGAAATACAACGTATCACACGTGTAAGTGATACTAATTGTATATGGGAATTGCGAATGGATAGGAATGCCTTCGCAATGTTATGTGAATTGCTAAAAATTCGTGGGGGGTTATTAGATGATGGTAATGTGACTATTGAGGAGCAAATTGCTATCTTTGGAAACATATTAGCGCACCATAATAAAAATAGAAGTATTCAGTTTCGATTCTATAGGTATGGTGAAACAATCAGTCGGTATGTCCATCGAGTTTTGAGTGCTTTGTTGCGTTTGGAAGACATCCTGTTTGTCAAACCAACTCCAGTTCCAAATGATTGTACGGATTCGAGGTGGAGATGGTTTAAGGTATCAATCAAAAAATATCACTTATACACATTACATAAAATTTATGTTAATCATATAAAACATGAATTGTCTTTTGTTTTTAGGGTTGTTTAGGAGCGCTAGATAGAACATACATATAAGTAACTGTACCTGAGATTGATAAGCCAAGGTATCAAACAAGAAAGGGACATATAGCAATCAATGTATTAGGTGTATGCAATTGTGATTTGAAGTTTGTATACTTCTTATCTAGTTGGGAGAGCTCGGCTACTGATTCTAGAGTTCTTCGGGATGTCATTACTAGACATAATGGATTGAAGGTCCCATTTGGTAAGATATAAACAACTAATATCGCTTAGTTTAATTATTTGGTTGCTAACAACTAACATGTGTAGTTATTATAGGTAACTATTACTTGGTCGATGCGGGATATACAAACGGTCAAGGTTTTCTTACACCGTATAGAGGTACACGATATCATTTACAGGAATGGGCGGACTTTGATCATGTACTTAGCTTGTGCTTTACTTCATAATTTTATTATAATGTATATGGAAGTTGATCCTGAGGAATATACGTCCGTCACACTTGATGATTTGCCTATTGGAGAAGACGTACTAAATGAGACAGAATGTATTGATATAGTTGAAAGTAGAGATGAATGGAGTCAATGTAGAGATGGTCTAGCCAATGAGATGTTTAATGCTTGGATGTTGCATAAAACTTAGAGAGATTTTATCAATATTATTGTTGAGCATTTGTATATATATATATTTTTGTCAAACATTGTTGAATTTCGGATCTTCTTTCCATGCTTTATTTCTAATTAAATACATTGTTGTACCTTATTTATAATTACATTTGGTGTTGCCTAAATTCATGCAAATTTGTGATTTATCTTGTATCAACATTGCTAGTACATATATGTGATGCTGTTTATTTTTATTTTTGAAATAAATTGTTTAACTTTATTAATTATATTAAATAATCATATGTGTATTATGTACTAGGAAAATCTGATATGGGAGATAGACGTAATTGGAAAATTGAAGAAGAGGATATCATGATTAGCATCCTCGAAGAGATTGTTGCTAACGGTGGTAGATGCGATACAGGTAATTTTAGATCTGGTGTTTATGAACAGGTTGTTGCAAAGATGCGTGAAAAAATTAAAAACATTAACATAACGGCAAAACACGTGCAAAACAAAATGAAACGTATGAAAGATAAATATTCAGCAGCTTATGATATGCTCAACATAAGTGGGTTCGGTTGGGATGACGCACGCAAATGTGTTACTGTTGACAGTCCTGACATTCTAGAGGCATACTTGAAGGTTAGTGGTTATATTAATTCTATGAAGTAAACAATTAATAGTATTATTGTTGTGTAAAATAATTTAAATTTTCTAACATATATATGTTTTTTTTTTCTAGAAACATCCTAACAAGAATTATACGGCTAATAGACCATTCCCACACTATGAACGACTGATACTAGTGTTTGGGAAAGATCGAGCAACAGGTAGTATGGCCGAATCTGCAGCAGATGCTTTGGATCAAATGGGACTGGAAAATGAAGAAATGGAAGCTTCTTTCACTTAGTCACAATCAGCTCCTTCAAATGTTGCCTCTGCTTCTTATGCTCCAAATTTAGAACAAACATCAAAGCGAAAGAGAAAAAGAAATGTGAATTCAGCTGTAGCAGACATTACTGGTGTTTTTGAAAAAGGCATTGAAAGGGCATCTCAGGATATTGCTAAGTTGACTGAGGCTATTACAGGAGGGAATGTAATGACCCGTTTAGGGGCTGAGCTAGAGGGTATGGGTCTTGATCGTTCGCAATTGATACGTGTATGCATGTATTTTGGGACAATGCCAAACCAGTTGCAAATTTGAAAAGGCTTGGATGACTCGTACAAGCCAGATTTTGTGAAGGCAATTCTAGAGGAGTAACTATTTTCATATGTGATTATGTGAACATTATTGAAACTTAAATTTGGTTGGATTTTTATCATGTTAAAGACTTTTATTTTGTTAGAACAATGAATATTTTCGACCAAATCAGTGGAAAATTTCGAATGTATTTCATAGAACTTGTCTAACTTGTGTATGAATTATAATTGATTGATTACAGTTTATTATGTCAAGCCAATTCATAATAGCCTCAACTTGTAAATTATTCAGGTATATGATAAATATTAATAATTCCATTAATATACTACCATTTTTGTTATCATATTAAAATATTTAGTCTCAACTTTTGCTATGTATTATATTTAATAGAAATTATTAATTATACTATTTTTAATTATATTATTATTATATTACATAAAAAATTTATTTAATAAAAACGTTCAACTTTTGTTCTGTCCTGTCCCATTTATCACTGATATGTTGTAACAAACATTGGATAGGACGAGAAGGGTACTCTGGTCATTTAAACCTCTTCTACTGTCCTGTCCCAACCATACCAAATGTATAACAGTACAGTACACAGTTCTGTCCCAGACATACCAAACACAATATGGAACAGCTGTCATGTCCTGTCCTGTCCCGTCCCACCCTGTCCTGTCTCGTCCATGTACCAAACACACCCTTAATAGCTTGATCGAACCTTATGTTCCAGGATCTGAATGCTTGCTTCAATCCATAAATGGACCGTTGCAACTTGCATACCCTTTGCTCTTGGCCCTTTTTAATGAATCCTTTTGGTTGCATCATATAGATGCTTTCATCAAGACTTCCGTTTAGAAAGCTGTCTTGACATCCATTTGCCAAATCTCTAAGTCTAGAGACGCCGCAATGGATAAGAGTATCCTAATGGATTTAAGCATGGCTACAGGAGAGAAGGTTTCCTTGTAATCGATACCTTCCTTCTATGTATAACCTTTAGCTACTAATCTAGCTTTATAGGTTTCCACATTACCATCCTTACCTCTTTTCCTCTTGTATACCCACTTGCATCCTATGGGTTTGATCCCTTTAGGCAAGTCTACGAGAGACCAAACTTTGTTTATGAACATAGATCCAATCTCAGACCAAACTTTGTTTATGAACATCCTCCCTTGCTTCCTTGTATGCGTAGGGATCATCATCGTCCGAAAGATTCTTGACAGACTCTCCTAGATTGATGTATCTATCAGGTTGTATTATAACCCTCATACTGCGACGAGGAATGGTAGGTTGTTGATCTTGTGATGGTGCGGAACTTATAATTGGGCTTGGTCGTGTTTCCTGCTGTGGAATTGTATCTCCTGAAAACTCATTCAGGACAATTCTACTCTTAGGCACGAAATCATTCATATAGTCCATTTCCAAAAATTTAGCGTTCGTCGAAACGAATACCTTAAGATCTGAAGGACTATAGAAATAGTGACCTTTCGTTCCTTTTGGATACCCCATAAATATGCATATTTCTGAATGAGACTCCATCTTTTCCGTCTTACCTTTCAACACATGCGCATGACATCCAAATATCATTAAGTGTTGTAAGCTAGGTTTTTACCTAGTCCACAACTCATGTTGTGTTTTAGAAACTGACTTAGATGGTACATCGTTTAGAATGTACATCGCAGTTTGTAGAGCATATCCCCAAAAAGAATTAGGAAGCGTTGGATAACTCAACATCGATCTAACCATCTAAAAGAGTTCTATTTCTCCTTTCTGCCACCCCCATTCTGTTAAGGCATTCTTGGTGTAGAAAACTGAAAAATTATCCCACTATTAGTAAGATATTGTTAAAACTCACCTGATAGATATTCTCCACCTCAATCAGATCTCAAGATTTTTATGTGTTTCTCAAGCTGATTTTCCACTTCAGCTTTAAATGATTTGAACATGTCAAAAGCATCAGACTTATGTCTCATGAGATACACATACCCAAACCTCGAGTAATCATCCGTGAAAATGATGAAGTACTCATATGCACCTATAGCTTGAATGCTCATAGGACCACATACATCAATGTGTATCGTTCCTAAACATTCAGTGGCTCGTGTGCCTTTGGCCGTGAACTGCCTTTTGGTCATTTTACCTTCCAGGCAAGATTCACAAGTTGGTAGCTTATCAACCTTTAAGTCACTCAAAGGTCCATCACTAACCAATCTTTTAATCCTATCAAGGTTAATATGACCTAGGCGCAAATGCTATAGGTAGGTTTCATCTTTTGATAGTTTTACTCTTTTATGATTATATTAAGTTGATTCGGTGTCCAATAAATGAGAGATGTTTTTATGTAAATGGAACAAGTCGTTTTCCAATGTACATTTGCAAATAAACTTATTATTCTTACTAATAATAAAATCTTTATTAAAAGTAACTGAATATCCAAATTTATTAAGACAAGAGACTGATATTAAATTCCTCTTGAAATGAGTTACATAATAAACGTCAAGTAAATCCAAAAACCTATTAGAATATAAATTAATTCTAATATCTCCCACTGCATTGGCTGACACCAATGCTCCGTTGCCTAGCCGCAAGTTGAATTCACCTTCATTCAATTTTCTCCTTTTCTGAAGCCCCTTCTTCCTTCTTTTTCTGGGGCTTTGGACAATTTCTTTTCCAATGTCCCTTTTCACCACAAAGGAAGCAATTTCCTTTGATCTTGGTTACTTTCTTAGTCTCCTTCTTGGTTGGCCCAAGTTACTTTTTCTTCTGTGACTTCTTGACCTTCTTACGGGTCTTCACAGTAGTAACTTTATCGACCATATGAATCTCCTGACCCTTGCTTTTCATAAGGATCTTCTCAGCGCTTTGAACATCTTGCATCAGGGACTGCAAGATGTCTTCCTTGTTGTTCAAGTTGTAGTCCAACTTGAACTGATCAAAGGAATCTGATAGTGAGTTGACAATCATGTAACATCCCTAATTTCGAATACATATGAAAAGTATGATTGAATTCATTTTGAATATGTGAATATGATTTTTATGATTTGAGGGGTGGAAATTGTAATTAAATGTATTTATATTTTTAGGTTTCATAATGGACCAATTTGAATGGTCGAAAACAATGCACGAAGAAAAGGGTGAAAATCTGGACAGTAGGCATCGCGACCACTCATCGCGACCAGGGATCGCGATGAGCAGCTCGCGGTGAACAGGATAATTTGGGGCAATGAGTACCGCGACCAATCATCGCGACCACAGATCGCGATGATCAGCTCGCGATGAAAGTGGCAAATTTCCACCAGTGAGCAACGCGACCACTGCTCGCGGTACAGGTCGCGATGACTCAAAAATTGTAAAAAAATAAAGCGGTGGAGCTGTGCGTTTAAAGGGATCAAAGAGAGCAAAAGCTCTCAAAATCATTCAGCAAACATTACGGAAACAGAACTAGAGAAAAACGAGAGAGAAAGAAGAGAGGAGAGGAGAGAGAAAGAAGAAGAAGAAGAAGAAAAGAGAAAGAGAAGAAGGAAAGGAGAAAGAGGAAGCTTTCAGGTTTGGTGTACACGTATTTTTCGAATTTTCAGTTTTCCAGAAATTTTTGGAATTGTCAAATTTTAAAGTTTCTGAGTTATTTGAGTTATATGGATTATAGATTATAGTTTAGATTTGATATATATGTGTTTTGGAATTTTTTCCAGTTTCCAGAATATTTCAGATTGATTGAAATTGATTAAATTTGCGTTATTTGAATTCTATTGATTATAGAATATAGTTCAGGTTCGATATATACGAGTTTTTGAATTTTTTCCAGTTTTCCAGAAATTTTCGGAATTATCGAAGTTTATAGTTTTTGAATTATTTAAATTCTATTGAGTAGAATGGATAGTTTGAAACTGATTTCGGAATGATTTGGATACGATTTGGTTCTAATAGTGTTATGGAAATATATTGTTAAGGAAATATATTGTTGAAAGTGACTTAAATTATATTATATTATGAAATGTATCGGAAAATGATTTTGGGGCAATTTGATTCGAAACGGAATTATGAAATACGTTTGAGTATATTTTGGATTGATTTAATATGATTATTGATTTATAAATATATTCGTATATTTCCGTTATATTATATTTGATGAAATTTGAATTTGCAAAAATATAAATATATTGATATGTATTGAAATTGAATTCGATTATTCGGAAAGAAATAAAATATGTTGACATTGGATTGGAGAAAATATTTTGGCTCTGATGTGTATGAACATAGATATGGATATAGGAGGTTGACATGTCAATTGGGTTTCTGTCTGAACAGTACTGTGCCGATTATACCACCCTTTGGATAGTGCAGGCCCCAAGTGCCGGTCCTAGGGTTCTGAAATTTGATGTGGGACATTTACAGCGGGTGATTCCGTTGGTGTTCCATTCTGAATCTGATGTTCGGTGAGTGGCCTCGTTTGCGTCCAATGCCGAACAACCCGTAATCCAGTCCGATAACTTATATTTTGTATGTCAGGAGCCCAATCTGAAAATTGATTTGTCATATGGAAACGTTTGAGAAATTATGAAAAATTTGTCTGTTAATTGCTTTTGGATATTTGATTTGATATGAGCCCCATATATTGTTTATATATGTGTTATTTATAGTTTTAATTGATATAAAATATTTGTATATACAATTTTTTGTACATCCACTAAGCAATATGCTTAGCGTGTTGAGTTTTCTCGCACGCAGGTAACAAAGGTTCCAAAGGCGAAAAAGATAAAGAAGAGTAGAGGTTGCAGAACCAGAGTCAGGATCACATCTTTCCTGCATACATTTTGGTAGTTTGTTTGTATTAAGTTTATATATTTTGATACCGTATGCATATACAGAAACTGTTTGTAAATATTTAACGAGCTTCCGCTATGTAAATATTTTATGATATGTTTATGTCATGTGAATCTTTATAAATTATATTGTGATAAATTGGTTGGTAAGTTGCACTATATTTGAAAGGGTGCGCAAAATTGATTTGAGAATTTGGAAGTTGATTTTATAAATTTTATCTGTAAACAGGTTTTGGAAAGTCAGAAAAACAGAGGAAACTCTGGCAAGATTTTCGAAAATTCTTTGGACCATTTTCAAAGGTTTTTAATATAATGTTTATCTACAGTAAAAGTTAGCTTTTAGTATATAGTAGCGCTCCCTGATTCGATCCGAGCAGATTTGGGTCAGGGGGTGTTACAATTTTCGTCTCACCATCTATCTCAGCGCCATTGAGTTCCGCAATGTTGAGATGAGCTATGACCTTCATCATGTGATCTTTCACAGCCTCTCCAAGTTTCATCCTAAGATTTATGAAAACAGTCACTGTTTCTCTCTTAGTCGCCCTAGACCCCATAGCAAGCATCTCCTCCAGAGACATCATTATATCAGCAGCAGTTCTCATTCCTTTATGTTGTTGTTGCAACACGTCGGACATGGTGGCCATAATGTAACATTTGGCTATCTCATCAGAGAACTCTCACTGCTTATATTCACCTTTTTGCACCTCAGTGGATTCATCAGTAGGAGCAGGTGGTTTAGAGTAGACAGAACAAACCGATGTTTTTCAGATTGCAACAACAACCCAATCTTCCTTTTCCATGTACCATAGTTATCTCCGATCAAGGTATTATCTTTAAGGATGTTGATTAGGGATGGGGTCATGATTTCTGAATAAAACAAAAATTATAATAAGTAAACTATCATTTAGCACTTTCAAATATTTATCTTGAATTATCAATTATAATTTAATCGTAAAATTCAACGGTGATCCAACACCCATAAACGCCACGCCTTCTTTGGGAGTTCGCAACATCTACTAATTGGACTCGGTCCCACCTAATTGTTAACATAACAACCAGCATTTTCAATTTTAGCCTTGCGATTATTATTGACAAGAATTCTTGGGAGGATATCAATAGTATCACATTGAGTGTGTCACCAAGATTTCGACCTTCAATATATTCCCGCACGAATATCCCTCCTTTGAGAGTAGATATCGCTTGAGTCAATTGTCAAATCTATCCTTGTAAGAAAGTATTTTGCTAATTCCATTCACGGATACCCCTTGGGGGGTTATCACACAAAATATAAAGCTCAACTAACCCTGGAGGCCATAGGTGTTCAAAACACCTTCTCCCACTCAATTGTTTAAGGCATGTGATAGAATTCCAAAGAATGATTACCATGTTATCTAGATGCCAATTAGATACCTAAATCATTTAATGCATATTCATACCAAAAGAGATATATGAGTGGCACTCCTATTCTACATGACATGTTATTAAACAATGAATAAACATTGTAATATTTACGCAAAAAGTAAATAGCCACAATTTTGGTCCATCCTAGAAAAGCAAGTAAATTACATTGTTTGGATAACTTAAACCCTAACCCTAACTTGTCGAACAAGTCTTCACGCGGCCGTCCATCCAATATTACGACAAGGCATTGTGGCCCTCGGGCATACGAGCTTAGTCCTACGGAGCCCGCGCGCGCGCAGCTGCCCCTAGGGCAAGCACGAGCGCCCAGCGCTTCGCTTGGCTGCGCGCGCGCACAGCCCTTGCTGGGCCGTGCGCGTGCACTACCTTAGGAAGGTCGTGCACCTTGCCCTTCCCTAGGTGGGTCGTGCGCGGTACACGCAGTAAGCGCAGCTGCTAGCCTAGCACGCGCTTGCTGCCTTGCGCACGCGGTCCGGTCTTGGGTCCCCTGTTGTTTCGTTTTCTGCTTCGAATTCTTCAATCCTTTGTGTCCTCGAATCTCAAATGAATTACAGCAGTTTATATATATATATATAAAACTTTAACAACTACCAAGAAGGAAGTTATGGTGATAATAGACCACCCTTCTTGTTACAACTCCAAACAAAAATACATTGTAAATTTCTAGGACCAAAATTTAGCAATAACAATTCACTTTATATAATCCATACATTCCAATGTAATATATATAAGAATTCCTAGAGTGCCATCTCTTTCTAAAAACATGCATATTATCCATACACAATAAAAAGAACGATCCATGTATATACGTTTAATTAACTAAGGGTACAACCAGGCTCTGATACTAATTGTAGGAAAAACACGCGGCGGAAGCACAAAATAGTTAATTGGTAGGTTTTCAAAATTTTCCTAAAGAAGAGCGGATCTTAATCCTTAGTTAATCAAATATACATAAAAAAGGTAACATACCTTTTTATGTGAAACGTGAAACTTGATATTGCGTCGAGATTAATCCGTAAGATCTTCCAATCCTTCACAAATGTGGATCACCTTGGAGTGTGGGCTCCCTTTCTTTGAATTGCGTACCTAAGAATGAGAAACTTAGAACACTTTTTACTTAGAGTATGGAGGGTTTTTCCAGGCTAACAAAAGCTCACAAAACTCACGGAATCAAGCATCTGGCCGAACTCCCCTAGCCCTCTATTTATGGTGGCTGAATTCTCCCTATGGTGGGAGGATTTGTGTTTCACCATAAAACTCTTCAAGATAGAATTCAACCTAATCTCAACTCTAAAAGTATTATCCAATTATAATTAAAGGATAATTATAATTGAGTGACTTATCAAAACTCTCCTAAAAGTGACTTAAAAGTCAACTTTATAGTTTTGATTAAAATCAAAAAACCTTTCCTAATTTGATTTGATAAATAATTCCAATTATATATCACTTATCAAATAAGGTCTTTGATTCTCATCATACTATCACCAATAGTATGAAACTAGAAATCCAATTCTTAGTACAAAAGTATTTTTTTGATTTTAATTAATTAATTAATTACTATTTAATTAAATAATAAAATAAAACAAAGTAATTAGCTAATTACTTAACTAATGCCGCCCACCCACCCCTAATTGCATGCCAAACTTTATTTTTTTTTCATTTTATTAGTCCCATTGGACTTCCACAAAAAGTCCACATGTGAACTAGATTCATTATTACAAAAAGAAACAAGTCCACATGCCTTAAATAAATATATTAATATAATTTTAACAACCCATTTATATTAAATGTGCTAATTATATTCTTAATATATTTACGGAATGTTAAAAACATCCCTTAGGGCCGCTTAAGGGATCACACACCCTTGGCCGCCCATCCTAGGTACTTTGACAAGTTACCGCGTGTCTTGATCGAACACAAGAACGCACCTCTCAAAAACTTTTGGAAAAATTCCAAAATCAATTCTTAAGATGGATCAAATAAATGATCCGGTAGAATATAACTAATGATCCATTCAAGTTCGTGTGGATTGAGGATTTTGGTGGGCTATCTAAATTTAAGCTCCAATAGACATAACCTAATCACAATTAACAAATGATTTACTTAGGTCCGATCCATTAATTTTAGTTCATTCCACTAAAAAACTAAAATTGAACTCTTAAATAAAGATAGAATAAGTGAGCGTACTAATTCGTACACTAGACAACCTAAATGGAGATAGTGTATCCTCGTGAAAAATATCAGTAATCGCCAAGAGCTCATAAACCATCTATAGCTCTCCAAGTTACCATATTTACTCATATGACCATGTTTTCGAACTTGAATATTTTGACTTGTCCAGAAGCCATGTTTCAATAGTCACTATTGAAGACTTTACGTAGAGACTTAATATCCAATACCTCAAAACATCCATATGATGGTATTCTACTAACATTTGATAGATGCAGTCACGATGTCCATTTCTATAAATAATGTCCTCTATCGATATACACGTGAATATCACCAAACCATCGATGATAGACTATGCGATATAATCGTACTCATTGACAGCTCAAATGATAACGCATGTAACCATAAGTCCATCATTTATCTCAGGATTGAGATAGACTCTCCGATTGTCTTAGTTGAATACTTTTATCCACTGACGGTTGCGGATAAAGTTTTCTACAGTGATCTTATTCAATGCACTCAGTGCACTAGATTCTTTTGTCCAAAGACACTTTGATGATTTTAGACTCATCATATCACATTTGATCCCGCTCAAATGCTAGCAAAAGAATCTACAACTTTAACAAGATAAAGGCGGCCAATCTTGTATATTAAATTGTGAACGTTTGTTCAAGACTAACTAAAGAATTGTGTCTACCTTATACATATCCAGATGTGCGAACAATTCTTTTATTTCTCAAAGTCTTTTGACCTTATGATTATTTACTTTTGACAATTGATATAATTGCTATAAGATTTGTTAAATCTGAAATCATTTCATTTTATTTATATGAGAAAGATTGTCAAATATACTATTACACTCTTGCAATCGAGTATAATCCTAACATCCACACCATTCACCACTTCCACCTCTCCAGGATGGTTGAGATTGTTGACCTGGTTGAATACTATTGTCCCCAAGGCACTCTCTTGGGACGACGTGACCCCTGGGCGACCAGAAGCAGAAGCCTCTGTCACTTTGTCCTTGCCAGACCTCTGAGCGCTCGAACCAAACATCTAAAAAAAAAAAACTAGAATCAGGCAGCAAAAAAAAGGAAACCTAGCAGTTTACTACAACCTAAAGGCTCGAGCTAGAGGCACTAGAGGGTCACAGACACGTAAACTGACCAAACAGGGAGACATACAAGATAAAAGTAATACATATAAAAATAGAGTTTTGTCCTCTCCAAGTACAAACTGAAAGCCTAGACACTAGGATTCAAGAAGAAGGCAACCATAAAAGAGAAGCATGCAATGAAAGAAAAGAAAGAAGAACAGAGGACTCACCGCGAAAGAAAAGCAGAAGACGGCAGGCACAACAAGCAAAAAGAATGGTGGACCCAATCACGCAGAAGGATGCGAAGCCTTGAAGATGTTTCCTGAAGACAAAGACTAACAGAAGATGAAGCACATCCCAGTCTCCCCAAGATGATCAGCAGAAAAGGAACTTCCCAGAAGTTTGCGAACAATGAAGAGAAGAGCATTATCGGCTATACATATAGACGAAGGACTCAAACTATTAGATCAAAGCAATAATAACTTTAAAGGAGATCAACGACTGCTATTCAACCTTAGGATATGGCGGGATACTCAAAAGGGCACATATTTAACGACCGCATTAAATGCGCAGTACAGACGTGGCACTTGACATGACTCATCCCACTCAGCGAAAAGAAATCGCCTCTGACGCTTGAGGTCTGCAGGGCGACCCATGAGCTTCCCAAAAAGCCCGCTAGCTACGACACGTTGAACTACAACTCGCATAGAAGAGACTTCTCAACTTCTACCCTGGAATTATCGAGTTAGAAGTTGGGGGGTTAATATTGTATGTAAAATTACACTAGGCCCAAACAGACCCAAAATGCTAAAACCACCAAAAAGGCCCAACACACGCAAATGGCTAGAGAATCGCTACAAGATCAAACAGGCCCCAAGCCCAATAAACCACGAAGGGAAGAACAATAAAAGAGACGAAGTACAACACTCTGTGAAGCTAACCGACCACTAGAGAAGCAGCCTGCAGTTTGCACACCGTTCAGCCAGCAGCTCACAGATGACGCAGTCCGGAACCTCAATTAAAGGAAGAATTCCGAGAATACTAGGATTGCGTTCAGTCAACTAGACAAACTCCCAATCAATCTCAAATTCCTCACAATCAGCTATTACATTTATATTAAACCATGTCCATTAAGAGATAGAATTTCGCCCTTAAATCGTATAATTAGATTCTATGTGAAATAGGATGACTTCTGCCCCTTCACACTATAAAAGGAGTGGGATACTCCTGTTACAAAGGTTACCAATTTTTTTCATAAAACACAAGCATAAGCGAGTTTCGTATTCCCACTCAACGAACTCGACTTTAAATACAAAGAATAGTGGATGTAAGCATTCCTTGAAGCCGAAATACTTTAAAAATCCTTCTCCTTTTGTCATTTTATTATACTAATCCTTTAAATATTGAATATTCACTGATTTACCACGTTGACCGGAATTGCATGTCAACAGTATCCTTGGGCCCTAACTTTATGAAAATATATCAATTTGGTCCTTGTGTAAGTTAATCGTTAGTCAAATTTAACGGTTCCATGGATATTTTTGTCTTCCAACCTATCAACGGGTCAACAATAAATTTTTTAGTGAAATAACATAACTACCCTTAGTTGAAAATTTAAAATATATTAAATTAAATAATTAAAAAAATTTAAATGGATGTCCACCGTCCATCAAGATTAATAGACAATAGAGATTATATTGGAATTTTTTTTATAAAAATAAAAAAAATTATGAATGAAGAATTAAAAAAAAAAATTATCGTTAAGGGTGGAGATTGGATATCCAAAAAAAAAAAAATTGAATCTTCAACAAACTTAGATCTGGGTTCATTTCAAACCCAGAAATCCAGTTTCTGGGTTTGACTTCGAACCCAGTTTCTAGGTTCGAAGATGAACCCAGAACTGGGTTCGTTTTCATTTTTTTTTGGGACAAACCCAGATCTCCAGTGATGGAGACTGGGTTTCCATGGCTGGAGACCCAGTGATGGAGATTAGGTCTCATCATTAGAGACTCAGTAACCTCCATCCCTGAAGGTTGCTTCCTCTTTAACGATTGAGATCGATCTCCATCGCTGGAGATTCAAACTTTCCAATTTTTGTTTTTGTGTTCTTGGTGGAGATCCAGATTAGATCTCTACCATTTTGAGTTTCAAAAGTTTTAATTTTATTTAATTTTATGTTTTTGCTATTCTTAGCAGATTGGATCTCCACACTAAGAACAGAATAAAAAAATTGAAAATTGATTTTTTTTTGTTCTTGGATCTCCATTAAAAATTTCAATATGATCTCCACCGTCCATTAATATTTATGGACGGTGGAGATCCATTTAAAGATATTTTAAAATTTTTAAAATTTTATTTTTAAAAATTAATCTAAAATGGTCAATTACCCTTCTGATTATTAATAATCTTTCTTAAAATTTGAGGTTAAAATTGTAATTTTGACTCATTTAAATAGAGTCAAGGGCAAATCAATCTTTTTGCTAATTTTGTGAGGTTTGACCGCTAGAAAATTAGTCAAAGGGACCAAAATAATATACTTCAAGAAAGTTAGGGCCTGAGGATACCAATAAACAAAACTGCGTTAAAAGATTGATGATTCTCCAGAAGTTATAGATCAAATTGATAATTACCCTCAAAAAATTGTATAACATTAAAATAAAAATAAAAAAACTAAAAAATACAGATTAGACATTCAACCCACAACATCATCTTCCTCATCAACCCAAACCATCATCTCCCTCGTATCACAACAAAAAAAGGAAAAAGAAAATGGATGTAACAGATGGATCCCATCATGCAGATGAATTTTTTTTTTAATGGAAAAATTGCACAAACTTCCTCCAAGTTTAGGTAATATTACACACATCGGAAACATTTACTATAATTGCACAAACATCTCCAAAAATATGTTAACCACAATTAAATTTAACGTTTTACATTGTAAAAATAAGGAAAAATATTCATATATATTGTTGTTAGTAGTGGGGTTGATTTTTTATTATTTTATGAATTCAAGTCGTTTTTCTTAATAATAAGTTTGTGTTAGTTGATAGTTTAAAAATTATGTAAATGATATTTTTACCCTTAAATTAGTTAGTTCCATCTGTTAATCAATGGATTTCAAGGGATATTTGTGTAATTAGGAAAAAAGTTGCCGTTATGTACAATATTATAATTTAAACTCGGAGGAGTTTATATAATTTTCCCTTTTTTAATTGAAAGAAGGAAGAAATTTGGAAAAAAAAAATTAGATCTCTTTCTTATAAAAAAAATATATAGATTTTTAAAATAAGTTTTTTATTAAAAAAAAAAATTTATGGTTAATGGATGATATGACATGTTTTGATTGGATAAGTAGTTTTTTTTTTAAAAAAAAAATTTCACATTAAAAATACCAAAATACCCTTAAATAGTTACTTGTGATTAACAATATACTAATATTAGAAATAATTTGATCATTTTTTTTTTTGTACAAAAACGTTTAGACAAGGGGAGGCTGCCTTAGTTCAGGGTCAGGGTATGCCATAGGCTTCAGTGAGAACTTACAGTGGTACTTACAGATTACCCACCAAGAGACTGTCGGCGAGACTCGAACCTTGATTCTTACCAAAGTGTACTAGTTCTATTTTTGATATTTTATAGACCAATAAATTAAAAATATAAAGATAAATAAAAAAATAATATATTTTTAAAAACATTAGAGATCTAATTGAATTTTTTCCTTTTATAAATCCTGTTAACTTAGAACCATGCTCTTATTATTTAAAATAGTAATTTTAATTAAAAAAAAGAAAAAAATAAAAAAGAGAAGCTTTTATTTAAGGACAAATTACATCCAACCTACTTGGGGTTTGCCTTTTACAGACGGAAATAATTTTATAGAAAATTGATAATGAGCCTTCTTGTTGTTACCGTTGACCGTTAAAAATGATCGTTGATTGTTTCAGAAGTACGAAAAAAATCAAAATACCCCTAGTTAAAAAATTAAAAAATAAAAAATTACCTAATAAGGAATTTCGCTACTTTAGGACCGTTATAATTATGACCACCGTCCACCGGGGCTTCGGTCACCGGCTCTGAGGTTTAGTTTTTTACATGTAAAATCAACTGATTGAAATGCTAAAAGTTAACTTCCATGCTGTTAGCGTTAATTGTTTTAAAAGTGTAAAAAGACCAAAATACCCCTATAAAAAAAAAACTAAACTAAAAATAAATCTATATCTCCACCATCCACTTTATTCAAAATAAAAAATTTAAAATAAAGTATAAATTTGAAAAATAATTAAAAAAACACTTGAGGAAAAAAAAAATCTATTATAGCTCCACAGGGTCCTTCATGAGAGACCACTAAAGTGAGAAGGTTGTCGCAATAAATTGATTTTGCCTGTAAACCCTAAGTAGATTGGGTATAATTTATCCTAATTTTAATAGCACGATGAGTATTCTACCATTTTAGTCAGAGTCAACTATTAACACTTGATAATCAACGGTAACGATAGGAGGTTCACTATTAATTTTCTATAACATTATTTCCGTCTATAAAATGACATGTCCTAGATAGGTTAACTATAGTCTGTTTTTTATTTAAACTTCTATTCTGGAATGGATTCTAATTTTTGTGAAACCAATTTTCCCTTCTGTGATAAGTAGGGGTGGGCAAAAATCCAACGAACCGGTAAACTAAATCGGTCTAAACCGAATTTTAATCGGATTGAAATTCTTAATAGATCGATTCAGTTCATTTTTCTAAGAACCTGTCATTATCGGATCGATTCGCAGATCAGTTTTAGGAACCGGGAACCGATCCGGTAATTAGGGATGGGCATCAAACCGAATCAAACCATAAAACCGTTGAACCAAACCGAATCGGATGGTTTTGGTTTGGTTCCACGGTTTACATTACTGCGGTTCGGTTCACGGTTTGGAGCCCTAAAGCGTTAATCGAACCAGCAAACCCATTTATATATATTAAAAAAAAAAAAAAAAAAAAAAGGTTAACGTAGCAGATTCGCGTTCGCCCTAACCGCTCCTCTTCACTCTTCTCTTCAGATTCGCAAACGCACCAGATTCGCCCTACAGAACAGTCGACCTCTTCAACGGAGCTCCTCGCCGCTCCTCGCCGACCTGAGCGGCAGAACCTCGCCGACCTGAGCGGCAGAACCTCGCCAACTTGAGCGCCAGAACCTCGCCGCCTACTGTCGCACCTCCAGCTCCATTCGAACGCACACCAGACCTCTTCAACGCACCAGAACCTCGAGGTGTGATTTTGTCGATTTTGTTCTGTTGATTTTGTTTGTGTGTGATTTTGTTGGGTGTGATTTTGTTTATTTGGGTGCGATTTTGTTGATTTTGGGTATAGTTCTTGGGTGATTTTGTTGATTTATTCTGTTTAGTTAAACGACAACAGAGTTTGGGTGTTGTTGACAATTTACTGAGTTTGGGTGTTGTTGACAACGAAAACAGAGTTTGGGCTAGAAGATTTGCAGTTGTTCAACTTTGTTCAACTTCGGCCTGAAACGATTTGCAGTTGTATATTATAGCCACTCAGACAAACCTTTGTTCAATGCTTAAAAGTCTGAAGTATCAACCAGCAACCATTTTTTTATTAAAAGCTCAAATTCGGTAACTAGAAGAAGTTCTAGTTGGCATATCAGATGTTCTCTCTCAACGTTATTTAAATACGAACAAATATTGATCTATTTCAAACTGTTTATAATGATTTTGTTGATTCATGTCTGTTTATAATTTTGAAACAACGAAAACAACTTGTTGTAGAAGAAAATATTTGTTTATAATTTTGTTGAAACATATGTAATTTAAGAGAACCTAAATAAGTAAATTGTAGTGATTTCGTACGTTGGTTTCTTCAAAACTGAACCGAACCAAACCGGTCCAATCCGGTTTGGTTTGGTTCGGTTCACTCTATTCCCAGTTCTCGGTATGCTCACTTTTTTAAAAACCGATCAATTGTCGATTTTTGTCGGTTTTACCCAAAACCGAACCATGCCCACCCCTACCGGTAACCCGGTATATAAATTGAAAAAAAAAAACCTAATACGCAGCCCTCCACTCTCCACTCCAGCCTCTGCCTCCATTCTCCAGACCTGCCTCCACTCTCCAGCCGCCCTCATTTGCAGAGCAGCATCTTGTTCACCTCCCTCATTCGCAAAGCACCATTTTTGTCATCGCCTCCACTCTCCAGCCACTGTCT
Source organism: Xanthoceras sorbifolium (assembly GCA_003430845.1). Lineage (NCBI taxonomy): Eukaryota > Viridiplantae > Streptophyta > Magnoliopsida > Sapindales > Sapindaceae > Xanthoceras > Xanthoceras sorbifolium. The sequence goes on from CM010618.1 coordinate 30,611,570, forward strand.
CCACTCTCCAGCCCTCCCTCATTCGCAGAGCACGATCTGATTTGCTTGTTTGCCTCCCTTATTCGCAGAGCAGAGCACCATCTGTGTTGCCGTCGATCTCGCAGGTCCGTTTGCACCATCTTCGTTGTTTTACTAGTTTTTGGTCAAATTGGTGAACTGGTGATATGGGTCTGTTTTTTTTTCTTTGATTTTTGAGGTTGCGAGTTTGGTTTGTTCAGATTTTGTTGTTGGTTTGTTCAGATTTTGTTGATACTGGTTCTATTCGTTTTACTTCAGATTTTGTTTGGTCAAAATGGTAATACTGGCTCTCTTCTTTTTCTTCAGATTTTGTTTAATTTCTAACAATTTAATTTATTTTTATAAATTTAATTCGTTTTGTTTCAGATTTAATTTATGTTTAAGTCTAACAATTCAATTTAATTTAATTTTTGTCGAAGTGATGAACCGGTGATATGGGCTGTTGTTTTATATATTGTTATTTAGCTTATGAATTAGTGAGGTTCAAATTGCTATTTGCTATACTGGAAATGTATAGTGAGGTTAAAATTAGTGAGGTTCAAATTAGTGAATTACTATACTGGAAATGTATTATGTGTTGTTGTAAACTTGTAATGGGGATTATTTGCTTTTTGGATGCTATTTAGATTATTTGGAATGACTATTTGGGTTATTTGGATTATTTACTTTTTAAATGCTATTTGGATTATTTGGAATGACTATTTGGGTTTTTGGGTCCACGAACCGATCAAACCGAATCGGATCGAACCGGTCCAATTCGGTTCAGATCCCTTTAGACTTTTCGGTTGGATCGGATCACTTTTTGAAAAATCGATCAATTGTTGGATCTGTTCGGATCATACAAAAAGTGAACCGATTTAACTGATGCTCACCCCTAGTAATAAGTATTAAACCAGAAACAAAATAAAGAGACGGTAAACGGTTGGGTTGGATATCATATCACATGAGTGAGAGTCACAAATACAAAACAAAAGCCTGGTACCCAGCTGCAGCGTTCCACAATTCCACCTCCAAGTCACAGCTCCTAGTCTCCTACTCCTTTCTCTCTATCTTTTGTCACCATTGATCGTATTCAATAAAACAACAGCCAAAACCCTTTTGTTTTTTTATTTTCTTTTGCGCCGCCCGCCGCCGCACATCAAGCCTTTAGTTCAATGGTGTGGCGGTAGCTGCCCTCACGAGTAGTCCTCTACCGCCACACCTGCAGGCCGTAAGTTTTTTTTTTTTTTTTTTTTGTGAAAATCAATTTGATATGATTTCCAATTTTCTTTTTATGGAATATGTATGTATAAATAGTCTTTATGGGAAAACATATATTTAGTCTTTTTATTCAATGTGGTTTTATAACATCTCATGGTCTGTGCTTATTTATCTATACAAAGATGTGAATTGAATTAACTATTAATGTGAATTTTCTGTGTAAGTAGTAATCTTGGACATGGTTCTCTGGGTTACATTATTCATTATTTCTTGATTATTTGTTGTGTATATGTTGTTGTATAGCCTCACTGAAAACACGTTATTGCAATATTTTGTTGGTTCAGTTGTGTATACTGTATTGTGTTATTGCAATATTTTTTGAATTGTTCCCACCATACATTCTTTGTTATTTTCTTGAATCGAATTCGTGTTATTGCAATATTTTTTGAATTGTTCCCACCATACGTTCTTTGTTGTTTTCTTGAATCGAATTCTGAGTATAGAATGTAATTGGTTTATTTAGAAAATTGTTCCAAACGGGTGGTGATGTCAGCAAATCATACAACGGGGTTTAAAGATGATAATATAGAAGTCAAATTGTCAGAACATCACACAATAAAATGTGAAGATGGTGTTGAAGAAGTCAAGAAGTCAGAAGATTGCACAATGAACTTTGAAGATGGTGCTAAAACAGAACACAAAACTCGCAAGAGGAGGTTAAGTACAATGATGGATGAGGGTCATATTCAAATTCCGAAAAAAAGCTATAAAAAAATTATCTTATCTTTAATGAAGCCTTCATACCTTCTAAGGCTCGGACTTGGCTCAAAGAATATAAGGTCTGAAAATCGCAAAAGATTACATTATCTTTTGCACAAACTTGTGAGACAGCGCAATTGGGCAGATGCAAGTGGTGTGCTTAGTGTGTTGTTGAAGGGGACAAGTAAGGAGAAATCTCCTATAGCGAATCGGCTCAAATATACGGTACAGTATTTGATGGCATATTCTTTGGCTTTTATATTTTCTGAGATTCTTTTAGCTTATTATTGTGCTTGGTATCAGTTAAAAATTTGAGAATTGTTCATTATGATCAATCTATTTTAAGTGTGAAGAGAATTCTTTGTGTTACCTGTTTATTTGTAAAATTAACATATGATAGGATGGAATATAGGGCTTGCTCTGAATTAGGTCTCTTTTTAGAACTCTTATGGAAGTTGTATAACAGAGTTAGGTATTATTTAGATTCTTGACATTTAGGGTTGACCTATTTGTTGTTCTATTATATGTTTTTGTGAAAACAATGGATATGTGTAAATATTTTCAGTCACGTTGTTTTTGGCACTATACTTGCATATTGTACAATGACAAGATGTGTTATAGCTTAACTTGTTGCTTACATGAAAATAATCTTTAATTGGTATTTCCTTTCTCCTTACCTTTTCTCTTTACTGGGTATAGGTGTTGTGGTTGGGGAATCACCTTGAGTGAACTTGGGGTGTAGAGGGATCAATATGAAAGACTGGAGAATTTTTTTTTTCCTGCAGTTTAACATTCTTTGTTCTATAATTTGTGTGATAGTAATAGCAGTCATGGAAGACATAAATTTTGTTTACATTCATTTAATTTCTACTTTGCACAAAATAATATCTCTGGACTTCTGGCATGTTTTGATTTTTATTTGCTCTGATATTTTCATGTTAGATTAACCCACACATGTGCGATTGTTTATTCATAAACCTGTAAAAAATTGTCTTTGATATGTGGATTGATGTATATATATTAGCCATTATTTTAGGTTTCAATGGAGCTTCTTAAGCATGTTGAAAGTGAACAAATCAACTCCATAAGGATCAAGAATGTCTATGACATTTGGATGAAAAGGATTGGATCTGTGAAAGATTCTTCATTGGAGGTATATTTTTAATAATTTTTCTTAATCGTTACTTATTTATTTTATGAAGGCTACTGTGTTCATTTTTCATGATAGTATCTAGTATGCCATCTTTAAAATGTTTTTTTTTTTTGTTTTCATTTTTCGGACTAATAGTAATAGATTTCAAATAAGATATGGCTTTTGCTTGTTGGTATTAAAAAGGCTTCATTCCCACCCTATCCTCCTCCTCCCCTCCTCACTTGTATAGGAATTTGATTGAGAGGAGGTGATTATAAATATAAATCCTGCCAAGTACCTTAGGTTTTGCTGGAGCCTTATTAGCATCGTCTTGGGGAAATTTCTATAGATAACATAAATAAGATGGTAGATTTACACCGAACAATACAATAAGATTGGGGAATTTCACTAGAATCGAAATTAATCTCATAACATTTCGTCCATCTCAGCCCTCAATATCTTTGTGCTTCATGTTTTATCCAATTTATTAGCATCCCTTATCATGCAATCGGGACTTCCTCACAGCTATTCTGGTAGAGGTACACATAAGCTAGAGCATAATCAAAATCAGGTTGCATGACAGGTAGGGAATAATTTCACTCTGGGTATGTAGCTTGGGCAGCCATGTCAGCTTGGGCAACCATGTCACCTTGGGCAACTTGAGGGGTTAACATGCCGTCAAGGTTTTGATTGTTTTGAAAGTTAGGTCCGTTTCGCAAAATATAATTAAAAAGAAATAAATACGGGAAAATTGCTCATATAAAGAAAAAAGAAATTAATATATCATACTGAAATATACTGACAACAAACATACAATAAGGAAATAAACTCTTCAGTATGCATATACATCTATTCCTTATTGAATATTTCTATATACGCAGATATCGGTAACTAATTGTTTGAATATATTAACATACATTCTCAACTAATTGCCTGGCTTCAGTTTTTTATTCTTCTTGGACTTAAAACCAGCAAGAGAGTGTTTGGTGCTTGGTGGTTTCTTGTTTTGAGACTTCTATATTTGTGCTAATATTACTCTATTTTTACTTCCTAAGCAGGACAAATATGTAGTTCATTTGGAATTCATACTTTTCTGTTTGACACAAGGTGACGTTGATGAAGCGCATCAGGCTGCTATGAGGTACAGTTTTTAATTTGCTATGTCTAGTAATTGCCTATGTATGGGGAGAAGTGGCACAATATTATGATTTTAGTCTTATGTATAAAATTTTAACGTAATCGCTTATCTATTCATGATTGAATGTTACACAAGGTGTTCTTAGTGATTGGAAAGTAAGATGTTAATATAACAATTTTATCCATAGAAAAGCATGCTCTGTAAACAGTGTGTATGTGACTATATTGTGAAATCCCTTGGGTTGCATTTTATAGTGAGTTGGGCCTCCAATGCTTAGGTTTCTTGAACGTTAGCATGTATGAATTTATAATTTATTGTCTTTTGTGTTTTAATCTAAAGCCATACTGTCAATTTTCAAATTAGTATGAAAATTATTTTGAAACTTGTTTGGATTGAGTGCCAAAAAGGAATCTATACATTGTAAATATCCAAATCAAATCAACAAGAGCCTCTAGCACAAATGATGAGGATCTCGTTTTTGTTTGCTTTTTGAAATAATGGACTATCAAATTTCCACCTTCACCCAAGAGGATAATGACTTTTTTCAGTGCATAAATTTATGTATAGTGACTTAACTATATACTTTGCACGTTCAAAGGTTCTCCAGTAGCTGGGATTGCATGTTACTCACTTGGAGTTTGGATGTCGCATCTTCTTAGAATTTGAGTGAGCCCATTCTTATCAAGTTATCAACTGTTTTCCATCACAATAATTCTAGCATGTAGCTTCATTGGTCGGAAAAGTCTTTAATAATCTTGTACACAGTTATAATATATCATAATTGTTTTTGTAAAATAGGTAAAATTTGAAATGGACATCAGGAAACTGATAGAATGCCTTAGTGGACTCATGATGTCTTGCTTAAATGAATCTCAGGCCCTAAACCTTGGCCAATTGTTTTGTTGGAAACTAACTTCAACCAATCCATTATCTTTTTTGTTTGCAAGATCAAAGCTTGTTAGAAGAACAATAAGCTGCGCGATGTTAAAAGATTAAGCTGCATAGTTTTGGGGGATCTTGCTTGGTGATTTGCAATTTTGCATATCCTCTATAAATATCTACATGATAGGCTCTATTTAACCATTTTCAAGAATATCAATAACAAAGTCATCAACATTGGTTGGGGAAGGAATCTTGCATAGTTTTTGTTTTTTAAGTGCACTGTTTACCTAGAGATAACAGATTCCTTTTTGTGACATTTTATTTATATGCACATAATGGCATACAACTAAATTATAAATACATTTTAAGGGCGAAGTTTCAATTATAAGTTTAACAATGTTGATGTTTTTCTCAGCCTGATGCAAGAACGTGAATTTGGGAGTCACCCAATGTCAAACATGGTCATGGCATTGACATTTTGTCAGAGGTGGTTTTCCAATGTCCCTAGAGAGATGCAGTGGAAAGGTTCAGACCAGATTTACTCTCCTAGGGTATCTGAAATTTCAGGAGAGAGATTGAACAATCAAATCGAAAATTTCGAGGCTCATGATACAGTTTATAGTAATGAGGCTGACACTCACCTTACATGTGATTCAGAGACCTCTGTCATGATTGGTAAAAAAAACACTAGTGCGAATGATAGCGACCTAGACAGAGGGGGCCCTGTGGAGGATGATGTAAATTTGCAGAGACAACATCTCGCAAAACACCAGCCACTATGTTTCAACATTTACTCTACTGAAAATGAGGCCTCTTTCTCGAATGATGGTGGTCCTGCAAACTATGCTTCTATTTTTTCTGATCTTGGTGAGTTATCAATTCTATTAGCATGTCTCACCTTCTGTTGGTACTTCTTATATGTTGGCGCATTCATTTTGCGAATGCTTGTGACCAGCTGTATTTGGAAAAGGGTTAGTTATTTATTACCTTGGGTTGGATATGCACAACCTAATCTGAATTTTATGAACAAACTGATTGACGCTAATGCTATCATCATTTTTCTTTTCTTTTACTTCAATTTAAGGTGAAAAAGTGTATTGATATATGCTAGTTTTAGGATATCAGTCTTAATTCAGACTCTGTAGTTGCTGAGAAAGTGAAAAAGTAGCTATTGTCGTAGTTGGAGTGCTTTAAGGCATTCTATTTTGAACCTGAAGCTGAAAGTACTAATGTCAAAACTATTATGAGGTTGATTAAGGTGATGATGTTAGATAGAAGTAGTGGGCAGTGAGGGGAGTGCTAGTGTGAGACTTCAACTAGTGTTCTAATGACATATCATGCTTATATAATATTAGTACGAAACAGGTGGTTGGCCATTGCTCAAACATAAAGTCATTTGATGAAGGCTTGGTGACAAAACTTTAGCTCACCCTTTGACTTTCAGGCTAACATTAGTTTCTTATTACATTAATATCAAGTTGTACATCCACACGTGTCTTGTTATGTTTTAACCTTGGTGGCAAAACTTTATCTTACTGTTTGACTTTCAGGCTGTCAATTAGTTCCACATTACATCAGTATCAAGTTGCACATCCACACATGCCTTGTTATGTTCTAATCTTGATAATGATGAGGAACGTCCAAGTTCTGTAGATGTATTTTTCCCCTATTTTCTTCCCTTAATCTCAACTTAATTTTGCAACAACTGAAAACGGGTTTCCAGCTTTTCTCATTCCCTTTTTAATCATTTTTCACTTCTTTACTAAAACATTACAGTATTGTAAATCTTTTTTTTCTTTTGATGAATACTTGAAATTAACAAGCATGTGAAGTCTATAATGTGATAATATATGCTAAATGCTTTATCTTTAGTCATTATATGGGCTCAAGAACATTCGTACAACTAATGGAAGCTTTCCTTTTTCATTATAACAGCTAATACACATCTACTATACATTTTCTTTTATATCCATGTGTATTGGGACTGTTTCATGTTCCATATTAAGATTTTCTTTTCTTTTTTTTTTTTTTTTTTTTTTTTTCAATTCTATCATGCACTTTGAGGTTGATTGCTGTTTCACTATTATCATGACATAATCTTGATATTTAATTAAATTTCTTCATGTTTCTTATATATATATATATAAATATATATATATATATATATGAGTGTGTATATATATACACGTCTATACATATATATATATGTATATACGTATACATATGCATATATGTAAACATATATATATATATTAGGCTATATCAATTTTGACTTAAATCTTTTGTGTGTGTATAGTGATTCTCTTCTAAGGGATCCCTTATTTAACATTTGTAAGAAATCCAATTTATTTTAATAAATTTTAATGTGAATTCTTTTATGGAAAATAGGTTCAATGAAATCTATTTGTGAAAAAATTTTGAAATTTTTTTTAGCATTAGATTTTTTTTTAATTTTTCCTATGTTTTTGTCCCATCTTTTAATGCTTCATATTCAACAAAGGAAAATCGTTCTAGTGCTAATTTTTTTGTAAATATTTTGTTCACAGGTGATTTTCATTGAATTTATCATCTACAAAAAAAATCACATTAAAATTTATTAAAATAGATTGGATTTCCTCATGGTCTTTATGAATGTTAAAATAAGGGATCCCATATGAGAGAACTACTTATATATATATATATATATATATATATTAGGGAGATTTGCAAAACCCTCTTAAGTTTCTACCCATCTCCAAAAAACCCTGTAGTTTTATTTGGGTAAAACTCCTCCATTGTTAGTTGATTTTGGTGATAACCATCTTCTGTTAGTTGACCATCGTTGACTTTTGTTAAGTCTATAACATAGGGTCATTGTAGTCTTTAACGTATAATTTTAAATTCAAAAAAATATTAAAATTTATATTCCTAAAAAATTGATTTTTGTTTATTTTTTCTTATGTAATTTATTTTTATTTTCAATTTAATTTATTTTAAACTAAGACTAACGGTCATTTAATTGTCTTTTATGCCACACCGACTCTTTTTAATGGAAAATTAACAACAGGGGGATTAATGCTCAAATTCAAAACTAGAGGGTTGTTTTTGGAGATGAGTTAAACCTTAGGGTGATTTTTACAAATCTCCACATATATATGTGTGTGTGTGTATGTATGTATACAGTCCTTTTCTTCTCAGTGCACACTAACATAATAAATTTTGCATAAGATTTGTCAGCCATTGATTAAGCATATATGTATGCATAATCTTTGTTAGGTGTGGGATTCTGCACCAAAGGAGCCCTATACAGATTTTAAACTTTGTATTTACTAGTTATTATAGTTATTACTTTATGAAAATACAGAGCGCATGCTGAACTTTGCTTTTCTTTTTCTGAAGAGGGTTTGGATTCATGGTTATTGCCCATAAAATTGCCGAACTCCAATGATGATTATGAGAATTATATCAGAAAGCATATGAATTTGCTTAACGATGATTATAAGAATGCAATAAAGTATTTACGGCTTATTCTTCTCTCAAAACCTCAAGTTCCAGCAGCCTTGCTTCCTCTTATACAGGTAACCTAGACATATGTTTCAATAATTGCAGCATTCACTTGTGTCAATACATATAAGAAAATTGTTTGCAGCATTAAGCTAGGGTGTCTTATTGTTTGCTCAGATAGTGAGTTTTTCCCAATGTGAAAGAAATTAGATGAATTCTAAAAGGTGCCTTTGTTCAATCCGCATTGTGCATGCATAATGGAAATTTATAATTTACTTTAATACATGAGTTGAAGTCGAGCAACACAGAAAAGCTCTGCACAACTGTGCATAAGGACTAGCATTATTCACCATAAATTTTTAATTGTTGCCTGTGTAGTAAAATTGATTGCTCTGAGTTAGTATGACACTTTTCAATTTGTATTTCTTTCACTTCATTAAGCACATTTAGGGGTCGTTTGTTTTTTTCCACTTAACAGTGAATGAGTCTGAATTGGATATATGAAGTTTTTTTTTTTTTTTTTTTTAAGTGGTTAAACAACTTAAAATAAAAAGTTAAAAAATTCTGACTTATCACTTAATACCCCAATCACTAAAACATAATTACAATATTTTTCTTCCATAATTATCATTTTTATATTAATATATTTTTAAATTTATCTTTATCTAGATGTTTCTGTTTTAAAAAAAAAAAAAAAAATCAACACTTTTATTCAGTAGTTAGAAAGAAAAAAAAAAAAATGTAATTCAGGTTTTTAGTTTCAGTCTCTCTTCAGTTTTTAGAAAAATTCAGGCATGTTCAATCTTTAGATAAAAACACTAATTACCCATTTTTTTTTTTTCCACTTATCACTTAATGGAAATATTTAACTGATTTTGCTTTTTAAGTGATATTATATCTAAATGACCCCTAAAATCACTTAATTCAAAAAAGTGAAAATTTTCCACTTTCCACTTCATAGAAAAGTACTAAATAACACACGAGTTTTTTACTTGCAAAGTTATGCTCATATAATTTATCTTTTTATAATTACGTCCTACCTTATAACTAAAACATATTTTTTCTTTGTATGCATACTTTTAAGAGCTAATTACATGGACCTCCCCTGAAGTTTTGCCAACTACAAGTGGAGTCAACTTTATCGTTTATTGACAAGCACCTCTCCTACTCTTAGTAAAATTTGGTAAAATTTGGACAAACACCTCCCCTGTCCAAGGGAGGTTTTTGGGGAGGTCTTTGTCAATAAACCCAAAAGTTGACTCTGCCTGTAATTGAGTAAACATCAAGGGAGGTAGGCGTTATTTACTCTACTTTTAAACTAATGTGGACAAAACCTCATTAAAAGTTCATAATGACTTCTTAATTTCTCATTTTAAAGGTTATTTTCTAAAATACTTATAAAAATAAGATAATATGTTAGTTTACATTATTTGTCATAAATTTAAAATTTTGAAATGTTATTTGTTTTAGTATAAATCATTTATTTTTAGTTATTTTTAATATATTTTTAATCGTTATTCTGTATTTAGTAAAATTTAGCACTATTCAGTCTTCAGATAAAAAAAAAAAAAAGCAACCTTCGTTATTTTTTTTTAGAACGAGATTAGTCAGTGTAATAAGACATGGGTTAAACTCTAATTTCAGTCCAACCAGATTAAACTAGTTAATCAATCAGTTAGAAGAGGCTGAACTAGCCAGATTAGTATCTTACCTTATAAATAAGATGTAATACAATGGAGATGAGAAAAAAAAAGAAAAAAAGGAGGGCATACGAAGGAATTGAGGATAAAAGAACTAGAGCACTAAGCAAAATATCTTGCAATCACATGGAGTGGAGAGACGTATACACCTTTCTCGAAGAAGTACATTGCATATATTTGGTTCATACACAAGATAATTGACGTCTTATATGATTGTCCCTATATTAAATACCTATCTCCATGCTAAATAGTGATAAATGTGATTACTTTATATGGACATGTTCTACATAACACCCTCCCTTGGATTTCCTAATGGGATGAAACCTAAGCAAAATAAATACATAATGTATTATATCTTAAACTGGTGTTGGGTATGCTTAAAAATGTAAAAGTGGGTTTTTTCATCACATGAGGTAATTATATTAATCATCATTTAATAGGGATACAAGTGTTTAATATGGAGGCAATCATATGAAGCCATTATCTATCACGTACCAACCAAAATAAAAAGCATGCACTCCATTGAGAGATGTGCTTGCATCTCCTTATATGTAAAGAGGAGCCATATGATTGTAAAATATTTGTAAACGAAAACAAAGACATTGGTGCACAACCGTTTCAATTCTCTACTTTTTATGCTCTATAAAGAATCTCATAATTGATTTTATTAATAAAATTGATCATGCAGTATCGCGAAGATGGTGTACTTATGTTGCATTTGTGGTCAAAGGAGTATTCAATTTTAATGCAATTGGCCATATTAATTTAGGGGATAATCTAAATTGCATTAGTGAAGGTTACCTCCACAATATGCAACAAGACCACTTGAATCTTGTCTCTTTTTTTATATCGCTTGAGGGACTGTTATCAGGTGAATTGGTAAAAGTATTGAACTGTCTAACGCAAGACTGCAAGAGGCTAGGTTAGAGTATTTTTAACCTTTTCATGCTGAAATGTTGGAGATTGGGATCATCCAAATTATGTGTTCTAGGATGCTACTTTGATGGAACTCACACTGTGTGATATCTTATACGGAATTTATCCTCAATAGGTGTCGTGAGTTTCGTGACTTTGCGCTGTTAATAATATTGTAATTTTGTAGTTCAAATTAAATTTTTATTCTTTTTTCTTACACTTTATTTCATATATGCCAGTTATTGCTGATAGGAGGTCATGTTGATGAGGCTATGAATGAGCTCGAGAAGTTCTGTAGCAATTCAAACGCTGCACTTCCTATTAGGTATACTTCCATTCCAAGTTTTTTATCGTTTCTAGTTAGCGAGAAGTGAGAGGAAATAGAAAAGTTATATATAGTTGGAATGTGTGCTGATTATAAGTCATCTAAGAAATTGGAGCGTGTTGACCTTAATTCACTATGTAAATATTTTTGTTGACTAATAAGCTGATATTGTTTATATTGTTCATAACAAATTGATAGTGGCTTTTTTTCCTTAAAGGCGCACTCTTGAGTCTTGACTCTTCTGCATTCTTGAAGCAAAGCTTCAAATAAAATTTTCATTGATTTTATATCATTACAAAAAAAGGGAACAGACTGTTTCTCTGAGGATATATGTTGTCATATTCATAAGAAAAGGCGGAATACTAGTTTTACAAGGAATTTTTGTTAATTGGAATAATCCTTAATGATATAATCCATAAACCCACATTGTCATTTCTCTTAATGCACATATTGTCCAAATTTTTTAGATAATCTTCTTTGCAAGTTATTGCTCGATTACTCTTATTTCCTGCTGCTCAAGCTGGTTAGTTCTAGAAGAGCACTTATTGACATTGTAGTTTGTACAGATTGAAAGCTGCTCTTTTGGAGTGTTTTGATCGGAACAACTGTATTATGCTCTCAACCTGTTTTGAGGATATCTTGAAGAAGGATCCAACATGTTGTCACTCATTGGCTAGGCTTATCAGCATGCATCAAAATGGTAGGTATAATATGGACTACTCATTTCTTCTCTTCTTTATTATATGGTACACACACACATACGTATATACATACATACATGTGTGTGTATAATACACACACGCTATAGAACCAAGGTCTTGAAAATAAAAATTCATGACCGTTCTAACTAGAGAATTATCCTATATATATATATATATGTATATGTTCTTGGTTTAGTGCGTCCATTTCTTTTTTTATTTATAAAACTGATATATATCAGTTAATACTGTTTCTTTCCTTGATTTCTTGACATTTTTCAGGGGATTATAGTCCGGAATCACTGTTGGAAATGATAGCCTTGCATTTAGATGCCACGTATGCAAATGAAAATACATGGAGAGAGTTTGCTTTATGTTTCCTTAAGCTTGCTCAGTATAACGAGGATCGAATGTCTGTATGTCTGAACGGGAATGAAAGTGAACAAAAGCAACAGTTCTCTGTGCGTTACAGTGGGCCCCCAACTATATTGACACAGGGCAAAGTAGGAAAATCTTGGAAGTTCCGCTGCAAATGGTGGTTGAATCGACATTTCAGTAAGAACATACTTGCATCAGAAATTGCTGCAGGTAACTTATGTTACATTTACAATATGCAAAATTGATTCCATTTGAGCCTAAAGCTTTGGGATTTTGTTTTTTTGAAGGCAGTACAACATCACAAGCACCAGAAATGTCTTTATGGATTTTGAGCTAATTTTTGAATGGAGAATCCAAAAACAATTTTCAGATATAAATCCAATATGACAGCTTTTTTTTTTTCTAAAATCCATGCACTAATTCTTAAAAACAGAGATTTTTATTGGATTGTGAATCAAACATCTCTTAAGCGTTTGGTTTCCAATCAAATAGCAAGATCCTAACTACATACTTGAGTTGGTCCTCAAACATATAATAACGTTTTTGAGAGAATGCAAAGCAAAACATGTTCTCAGACATAGTTGGAGTAGATTAGCTGATTGCCTTATTTTACTCATTTATCTTTGTTTGTTATTTTTGCAACAGGTGATCTGCAGTTGCTAACTTATAAGGCAGCCTGTGCTTGTCATATGTATGGACAAGAGTTTGATTATTTTGTGAAGGCTTGTACATATTTAGAGAAGGTAAAGAATGAAGATTTATTCATGACCTTGCAAATGCACATGCAATATTCCATGAGGCTCTATTTATTTTCATAAACCGAAGGAGCATAGCTTTCTTTCCTCTACTATATAAATGGATATCAAATTTTGATGATTAGCATTGTTCAATACACAAAGATGATCAATCTTGATGTGTTAACAGACTTAAATGGATGTATCAGGTATCATCATTATGATGACCTCTTATCACATTTGTCATGCATGTAAGTTTAAGGATAGAGATCATCATTATGATGGTACATCCTATTGAGACTGGTATATTCAAAGAGATAATATAAAAATAGTACACAGCAGAATTTAACCATCCAAAAACTTACAATACTGAGCTTACTGAGTCTCTAGTCAGGATGATCCTGAAAAAATAAATTTAAGGATCTTGGTTTTACAATGTTGTGGAACCAGTTTTAAAATGATTCCACAATATTACGAAAGGTTCTACAACGGTGTGAAACTAAGGTCTTTTTAAAAAAAAAAAAATTCAGCCCTTTCCTGACTAGAAAAGGACCTTCAAGCTGCTGCCTCTGCAGTAGAAGAGATCTTCCTCAGGACAAAAACAGGATCTCCCACTTTAACTATGTTTCCTTTTCCTTCCGTCAGGTTGTCTTTGCAAACTAAGTTCTGCCCAAAGTAAATCTGCAAGAAAAACATGATTTTTTGTTTTATTTTATTTTTGTGCTAGAAGATCACCGTTGAAAGTTTTGGATTTGAATCTCACCTTTCCCTGATCTTTTCGATTTGGAAGCAAAACTTTATCTGATCTGAATTTCATTAGAGTATCATTTGGTTCAGAACCAGCAATCCCTGTATCTTGATTGATAGTTGGTATCTGGAAAACATTCTTCCAAGTATTAAAAACTCACACAAATAGAAGCTATTTCCTTTTTATGGAAAATTAGAAATGGTACCCACTAAAATTTATGGACACTATTTGTAGTATGCATAAGTCAGTTTCTGCTCGTAAAAGATCATATTGGATGATTTAATCTCGGTTAAGATACATACACCTACTGAACACCCTATTTGTAGTATGCATACATAAGTTGGTTTCTGCTCGTAATAGATCGTATTGAATGATTTAATTTTCTCAAAATTACAGCAAGGAATTGAAAAAAATTATAAAGTGAAGAACTTTATAGTGATCATACTCTTCAAAACAGGACTTTCTCCAACCAGTTCAGATCCAGTTTCTGAGAGCACCTGGGAATCAACTGACCTCAATAGAGAAGCCATATGTAATTTCTTAAATTGTTTGTCTTGCTAAGTGGATAATAATACGACTTGTCTAGCCAAGGGTACCACAAAACACACAACTTTGTAAATTGAACAGTTTTCACAAGACATGCACGTATGCAGAAAGAGCGCATTTTACCTTACAGCGGGAGCACAGCTTGACACCTTGAAATGTGAACTTGCTTATCCTCACCTCTGTCCATAAGTCCTCCGAAAATGGCTCACAACCTTCAACAAGGATGCTGTCACATACAAGTATTACCATTTAAGAGATTCATACACCAAGAAAATAAGAAAGCAGTAGTGAGGTGATCAAAGAGAACAGGCAGAAGAAAATAAAAGTGCTGTAGAAAATAACAGTAAATTTCAATAATTTATGTAGCTCTGAAACCACACAAATCAATAATATGAATCTAGGGTGCACAATTATTAGTATGGGCTCTTAGGGGGGGCATAATGCCAACAATGAATATTGGGAAATCTTCGATTCAATATGGTTCTTTTATAATAAACAGATATGGTATGTTTCTAGATATATACTTGGGCCTAAAACGGTTAATTGGAACAGGCTCCTTGAGAAGCTTATTCAGTGCATCCAAAGATTCCTGCAAATGACACATTGATAAGCCTAAGGTTTGAGATCTCATATAACTAAAATAACAACTACATTTCATGTTTCTCCAGTTGACTAACCTGAGACAACAGCATAAATGGATACTGATCGGAAAACATAACTTTGTGTCCACGAGCATATGCAGGATCAACAGGCCTAGTTTGTGATGCTGCAGTAGTAAATAATGTAGCCTCATTATGACCATCTAATTTTGTTTGCAAATATAGCAACATGCAAATTCATTTTGATAAATCGAGAATTATGCCCATATGCCCATAGTAAGTTCACTAGATAACCCATTCTTATGAAATGCACGAAAAAGAAAACCAAACCTGCATCAAAACGAACTAGCCGACTAGCTTTCCCAAGATAATTCGTAAACCAGTTTGCTGCTTCAGCTCCCTCATCCAGTGCAGAGCCAGACCACTCCCATACGGAAACACCATCAGTTACATCACGTGGTCTACTCAGTGAAATCTTGAGCACATCCATACCCGGAGCTCTTATTGCTGCAAAATTTAGAGAATATCAGGTTATATTGAAAAATGCATTATAAGAATAAGCAAAACACCGTTGATGTACTATCTGAAAAGAAAAAACAAGCACATATTTTGTTACAAAATCCACAACAATAAACAAAATATGACTGTTGTATTCATTGAAATAAAATTTAAATTCAACACAGATGCAAGATACAATATTGAGCATCATGACAACTTCTTTAAATGCTATTTCCCTGTTTCATTTTCTTTATTTCAAACACATTTGCTAGGATATGGTGTACTACCAACTTCTTTAAATGATGACAGTGACAAAATTTGATATCCAATTATGCGAATTCTTCATCTAAATGGCAAGATCTTTTTCTTTCTTTTTTTCCATTCAACCACAAGTGGCACCCCCATTTAACCCCATGTACGAAAACAAATAAACCTTCTTCAACGGTGGTGTGAGAGGAATTGATCTCTCGAGCTTTAACTTAAGTACATCAAATCTAACCAACTAGGTCATTGCTTTGGAGGACAAAATAGCAAAAGCTCACTTCCAAAGAACTTAATTTTTTTATTAAGAAGGGTTACTCAATCAACTTGCAAGAATGTTTCACCGTGTACAATGAGAATAAGTTGTGGAAAACAACTTTTAGTACTGACGGATGGATAGAAGCAGGCTGAATTTTCATTTTGGACATCAAAGAAAGTGTATTTAACTTTACATGCATATTAATAATATGAAGAAACCTAATTGTAGGTAAATAAAGAGGAGCACTCACCTAAAACATCTATTCGCAAAAAAAAAAAAAAAAATTTCTTGGTATAAAATATTGCATGAACTGATGCAATTACTACTGTTTCAAAAATCTTTGTTGCGAGATAGAAGGAAAATGAATTTACCCATATATGAGCTCATAGTAGGTTCCCATCCCTCTGAAAATGCCTCATTTGGCAGCTCTACCTGAACCAGAGCAAGTTTTGATTCGTTTCTTTGAGTATATGCCCTCCCTTTGTGATTAACTACAATCCACTGCCTATCCCATCGAAATCCTGTATATTTATTATTTAATCAGCAAATAAAATAAAAATACTCAAGTTAAGTTTGCATGTCCAACCACCAAGCACAAATTAATCCGACAGTTTAGTAGCTAAAGCAGGCAAATTCATGTGAAGTTTACATTATCTGCATAAACCACTTCCATGACGCATTACATGATAATAGGTTTTGATGGCATGGCGAGATTCACCATATTCATGCTATTTTTTGATCAATTTCGGAAAATCCCAAATTGAAACTATGGCCAGTTCATCTCAATACACCATCACAGGAATTCAATTACTCAGCAAAAGTTTAATTTATTCGTTAAAGCTTGATTTTACTCCATGACCACAACAGGACTAGATGTAATTGATTTAGCTGATCAAAACACACATTCATTTAAAAATATTCTAGAAAAACACGATTCTTTAATGAACTTGTTCACAAAAATAAATAAACAAAACGCAAATGATCATTCAAAAGTTGATGAAAACATGTTAAACACATTCAAAAGCTGATCAAATGATTCTCACTTATCATAGTAAAAAACAAAAGGACAAAAAATCAGGCAAACAAAGATAATCCCACTAATGTTTTGACTAAGAGAAGCAAAGAAATTGATAAAAACAACACATATAGATAACCATAATGAGATGTTTCAATGTAAAATATCAACAAAGCTAGAAGAAAAACCCAGTGGGTCAACTAAAAAATTAGAAAAATTTGAAAAACAGTGTAGGAGAGAATCATGGTTTGAAATACCAGTAGGAGTGAGAGGTGCCTGAGCGACAGAGATTCCTTTGCATGACTTGATTGGGTATACGAATATTGAACCTACTTTCGCTGAAGCCTCCATTTCTCTCTGTCAGTCTCTGTGGGTGCTTCGTCTGTGATTTCAGTTGCTGTTACTCTCTCAACTAATTTTTCTATACAGAGAAATGTTGGACCTTTTGGTAGAGTAGATTAGAGCATCTCCGACCGAATCCTAAATTAGAATATATAAAGTTTGGTTTACTCCAACAATACCTCGCCATAATCTCTAAGACAAAAATTTAAAGAGTTGCTTGATGACTTTTGGCCCGTTTGATTGTTAGGTTTGGACTGGGTTTAGATAATTTTTTATCCAATTCCAACACTACCAATTTTAATCCATTAAAGCGGAACAAGATGTCCCGCTTCAAGAGATATAAAATATTATATTTATACATAAAATATTTTATTAAAATATTATATATCTTTAATATTAATAAAAATTAATTTTTAATAGTTTTATATATTTTTAAAAAATAATTTAAATGATTTATTTTATTTAAAATATTTTTAAAATTTAAATAATTTTATTATATATTTTATTTAAAATTACTTTTAAATAGTTTTATTATTTTTATTAATAAAATAATTGTTAACTCAATTTAATTTAAGTAATTTTATTTTTTATTTAATTTAAAATAATTTTATTATATGTAAAAATTAATTTAATTCAGCCTGATTTTATTCAGTCTCATACTACATCAAACACGCTACAGTAATAATTTAATCCAATACATATTGCACCAAATACATTACAGTATTAATTTAATCATGTCCAATTCAATCCACTTCATTCGAGTAGTGTCCTCTCCTCTAAATTACGAATGAATTATAATAATTTAAAATATTATATATATATATATATATATAAGTTAGTTTTTAAAAAAATTAATTATAAATAGTTGTATTTATTTTTTTAAAAGTAGTATAAATATTTTATTTAAAAAAATTAACCATATTTAATTTCTATTATTGGTTTAAAACAATTTTTTACTTTAAAATTAATTTAATCTAATAATTAATCAATCTCAAACTATATAAAACATATAAAACATAATAAAATTTTTTATCCAATCACATACTACATCAAACAAAAGATAGTACTATTTTTAATCCAATCCGTACTGCACCAAACACATGACAGTACTAATTAGTCCAATCCAATCCAATCCAATCCAATCCCATCCCATAAAAATAATCCAATCCAATCTCATGAAACAAACCGGCCCTTTAAGTTTAGAGATTCAAAATTTAATTAAATTTAATTTTAACCTTTTATATTCGTATTTTATCATTATGTCCATAATTATAAATAAATATTGAACATTGGATATCTTTTTTACATTTTCAATTAATTATAATTTATCTATCCTATTATCAAAAAATTATATTATTAAAAAAAATTCATCTCGATCTTTAAAACGAGACTAATATTTAAATATTTATTTTTTAAAAAAAAAATTGAACAATTATTATTCGTATACTGACATGACTCGCCCTGACTCCTCTCCTAAGTCTAAGGGAGTCTTGTGAAGTTCTGAAAACCGTTTAACATTTTCAATCTTTTTAGAAAATGCTATATATAAAAATTTAAAACTCAAGAGTTTAAAATGTGTTCAATAAAAATGTTTACAACATTTCCTCTATTTTTTTGAAACATTTCTTCCTGAAACATTATAATAACATTTCTAAAAATAGGACCGCCTGTCCCTTTCTTTCTTTACTCAAATCAAATATACTCAATAAATAAGATAAAACTCAAATTACTTTAATAAGGATACTAAAACATGCATATTAAACTCACTGCATTTATAACTAAAACTAGTAAACAAAGTAGTATTTTCTTTTCTTTTAAACAAGCTCTTACAAGGTTTAAAGATAACTCAAAGAAAGATGAAAATTATGCTTTTAAAACAAGCTTTACTACTAAGTATCTTTACACATAGAAACAAACCTACATGATGTAATATATATATATATATATATATATATATATATATATATATATACATAACATGTAGAAACAACAAAATAATCCGCATTCTACATGTCATCAAGTGGCCCACCTCAGGACTGGAGAGTTCACACAACCGAGAAGCTATCTGGAAAACATTTTAAAGAAAATAAATGGTGAGCACTAACAGTGAGTGGGTGTATTTTTTGTTTTACAAACAAAACATAAATATATATATGTTTACTCTTTCAAAACACTATCTCAAAATATATAAATGAGACATTGAAAATAATAACCCTTTATAATTTAACCATAAATCAAATATATCATTTCATAAAATATAATTCTACATCAATGTCCGTACCCAGGAAAATTCTCACATACGTGTCGTAGGGTCCATACCACAACGCACACGCAGAGCTTGAGACTTACCTCACATACACCGTGCGAATATATTTCACCTGTGCAGAGAAATTATTCTCACATACGTACGCAGAGTGGCTTGAAAGCCTCAAATCTTAGTTATAGGGAATGGTACGAAATTGGTGTTCAAAAACTCATAACATTTCTCTCAATCTCTACTAAAAAACTTTATGCTTAAATAAATTCTCATTATAATATAATCATTAAGCATTTCTATTTTTCTCACATATAACAAAAATCTCAATAGCTTAATTCATCAAACATAACCATATCTCTAGTGTCCATATATAATTCAAAATCATATAAAATATTTGGTTTTAAGAATCACTTCAAATAAAGGAAATAAATCTCTAACATCCATACTTGAATTAAATTCTTGTAAAACATAACTGAATTTTTAATAAACATATATAAATCATTTGTATAAAACTTCATATAATCTCTAATCAATCAATTTTATATAACACAATATAATATATCAATCTCAACACAAAATATATATCAATCCATTTTAAAAATACCAATAATTTCTTTATGGAAATCAAATAAAAATCCACTCACAACTTGTATGAGATTCTAGTCAGTTTCAAGAAGGTTTGATCCCCTTTGTATCTTTTTCTCCCCTAAAAATCATCAAGAACTTGATTAGAATCTATAAAATATTATAATAAAAACACTATAGAAAAATTTAGGATTCAAATCCTAAGAATACCCCAAAGTTTAGCAAGTGTTTTTGTTAATATTTTTCCTTCAACACCTTGTTGTCCCAGCAGTTTTTCTCACAATTTTACTAACCAAACTTTCTGTTTTGTCACCTACTTCAACTACCTTATACTCTACCTTGTTCCTTGTCACTAACTCACATTTTAATGTGCTAAAAACATTATATTGTGTTATATAAAACTGATTGATTAGAGATTATATGAAGTTTTATACAAATGATTTATATATGTTTATTAAAGATTTAGTTATATTTTACATGAATTTAATTGATGTATGGATGTTTGAGATATGGTTATGTTTGATGAATTAAACTATTGAGATTTTTGTTATATGTGAGAAAAATAGAAATGCTTAATGATTTTTGTTATATGTTATGTATGGATGTTATAAACATATTAATAATTATAAGTTGACACTAAAATAAAGAGCGAAATAATTATAGTCACATTAATATTAAAATTCGAAATGAAAATTACAAATAATATAAAAACATTACAATAACGATAACAAAAAAAAGAATAAAAAAATTAACAAGTTTAGCAACATTAGATATAAATATGTAATACTAAAGGCAATTAATATTATAGAAGGAAAAAAAAATAAGAAAATAAGATCTTGTGAGAATATATATATAACTTATCATATTTTAGAAATCCAATCCAATGCATGGAGGTTGTTGTATACTACTTTTGGCCAGGTTAGTGTAGCTATACAGTCAGAGCCGGTTCAAACTTTTTGAAGTCCTGAGATAAAAAAAATGTATTGGGCCCTCAAAAAAAGAAATGGTGGACCCTCAAAATTGTTAAGAAAAAAAAAATTGTTGACCGCTTAAAATTGTTGGACAAAAATAAATGTTAGGCACTCAAAATTTATATATATCTATATATATATATATATATATATATATATATATATATATAACTGTTGGACCCTTAAAATTAATAATATGTGTCTAAAATTATTAGGCTCTGAACGACTGCCCTGTTTATCCTGAGCCAGCGCCGGGCCTGTATACAGTGAGATGAAGCATATGTCACTGTTGAGTGTTTAGAAAAAAAAGTATTAAGGTATTTGATAAACAATATGATTAAACTATTGTAAAAATATAAATGATTAAAATAAATATCATAAGAACACTAATTTATTTAAATTGTTAACAAAAATTCAGTTCATATTAGTCATGACCAAGGTTCCGAAACCGGCGGTTTCGGTTCAATATTTCAAGCAACTGGAATCGGGACCGGGAAGGTCCCGATTCCGGTTCCGGTTGGAACCGAGAAGGAACCGCCGGTTTCGGTTCCTCCCCGGTTCTTTGGAACCGGCGGTTGAACCGGCGGTTCCAAACCGGCGGTTCCAAAAAAATAAAAAAAAATTATAAAAATTAATTAATTAAAATTAAATAAAATTAAAATTTATAAATTAATTAATAAAAAAATTTAAATGTATAAATAAAATGTTTCATTTGTTCAACTTCAACAAGAAATTTATTACGATAATAATAATATCATAAATGATAAAACTATAAAATTGAAAAAAATAAAATAAATAAATAAGAAATTAGGGCTTGCACTTAATTTTACCTCAATTAAGCTGCCTACGTATCCTCTAGGAGGAATCAAAGCCCACGAGTTCTTTTACCTGTTATGTTCCGGAGGTGATCAATCGTCGCTTGTTCCTTCGGTAGCCGTTGTATCATCGTTGGTGTCGAAAAAGTCATTGTCGTCGGATACGAGATCCAATTCTTGCTGCTGGTATGAGGCCTTGGTCCAGTCGTCAACACAGACCTGAATCTGTATTGAGTCAGCACTGAGCAATGCCCGTCTCTCGTCGAGAACATTGCTACCTGCACTAAATTCCTGTTCGACTGCCACGGTCGAGACAGGGGTTCCAAAAATTTGCTTGGCAATGAGGGCCAAAATTGGAAAGTTAGTTTTGTGTTCCCTCCACCAATGTAGGATGTTAAAGTCTTCGCTGTCCAAAAACTCAAAAGAGGTGTTTACGTAAAGATCAACCTCTGGAACATAGGTTGATGAAGACGAAGAACTCCCCTGTGCCCTTGATTTTTTGGACAACACACTTGACCCTAACTTCCTTAATGAGGGAAAGCGAGAACGAGAATGACTACTTCCGCTTGCAATCGGTTGCTGAACATTAATGTTCAGCGAGGGACCGTAGACAGAACGGTATTCGTCATACAATGAATAAAATAATTGTCTAACATTATTATATAAAGCACTAATATCTACGTTGTGTAGCCCTAGAGATTGATAATAAAGTGTTAAATATTCATATAAACTATCAAATTTACACCTACGGTCAAAAACTGAAGCAACAGTATAAATCGAAGGAGTGTCCCTATAATAATTTAACCATCTATCTCTCATTGCAGCAACACATGCAGATAGTTCTATTACTTGTGCACATTCATTAAGTGCATCTACAATATCAATGGCTTCACATAAAAATAAATGTGAAGTTGGATAATATATACCGGATAAAGTGGTGGTTGCATCATGAAAAACTTTTAAAAGCATGCAAATTTTAGTACAAACATCCCAATAATGAGCATACAAATTAACGCTACTAACATTATGCTGCATAAATCTAACTAATAATTCTCTATAATCATAGCTTTCACAAAGTAATTTATATGTGGAGTTCCAACGAGTTGAAACATCACGGGAAAACCTAATTGGATGTTTCCCGTTAGATTTACAATACCTAGCCCATTGTTTCATAGTGCTAGGATGTTTCCACAAAAAGTATAGGGCATCCCTAATTGGTGTAATCCATTCTTGAAGTGTTTGCAAACCATGTTATACACATATATTTAAAACATGGCAAATACATCTTTGATGAAAAAATCTGCCGCCAGAGTAGGGTTGACATAATTGAATTAATTGTGGAACGGCGGCAGTGTTGTTTGCAGCGTTATCAAAACCAATTGCAAAAATTTTACTTTCAATACAATATTCTTCAAAAATAATTTTCATTAATTTGTAAATATTATCGGCAGTATGGGTGTCGTCAAAAACTCTAAATGCAAGAATTCGTTTTTGCAATTCCCATGATTGATCAACATAATGGCAAGTAAGTCCTAAGTATGAATGTTTTTGCCAATGATCGCTCCAGATATCGGCACAAACAGACACACGACCCATATAATTTTGAAAATATCTAACTAATGCTTTTTTTTCTTTTTTATAAATGTCACACATGGTACGTTTTAATGTGGTCCTAGGTACTCTACATGCAGCGGGATTTAAAGCATTATGACAATATTTAAAAAACCAGTTTTTTCGCCAAAACTAAAAGGAAGATGTTCAGTCGCTACCATTCTTGCTAGTTGTTCCCTATTATTTACATCACTATATTTAAATAAAGGATGGTTAGGAGATGTGTACCTGGAAATTTGGTATTGTCCTCGGCTACGCTCATGCTCAGCTTCGACTGGATGCTTGGTGTTGATGTGCTTCCAGTACGTCCCGTACCCTCCGGATTTGTTTCACTTAAACTCTTTGTTGCAATAGTTGCAAGTGACCACAACTTCCCCCGATTCCTTTTCCACCCTCTTCA
Organism: Xanthoceras sorbifolium; assembly: GCA_003430845.1. Taxonomy (NCBI): domain Eukaryota; kingdom Viridiplantae; phylum Streptophyta; class Magnoliopsida; order Sapindales; family Sapindaceae; genus Xanthoceras; species Xanthoceras sorbifolium. The sequence continues at coordinate 30,635,839 of CM010618.1, forward strand.
TATGAACTTTAAAAAGTTCAGATTTATACTTTATCAAATCTGGCTGTGAACCTTGTACGGTTTCACTTGGGGGGGGAGGGGGAGGGTTTTCACAATAGGGACCAGGGGCCCCAGACCCAGAGAGATGGGGATGAGAATATTGAGGAGTAAAATTAGGAGGAGTATCATTACCAAATATTACCTCCTCAGATTGTCTATGTTGTAGGTACTCATCAAAATTTGCTTCTAGGCCAGCGGTACGGCGACTTTGCACTTCTCCAGCATTTAAATATGGTAGCTGCTCAATGTCTCTGCCGGAAACGGACCTTCTGGAAACGGATCGTCGGCCTCCAGAAATAGACGGTCTTGATTGTGATGCCATTATAAATTTATAATGGTAAAAAATACAATTTAAATAAATAACAAAAAAAATTGCAGTATTGAAAAATAAGAACAAGATTGAGAAAATAACTGAATGAAATTTTGAGAGAATTAGATAAAAATCGAGAAAATGAGAGAATGAGAGAAATATTAAGAGAATGAGAGAATGAGATTGAGAGAAAATGGTGTGAATTGAATTGAAAATGAGTGGGGTTTATATAGTTTTTTGGATTGGGAAAAAAATAATATTTTTTAAAATTTAGGGGTCCAAAATATAATTTTATAAGGGTACAAAATGTAATTTTACACCTAAGGAGCTGTTGATCAACGGCTCCTTAGGTGGTCAGGCTGCTGCCACCTGGCAGCAGCAGCCTGACATGCCTGTGTGTGGCGGTTGGCCAACGACCACACATTTAAATTTTTTTTTTTTAAATTTATATTTTTACAAATAAAAAAAATTAAAAAATAAATAAAAATCGTTAGGAACCGGAACCGCCGAAACCGGGCGGTTCCTTGAACCGGTGGTTCCGGTTCACTTGTTCAAGTTAACCGGAACCGGGACCTTGGGTCCCGGTTCCGGTTTTCAGTTCCGGAACCGATTTTGGTTCCGGTTAAAAACCACCGATTCGGTTCGAACCGCACCGGGGCCATGACTAGTTCATATACATTAAAGCATATTAAAATATTTTTACTTTAATTCTAATATAAAAATAGACTCAATTAAATTTATTAATTATCTTTTAACATTGATTAAATTAAAACTAACTTTTTAGATAACAAAATAAATATTAGTAAGATTCTTATTTTTGTTTTTCAAATATTGAAAATAAAAAAATAAATATTTAATAACTCTATTCTCTCATTTTAAATATGTTTAAGTTGAAATAACATATACTTTGGTCAAAATGAAAAATATATTAGTTAGGGTTAAGGTTATTTGTAATTTTAAGATAAAATGAGAAGTATTTTGATCCAAATAAAAATTTCATTGAAAAGAATGCCAGCTTCCTGTTTACGCTAAAAACTAAAGGTGGATTGAACCAGCTTCGACTTTTAGCGGTAGATAAGAACTATATTCTCCAATAAACCACTTTCAAAAGGTTTACCAAAAGACTTTTGGATTTATTGAATAAGCGCTTTTAGCTTATTTTGAAGCTGTACCAAACATGCCCTTTATTAGACAACAAAGTTTAACCATCCAAAATACTCACAAACCATGAAATAAGCAACAAATATTCTACAAAGTTCAAGCTGCTGCTTCAACAGTAGTAGAGACCTTCCTCAGAACAAAGACAGGATCACCCACTTTAACTATGTTTTCTTTTCCTTCTGTGAGGTTGTCTTTCAAGACTAAGTTCTGCCCAAAGTAAACCTACATATATATGCATGCAAGAAAAGACAAAACCTAAAATTATTAATTTCTATATATGATGGGAGATCATGTATGTTTGAAAATCTTTGGATTCGAATCTCACCTTTCCCTTATGTTTTCGATTCGGAAGCAACACTTTATCCGATCTGACTTTCATTAAGGTTTCAGTTGGTTCCGAACCAGCAATCCCGGTATTTTGATCAATAGTTGGTATCTGGAAAACATCCTTCCATGTATTAGAAACTTAATGAATTTGTATTATACAAAATATAAATAATCTCATTTAAGCTACCTACACGTAAACAGTATTATACAAAAAAAATGACTTCAGCTTCTGCAAGGAAATTTTCTGTTGAATTATATAATTTTCCCATATATATAAATATATATATAAGGTGATTGAAAAGAAATCATAAAACTGAAATGCCTTCCATAATCTTGTGATGAATTACGGTTGTCCAGTGTCCTACTCTTCAAAACAGGACTTTCTGCGACATGTTCATTGTTCAGGTCCGTTTGTGAGAGCACCTAGACATCAACTGGCCTTAATAAAAAAGTTCATACATAAATTTATTAAATTGTTTATATTCTAAGCCGATAATAATACTACTTGCCTAGCCAAGCCAACCGCAAAACACAGAACTTCGTAAAATGGACAGTATTCGCGAGACATGCATTAATACGTACAGAAAGATGGCGTTTTACCTTACAGCGCGAGCATAGCTTGACACCTTGAAACTTGACCTTGCTTATACTCACCTCTGTCCATAAGTCCTCCGAATATGGCTCGCAGCCTTCAACAAGGATGCTGTCACATGCAGGTATCAATAAGAAACCAATAGTGGGGTAATCAAAGAGAAGAGGGAGAAGCGACAAAACAAAACATAAAGGACATTAGCTCTAGAAAATAATACAGAATTTAAAAATTTATGTCGCTTTGCAACCACAAAAACGAAAAAATATAGGATCTATGCACAATTATTATGTATAGGCTCTTAGGGAGCATAACGCCAACAATGAGTGAATGAAAGTGCATGATATATTTTGAAGTAACAAATCTGAAGCTTTTAATTATAAACAAATATGATATGTTCATAGAATCATACTTGGGTCTAAAACGGTTGATTGGAAGAGGTTCTTTGAGAAGCTTATTTAGGGCATCCAAAGATTCCTGCAAATGACACATTTATAAACTCAAGGTTTGAGATCCCATACTACATTTCATGTTTCTCGAGCTTACTAACCTGAGATAATAGCATAAATGGATACTCATCGGAAAACATGATTTTGTGTCCAGGAGCAAATTCAGCATCAACCGGCCTAGTTGCTGATGCTGCAGTAGTAAATAATGTAGCCACATTGTTAGGTTAATTATTTTAGTTGGCTTACTTTCGTGAGCAAAACTCTTTTTGTTTATAACTTTTGGATAACTTAGTTTTGGACGTAATGAACGTAAATGAAGGCGCTTCGATTTATTGCAAAGGTGACAAGTGACTTCATGCAAAGGTGATGAGCTATCAAAACTTTCGAGAGATATTTTTAAATTCCAATACCCTAAACTCTTGAGAGATATTAGGACTACCACAACACACAAATACAACATGTTCATGCATTAATGCTTGAGTGCTTGCATGTTGGTTTTGTTTTATTAGTGTAGAGTCTTAATTTTTTTTTTATTTGATCTAGTTTTAAAATTTATTTTAAAATATTTCATATTTTTGAAAACTGAATTTTGAATGCATTTTGGTCATAACTTTTTATCTACACATTCAAATGGTGTTTTGCAAATTGTTGTGTAAACTAGACATCCGTACCTTTCCATTGGCATATTAAACGAAAAATATCAAGTTCGTTTGAACAGGTTTCGAAGGGATCAAACATGGGTCATGTGAAGGGAAGAAACATCTGAAAAGCTGTTTCGGTGAAGGTTTAGGCAGAATCTCACCGCCTGAGGCGGTGAGGTCTAGCAGTGTCACCGCCTGAGATGACAGCAGCCGCCCAAGGCAGTGGGGTGCTGCCAGGTCTGTCCACGAATCTTCCTTCTTTGATTCCCAATTGACTTTCAAACTTTATTTTTAGATTTTTCCTAAATGTTTTGGAAAAATCTGAAGCTTTCTTTTACATCAATTAAAATATCTTTTAGAAAGTTTCCCTTTTGATTTAATTCTTTTAGGAAATTAACTCTTTTTCTTGAAAACGTTTTAGAAAACCTACTAAAATAAGTTTTTCTATTTCTTTTAGAACTAAGTTTTTGACTGAAGCCTATAAATAGTGGATTCATTTAGTATTTAAGATGGCTCTCATATTTTTATTTGTACTCTCTTTGTACTTTTATTTTCTCTTTGAGTTTATTCTTTTTGTGAGAGTTACTAAGATTTCATAATACTAGATTATTTTTGTTATTGTGCTTAATTGTTCTAGTTTTTATAATATGTATGTTTTAATCTTGTATATTATTTATTTGTGCATACGTTCATGAGCACTTAGATCATAATTTCAAGTGCGAGGGATTTTGATTTTTTGACCTTACGAAAGAATCACAAAGTCATGCAGCGTGTGGAGTTTCATGAGTAGCATCAACATGGTTCGCTAGTAAAAGGCATGCAGGTAGGTAGTTTTGGGTTATAGCAAGAGTAGTGTGATTGAATGCGACAACTTGAGTTGTAAACAAAATACCAACTAATGAAATTGGTGTGTGGTGTTAAATGGCTAAAGAGTTGGTCCCATTGTTTTTTTTTTTACCCGTTGGAGGTTTTTCACATAATAATAGTGGTGTCTATATTAAAGCAGGTTTGCCATAGTTGTTTTATCTACTTTTCACACATCAATAATGATACGTCTAAATAAGATTTTGGCAATTGAACAGCATACAAATTCATTATGCTAACTATGAATTAGGGCACTCAATGTCTCATTCTTATGAAATGCAACAAAAAAGTAAAACCAAACCTGCATCAAAACGAACTAGCCGACTAGTTTTCCCAAGATAATTCGTAAACCAGTTTGCTGCTTCAGCTCCCTCATCCAATGCAGAGCCAGACCACTCAAATACGGAAACACCATCTGTTACATCGCTTGGTCTACTCAGTGAAATCTTGAGCATGTCCATTCCTGGCGCTCTTATTGCTGCAAAAGTCATTGAATATTAGGTCACCAATTGAAAATCACATAAAACAGTAAGCAATCTGAAAATAAAAAAGAAGCATGTGTATTGTTGCAGAATGTGCAACGATAAAGAGAAGACAGTAGAGGTTTTCGTTGAGAGACAATTAACCAAGCTAGGAAGACCAAATAACACAAGCCATTAGCAAGCACTATCCGCACCATGATAACCTTGCACTGCACTTATATTTCCAGATTGAAGAGGAAATGCCATTTAGAGGACTCGTTTTCTTTGACCGAAAAAATTTGCAACGATGCTTATCAATTTCTTTAACGACAACAGTAGCAAGAAATGACATCCAATTAGATGAAAGTTGAACCTAAGTGGCAAGATCTCTCTTCCAAAAGACTTAATATTCCAGTTAGCAACTAGCAAGAATGTCATATTTTCGTAGATTTACTCTTAAAACCATCAGGCGTAAACGAGAATTTCTACTGTTACCAATGAATGGAAAGAAACAGATAGAATCTTCAATCTAGAAAACCACACTATACCAGCAGATTATACTTAAAACGAAATCATACGAATAAGCATATGAAGATTTTTCTTTCCCAAATAATCTGATAATCATAGGGAAGAATATATATAAAAAAAACGACATCTTACATCAATTAAAGAGCTGTTAAACTCCATAATTGTATAAACATGAAGCATTCTAATTATTTAATACACAAAGAAAAGAAGAGCATAAGTTTCAAAATTATATAACTACTTCAATTTCAAGTAGCTTTGTTGTGAATTTACCCATATATGAGCTCCTAGTAGGTTCCCATCCCTCGGTAAATGCCTCGTTTGGCAGCTCTACCTGAACCAGAGCAAGTTTCGGTTCATTTCTTTGAGTATATGCCCTCCCTTTGTAATTTACTACTATCCACTGCCGATCCCATCGAAATCCTGTATTCCAAGCAGTTAAGTTTTGCATGTTCAACCACAAAACACAAATTTATTCCAATATTTGCAAAAAGCACTTCAATAACGCGTAAATAAGATTAAAAGATTTTGACATCGTGGTGAGGTTCACCACATTCATGTTATTTTTCCGATTAATTTTGAAAAACATCACAAATTGAAACTATGGTCATTTATTCTCAATGCCATGACAAGAATTCATTATTTTTCATTAATTGTGAGAAATCCCAAATTCATCTGCGGTCACTTCTACTCATTGGCATGACAAGAATTCAATAAATCAGCTAAAATTTTATTCATTGAAGCTTGACTCGATGTAATTGCTTTAGCTGAACAAGTATGTAATTGGGAAACTGGAGAATCTAGAGATAAATGGTATTTATGGCATGAGATACCATCTCACTGGGTGGGCATTAAAACCGGACCGAATCAAACCGACTTCAAATAAAACTAAAAAATAAGTTCGGTTCGGTTCACTCGCTTAGTTAGATTCAAACCGATTTTCAAATTTGAAAGCCGAATTGATTTCGAATTTAAAACCATTTATATAAAAAAACTTTAAGAAAATGCATAGCATTATGTTTGACCCGCTAAAATCCTTTTTTTAAGGGAGCTATTTATTATGTTTGATTTCTGTAATTTTGTTAAAGATGCATTCTATAAATTGGGAATATTATTACTTATTAGGTATGATTTATTTTATTATTTATATTTGATTTTGGGCTTTTTGGATGAAATCAGCAGAAAGGGTAAAATCATCAAGTACGAGCCCAAAATTAACGTTCAGAACACATTAGATTCAAATACAATAAAAAAAATCATTAGGCCGAAAACCGAAATCAACCAAACCAAGTAAAATCAATTCGGTTCAGTTTGGTTCACAATTTTAATTCGGTTCCCTGCGGTTTTAATTTTTGAAAACCGAAAAAAGTTTTATCAAAACTGAACCGAACCGTACCGACATCTATCTGCCCAATCCAAAAGCTTTAGTTATTAGAAAATAGTCAAACAATAATATTTAAGGTATGAGGACGTTAATCAATTTAAGTATTCTAGAAAAAAGCCATTCCTCATCATCCAAATGACCAGCTAAAACTTAACTTTATTTATTCCCATTCCTCCTGCAAAATCTATCAAGAAAAGAAAAACAACGACAACAATAATAATAATAATGAAAAGTAGACCAAATACGAAAAAACACATGAGGAGTAAAAATTTGATGCAAAGCAACAATTTCAGACCATGAAACAGAGATTTTCAAAGTAATAAACTAGAAGAAAAGTCAACTGGTTTCAAGCAATGGAAAACAGAGTAGAGCAGAGACTAAGAGAGAGAAATGGTTACCAGTAGGAGTGACAGGTGCCTGAGAAACAGAGACTCCTCTGCATGATTTAATCGGGTATATGAAGATTGAACCTACTTTCGCTGAAGCCTCACTTGATGTTGATGATGATGATGATGATGAAAACTTCTCCATCTCTCTCTCTCTCTCTCTCTCCGCGTGATTTGTGTGTGTTTTTTTGGTTACTGATACTATCCAACATTTTATTTAAAATCATTTTGGAAGTTTTTCAGACAAGATCGCATGGACCTAAATGGGGCCCACTCTCAAGCTGTATTTTTCTTTAATTATACCGACATTCCAACTAAAGTGCAAAAACTGTTTTGTTACTTACCATTTTTTTAATTATTACTTTAATTTATATATTTTTTTTTAATTCATGTTGTCCTAAGCTTTTAAAAATTTATAATTTTAATTCTTTTAATTTAATTTTTAATAATTAAATATGATAGAATATTTATATTAATCATTTTATTTTTAATTTTAAATAATTATATTAAAAATATTATTTTTATTTTTAAAATTTAATGAATTAACCTTAATTTATACATTTAATTAAAAAATTAATATGTATCAATAAAGAAATTAAAATTATAAAATAACAAAATTTATAAAAAAAGTCTTTAAAAATTAAAAAATTAAAATAATTTAAAAATAAATTAACACTAAAATTAGCATCAAAACTAAAAATCTTTAAAAAATATAAAACAAATTATTACAATAAATAATTAATTTATAAAAATTCAATAATTTAAAATAAAATTTTCAAATTAATATTAAAAAATAAAAAATAAATTTTATATATTACAATAAATTAAAATAATTAAAAATAAAAATAAAAATAATTTAAAATAATTTTGAAAATTTCAGGAGGATGCATTTATTTTTTAAAATTATCACTTTGTAATTATTATTTTTAAAAATAAAATTAATTATTAAAAGTAATTTTTAATTATTTTTAAATTTTTTATTTTTTATTTTTCAGTTGTTATTATTTTATTTTTAGAATTAAATTTTTATTTATTTTTAATCTTAATTTTTATTTTTTGAGTAAATAGTAAAATACTTCTGATACCTTTAAATTTAACTAATTATTGACTAACAGAGCGATTAAATTGATAGATTTTTAAAAGAGCTAATTACATCGATCTCTCCTGAAGTTTTGTTAATTATAAGCGGAGTCAACTTTATTGTTTATTGACAACGACCTCCCTTGCCATTAGTCAAATTCCGTTAGAGTTAACTGTTGACCAGGTTTAAACGTTAAAAAAATCAAAATACCCCTAAAATAATATTTAAAATTATTAATAATTATTAAATAAATAAAAATAAGTTTATATCTCCACCGTCTATCTCACTGGAGATGGACGTTGGAAATTTTTTTCATTTTTTAAAAATAAAATTATTATTAAAAAAAATCTTCAGACTGGATCTCCACCGTCTATCAAGATTGATGAACGGTGGAGATCTAATCTGGATTTTCACCAAGAACCAAAAATATTTTTTTTAAGAACCCAGTTTTCTGGGTTCTTCAAATTTTTTTTTTTGTTCTTAGTGAAGATCTAATCTGAAATTTTTTTTTTTTTTATAATTATTATGTTTAAAAAAATATTTTTTAAAATAAATTGTAACCGTCCATTTTCTGAAAGATGAAAGGATGAGATTTTTCTTTAATTTTTTTAATTTTTATTTAATAAAATAAAATTTAAAAAGAATAAAAAGATGAAAATACCCCTATACATGTTAAGTTTGATTAAAGTTGACTAACGACAAGAGATGTCTTTGTTAATAAACAATAAAGTTGACTCCGTTTGTATAGATGTTAGGATCTACTGGTAGTATCCGGCACTTACAATCGGGTTGAGATAGGACCTACAACTTGCAAAATAGGACCAACAGGGTCGAACTCTCTAGGACACCAGGGTGGTATCAGCCAAATAGTTTCTAACGCCCAAGTTAGGAAATATATCCGAATGAAAGAAAATGACAATGTAAAGGTATTACCTGGAATAGTATGAGTGTCGCGTGTAATTGAGGATACGTCGAGCGTAGCGTATTTGTCGACAAGTCGAATGTTCAACACTAGAATATACTGATTGTCAAGATTATCAAGCGGGTACTGAGGTCTTGGGGTCGATAATGTCGTGGTATAGCTGGATCGTATTGAGTATAGTAACAGCTCTTCAGTGTAATGCACGTAACCAAGCTTATAAAGCTTGGGTTAATATTTATAGGGAATAGGTAGTGACTGTTGGAGAGGGTCGAGAGTATCACGTTCCGAGATATGAGGAATCCATGATATCTCGGGTTAGTTGAGCCATCATGGACTCTGATCTAGACTTGGTCAACGCTGACTCAGTCTACGTGTGCACAATTGATAGGCCTTAAAGGCAATTGAGCCCGCTTTTGGGTTTAGCTTAGCCTTTTGCACTATATTTCATTTATTTTGGGTCTAAGCTTTTTGAACTATTTTTTACCATTACAACTTGTAGTTGGTAAAACCTTAGGGGTAGGTCAGTGTAATTAGCTCTTTTTAAAATGTTAGGGACCACGCGAGATAAAAAAAATCAGTCAAAAATTAATAATTTAAAAAAAGCTGGAGACCAAAATGATTTTTGCCCCAAACTAAAGTTAAGAAAATCTTTTGTACAATAATATAATAAAAACAATTTAAAAATAATTCCAATGATTTCAATATCCAAAAAAATTATGAAAAACACCCAATTTTTTAAAAAAGAAACTTAAAAAAAAAAAAAAGAGGAGGAAGTCTTTTTTTTTTTCTTTTTTTTAAAAAAAAACTTTAGGTGGTTTTCTAAAGTTAAAGAAATATTAAGGGTAAAATTTTTATTTTTTAAAATTTATGTTATGTCAACTGTAAATTATAAATAAGAATATTTTCAACTTTTCAGACGATAATATTAGTTGAGGATTAATTAACCATTAACTAATTTTGGTTAAAGAGAGTTTGTTTAATTAAAGAAAAAGTTAATATATATATATATATATATATAATTTTATCTAAAATTAAGGATGTTTGCATAATCAACCCAATAACGTTTAAAAGTTTTTTTTAGACAAAATCACAAACAGTATAACTATGAACTAAGTCGGCCCACACTTCGTTTGATCCTCATCCCTCCTAGGGAATCCATACTCAATGACCGTATGTAAAGGTATCAAACGATCGGCGACACGATACCAATTAGTAGATTTGGATTATGATTTTATTAGATTACTAATGGATCAATATGTTAAACTTGGTAAATACACAGAATCCCTCTTAACTCGCTAATCTATTTAACACGATTAAATGTTAAGGATCAATGTCTAATTTATAAATATATAGAGATACATGACTATTTTGACATTTAAATGTTAATTAAACGGATTTAGTATTGAATTATATAATTAAATTATAAATGTTTAAATTATTTTTAAATAAGTAAATGAATTAATCGAATTGTATTTTTATCATATAATTGACATAACCTATAAAATAAAGAGCTAAACAGATTATATCGGATAACCCGTTAATTTAATGGGTCATATTTGGGTTTTGGCTTGTAACATGATAAACTTAACGAGTCGTATTTGCGTTGAACAGAAAAATGAATGGATTGTGTTTAGGTTGAGACTAAAACAACACGATAACCATATTGTCACCTTTAACTGTATGAGCAGCTCATAAATCTACTTTTATAACGAGTAACATATCTACTCCGAGAAATCTACCCTCTTAACAAGATACGATATTTGCTCCCATAACAATCGGAAAAAAATGTCTATGCTTCCATAATAATGAAAATTGAAAAGAAAAACCGTCCACACCTGGTGATCAATACATACGATGATATCCACATATCTTGATTACAATAATAAAAACTAATGAAATGTTTGTTAATAAAATAATAATAATAAGATGAGGTGAATTATAAACTCAAAACATTTTGAGTTCAATTTGTAAATGCAAAATATAAAATATCATAAATATTAGTTTTAGGTTTAGAGATTACTTAGCAACTAGAAACAAATTTATTTAATGTCGGGGAGCCGGCATTTAATTTCCCAACAATATCTGAAGAGCAACTTTATTTATTTATTTATTTTTGAAGTCAATCTGTGTTTTTAATTTCACACCAACATTTTTATGGATTATCAAAGAGTAATACTACACTGTCTAAAATTTACTCAAATGATGTGGTAGTCTGATTTATAATTATCATTCCATTAATTATGTCATTATAATTAATCGAATAATACTAGGTTATCCAAATAATGTGGTATGTAAAGTGCCAACACCTCATTACTTACCATATTATTTAATGATTTATGTGATGTTATTTGTAGTAGCCAAAATATGTCAGGCCCAAAATATAAGTAAGGATCCAACCCCGAGGCCCAAAGTATATCTCAAATACCAGACCCAGAGCCAAAAGTGGGAAGACATCCATGTAGTACGACATGAGACATCCATGTAGTACGACATGAGACATTGTAGTAGCCAAAATATGTATGGCCCAAAGACAAAGCCCATAGCTAAAAATGGGACTACACTCTCATGTAGTACGAAGGTGGCTCAGCATAAAGATCAAGTCGCACGACATGAAGCGCCATCATATAAACGTACAGTTCGAAGATCTTGTCGCACGACATGAAGCACTCATGTAGTACGACGACGTACTAAGTTCGAAGACTATGTCGCACCACACGAAGCACTAGTGTAGTACGACGACGTACCTATTTGAAGACCCTGTCGCACGACATGTACCCTCATGTAGTGCGACCGTGCTACATCACCCAATCATGGTCCAGATTGACAAGAAACCTACATGTCGTACGACATAACATCTCCGTCGTTCCGAGGGAGACCAGATTGTGATCTACTTTGACAACAGGTCCTACAAAGTCATAATGACACTTGATGGCAGCCCGATCAAAAGAGGCACCCAGATGCTTTCTTGGTGGAAGACAGAGAAGAGAGAATGATGAGATCCCTCAAAAGAAGAGGCATCAGTCTCCTATAAAGAGGAAGATAATCCCTCATAAGAAAGGACGGCCGAAAAACTGAGATCGAGAAGATTACGAAAAAAGAACCACACCCTCCGGCCATTGCTCATCTTCTCCGATCACCCTCCGACCTTACATCTCCTTTGATCAAAGAAACCCCAACTGTGAAGATAGCAGGAAGTATTTCTCACTCATCTCCATTTACAAATATTACACTTTTACTAGCACTCGCTAACTTGACCGTCGGAGTGACTTTGGCCGGCACCACCCCGGTGTCCCAGACGTCCTGCGGGTCACGTGCGTTCTGTCTTTGCAGGTTGTAGTGCCCCGTGTCCCCGAGTGATTTTTGGGGACTACAATTTGGCGCCCACCGTGGGGCACGACAATCTCTAAGCAAGCAAAGGTAGAACGCGGCAACCCCGACTATGTCATCTGATGATTTTCATCACGACGCGATGGAGGTTAGGGTACAACTCCTCATATCCCAGATGCAAGAGAATACCCAAAGGCTCCAAGCACTCGAACAAGAGAATCAACGAGTGTTGGCGGAGAACCAAGAATTGCAAAATAGGATCAGTTCGCTCACTGCCGTACGACCATTTGGAGACACTTCGACATCACAACCCTTGCCATTCGAGCAAGCCGCTCACGCTACTTATTACGCGCCCGTCCGCCCGGACGAACATGGTACTACCGCTCGAAACCTCGATCCAACCCACGTAGGGTCAGAGCCCAACATTCAAGTTACGAGTGGACCCCATATCGTCGCACGACATACGGCAGAGAATATACCAAATGGGATGGGAGGACATCGATCAGACGATATGGCAAGAGCTACACAAGGAGTGCCACCTATATCCACTCCCAACGGCAACGTCGGCTCAACCCAACCAACCATCCCGTTACAAGGAACGTCATCCGGCCCTTCGCATTCAGCGCCGCCAGACCCAAACCGAGTGAGCGCCGAACCGACCTTGGCCAACCGAGACTTGGCACAAAGGTTCACAGAGATGGAAGCACTCATCCAACGCATTCCGGGAATGCCCACTCCTATAAAGAAAAGTGCAGCCAATAGTTTTGCCGACTCCCCCTTCGTCGACACAATAACATTGGTGGAGATGCCAAGGAAGTTCAACTTTCCAGGTATGAAGCAGTACGACGGTACGACCGACCCCGACGAACACATTGCGCAGTATCGACAACGAATGTTCACGGCCGCCATCCCTCGTGACCTTAGGGAAGCTTGCATGTGCAAAGGTTTCGGTTCGAGCCTCGTGGGACCTGCCCTACAATGGTACATCAACCTCCCCAATGTTTCCATCAACTCTTTTGCTCAACTCACTGACACCTTCGTAGAGCAGTTCGCTAGTAGCCGGAAGCTAGAAAAGCAATCCGACGACCTCTATACAATCAGCCAAATGAGGGGTGAACGCCTACGAGATTTTGTGGGCCGGTTCAACCATGAAAAAGTATCCATCCCTCATTGTAACCAGGGGACAGCCATATCAGCCTTCCGCAAGGGTCTACTCTATGATTCCGATCTGTACAAAGAGCTCACCAAATACCCTTGTAAAACCATGGAAGACGTCCTCGCCAAGACATGGGCACAGATAAAATGGGAAGAAGACGAAGTAAACCATAAACCTAATAGAGCGAACTACAAGGAGGATAAGTCGGAGAGGATGGTCGAACAACGAATCAACACCCGACGCAGCGGGCCATATCCAGCCGTACCCCGAAGGGACAGCCGTATGATGTACGAGCGCCGGCGCGACGACAGACCACCAAGGCCGTTCGTTCGTCCAAAAAACATAACACCAGAATACAACTTGAACATCAGACCAACGGAGGTAGTTGCCATACTAAAAGGAATGGGTAGGTCGGTTCGTTGGCCAGACAAGATGATGAGCCCGCCGGATCAAAGAGACAACTCTAAATGGTGCGAATTCCATGGAGACCACGGCCATCGAACTGAGCATTGCGTGGCGCTACGATTGGAAGTGGCCGAACTACTCAAGAAAGGCCACCTTAAAGAATTCCTGACTGATAGAGGTAAGCAAACTTTTATGAATAAAGAGGGGTCGCGCGACATTGCTTCAATACCACCACCAGAACCTCCCAAACACGAGAGAACTGTGAACGTCATCTCTGGCGGGTCTGAAGTGAATGGAGTAACCTACTCGGAGGCAAAGCGCCACTCACGACAGGCCGGTCGTACGAACGTCCAACGAACTCGTACGGCGGATCCCACGTGTAACTACCCAATCAGTTTCAGCAGCGATGAGCACATGGATTTATTCAATCCCCACCACGACGCACTAGTCATCTCACTGACGGTGGCCAATTGTTTGATCAGACGGATCCTAGTGGACAATGGAAGCTCGACAAATGTACTCTTCCTCGACGCATTGAAAGAGATGCATATTGACGAGTGTAACATCATACGTCGCTCTACAATCCTTGTAGGATTTAGTGGGGAACACAAGAATACTCTGGGAGAAATCACCCTTCCAGTATACGCGGAAGGTGTCAACTTAAACACACGTTTCCTCATCCTGGACTGTCCGTCGTCCTACAACATAATCATGGGTCGCCCATGGATTCATGAGATGAGGGCAGTGCCCTCAACATATCATCAGGTCATCCGTTTCCCTACCAGATGGGGAGTTCACGAGATCCGAGGGCAGCAAAAGATATCGCGTGACTGCTACCAAAACACTCTTAAAAGCAGGTCGTCCGACTTATAGCAATTACAGAATGAGAGCACCCCCACCAACAAAGACGAACCTGATATGGAAGAACTCGACGAAGTATCCATACATCCCAATTTTCCAGACCACAAAGTTAGTATCGGATCCCGCCTTCCACAAAATATCCGAGCGAGACTACTCAGCTTCTTGACGGCGCGGCACGACAGCTTTGCATGGTCGCACGCAGACATGATCGGAATTAGCCCAGAAGTCCTAGTGCATAAGTTGCAAGTCGACCCGGATCATCCACCTGTGAAGCAAAAAAGGAGGAAATTCGCGCCCGAGCGCAACAAGGTTATAAATGAAGAAATCCAAAAGCTAATCGACATTGGCTCGGTGAGAGAAGTAAGTTACCCAGACTGGCTCGCAAATGTAGTGGTAGTGAAGAAAAAGAATGGGAAGTGGCGAGTTTGCATCGACTTCACAGACCTCAACAAAGCTTGTCCAAAGGATTCCTTCCCTCTCCCACACATCGACATGATGGTAGACGCTACGGCAGGCCACGAACTATTGAGCTTCATGGATGCATTCTCCGGTTACAACCAAATCCTTATGCATCCAGATGACCAAGAGAAGACTTCTTTCATCACGGAGCGCGGCATCTTTTGCTACAAAGTAATGCCTTTCGGTCTCAAGAACGCTGGGGCAACCTACCAAAGATTAGTCAACAAAATGTTCGCAACCATGCTTGGACAGACTATGGAGGTCTATATCGACGACATGCTAGTAAAGTCATTAGTAGCAGACCAACACCTCGATCACCTCCGGCAGTCGTTCGACATCATCGACGAGTATGGGATGAAGCTTAATCCAACCAAATGCTCCTTCGGCGTTTCCTCGGGGAAGTTCCTTGGCTATTTAGTAACCAAGAGAGGCGTCGAGGCCAACCCAGATCAACTCCAGTCCGTCATGGATCTAAGGTCCCCCAAAAGCATCAAAGACGTACAAAAGCTAACTGGACGGCTCGCGGCCCTCAACCGATTCATTTCAAAGTCGTCTGAAAAATGTAAGCCTTTCTTCGATGCTCTAAGAAAGAGCAAGTCATTTGATTGGAATCAAACAAGCGAGGACGCCTTCCAAAATATAAAAAGATATCTAGCAAGCCCGCCTCTACTGTCCAAACCCAAGGAAGGCGAGACCCTCCTGCTCTACCTCGCTGTATCCGAAACGGCCATTAGCGCTGTATTGATAAGGGAGGAGGATGACAAACAACTCCCCGTATACTACATCAGCAAGACTCTACTCGATGCAGAGACAAGGTACGCCCAACTCGAAAAATTAGCCCTCGCACTAGTCACGGCCGCAAGGAAATTACGGCCGTACTTCCAATGCCACACTATTAGTGTACTCACTGCCTTCCCCTTGAAGAGTGTCCTACATAAACCTGAACTATCCGGCCGTCTAGTGAAATGGGCCGTAGAGCTGAGCGAGTACGACATCAACTACCAACCTCGCACGGCGATCAAGTCGCAAGTACTGGCGGATTTCATAGCAGACTTCACACCAGGGATTCTACAACGAGCGGAGGAAGAACTTTGCACTATGTCGTGCGACACGCCAAGGGAGGAGTGGAGTTTAGTAGTTGATGGATCAAGTAACGCTAGAGGCAGCGGGCTGGGAATAGTACTTACCTCCCCTACGGAGCACGTCATCGAGAGGTCCATCAGATGTGGATTCAAGACCACCAACAACGAAGCCGAGTACGAAGCCCTCATAGCCGGGCTCACCTTGGCAAAGGACTTACACGTCGAACGAATCAAGGTACGCAGTGACTCCTAATTAATTGTGAGACAATTGCAAGGGTCCTATCAAGCCAAGGATTTAAAAATGTCGGCCTACTTGACCTTGGTAAAAGAGTTACAAGCTTCATTCAAGTCATTCGACATCGAGCAAATACCCAGATCCGACAACGCGCATGCTGACGCACTGGCCAATCTTGGGTCCGCACTAGCTACCACAATTGAACGAACTATTCCAATGGTGTTCGTCCAATGGCCAGCCGTATGGAAACCAACAAAGCTGGAAATCAAACCAATTTCGGACAAGCCCACTATTTGAGGGACGACACCCTCCCATCTGACAAGGTAGAAGCTCGAAGAATTAAAATCAAAGCCGCCCGATTTTCTATAATAGAAGGTCAACTTTACAAGCGATCCTACTCCGGGCCCTACCTCAAATGTGTCGACCCAGTCGAAGCTCGGCAAGTACTCAAGGACTTACACGAGGGACAATGTGGAAATCACTCGGCCGGGAGAAGCCTAGCCAATAGAGCAATCACGGCCGGGTATTACTGGCCTACCATGCGATCCGAGTCGCACGACCTCGTCAAAAGGTGCGACCCCTGTCAGCGCTTCGCCCACGTTTCACATCAACACCCGGAAAGACTCCACCCCATCTCAGCACCATGGCCCTTCATGAAGTGGGGCATGGACATAGTAGGGAAATTGCCCGCCGCTACCGGAGGAAAAGTCTACATGCTAGCCGTAACCGACTACTTCACAAAGTGGGTCGAAGCCGAATCATATGTAAGAATCAAAGACGCCGAGGTAAAAAGCTTCATTTGGAAGAATGTCATATGCCGCTACGGAGTTCCACAGGAAATAGTCACCGACAATGGCTCACAATTTATTTCATATGATTTCCAAGACTTTTGCGACAAGTGGAGCATCAAACTAAGCTATTCAAGCCCAAGATACCCTCAAGCTAACGGACAAGCAGAATCCACTAACAAGACAATCATGTCCACCCTCAAAAAGCGACTCGACCAATGCAAAGGGAAGTGGGCCGATGAGCTACCGGGTGTGCTGTGGTCTTACCGTACGACGGTCAGGACGTCAACAGGAGAAACACCATTCTCTCTATCTTACGGCTCAGAAGCCGTCATAGCAACAGAAGCTGACTACCCTTCTTATAGGATACGACACGCAACAGAAGAAGCAAACGACAGAGAATTACTGGGTGAACTCGACACAATCGACGAGCGCCGCGACAAGGCCGCAATCAGGTTGGCCGTATACCAACAACGAGTCGCCCGCCATTATAACAGAAGTGTTCGTCTCAAGTCATTCCATATTGGAGATTGGGTTCTTCGTCGCGTCTTCCAAAACACAAAGGAAAAAGGAGCAGGCAAATTCGGTCCTACGTGGGAGGGACCATATCAAATCACCAATGTATTTGGAAATGGAGCCTATAAACTACGATGTACAGATGGCATGGAGATCGGCAACAGCTGGAACGCGTGCCATCTAAAACAATATCAGTTTTAGAAATATATATATATATATATATATCTATATATTTCGAATTTTATCACTCTACAATATTTTTTACGCAGGTCAGCATTGCACAGTCTATCTTGAACTACATCACAAGTTGCAGTGTGCAACTGAGCAGTTACACACTCCAACTGGGGCAATTCAATATCACAAACAACAGAATCTACGACAAAACTCGAACATGACCCGCACTCAAGGTCATGGACCGCGACCTGCATTCATGGTCGCCATCTCCACACGGTCACATGACCCGCACTCAAGGTCATGGACCGCGACCTGCATTCATGGTCGCCATCTCCACACGGTCACATGACCCGCACTCAAGGTCATGGACCGCGACCTGCATTCATGGTCGCCATCTCCACACGGTCACATGACCCGCACTCAAGGTCATGGACCGCGACCTGCATTCATGGTCGCCATCTCCACACGGTCATGTACTCAAGGTCATGAACCACGACCTGCATTCATGGTCGCCATCTCCACACGGTCACATGACCCGCACTCAAGGTCATGAACCACGACCTGCATTCATGGTCGCCATCTCCACACGGTCACACGACCCGCATTCAAGGTCATGGATTCTCCATCTCCAACAGATCACGCAATCAGAAAAAGAAATTACTATCATAAAAAGCATACGACATCAAGGAAAAATTAATATACTTCATATATTAAAATTGTTGTTTAAACAGAACATACAAAACTAAAAATAAATAAATACGTTCAACAAATTTTTACAACCCCTTATGGGGCAAGGTCATCGTGCTCTCCAGTCGGCTGGGCAGCCAAGGCTACGATGGCCGAACCTTCTGGAGGAGGAGGAACAGGCTCTTCGCCAGGCTTATCATCCGCTTCATCCTCATTATAGCGCGACAGCTCCTCGTGGTCGGCAATCCAGCTGTCAACCTTCCACTCGATCGCACGACCGTCCCTGTACTCCCTCATCAGATCTGCACGAGTCTTGATGACTGCATTGAGGACGTTATCCTCTGCCTTGTCGTACAGGGAGTCATAGTCTGCCTCTTTAGCTTTCAACTTGGCCTCCAGCAAGTCAACACGCGACTTCAACTTATTTAATTCCAAAGTGGCCTCCACCGCCCGACTGGAGGCCTCAAGAGCAGTCTTCTTGGCTTCAACATTCGAAGCCTTCAGCATGTCATTGTCAGCCTTCAAGCCCTGGTTGCTAACCTTAAGGTCCCTCACCTTCTTGAGGGCGACGCCCAGCTCCTCCTTCAAGTGGACGTGCGACTGAAGAGCCTACACAAAATAAAAACACAAGTCAAAACAAATTATAACGCAGTTAAAACAAAATATACAAATGAATATGTCGCACGACCATACCTGGAAGAGGTGACCAAGTCCCCAGTCAGCAGCTTGGGAAAGACCAATCTCCCTTAGGCGACTCTTGTCCTCAGGCAGCAGCAGCCGCTCGACTTATGGAAGGATCGACCCCACATTGGAGTATGCAGAGGCATCCTGTGGGAAGACTAGGTCGACCGAAGCGTCGACACCAGATGCCGAATCCTCCCTTCTTCTTTTCTTCCCAGCAGAAGAAACATCTTGGGAGGTCTTGGTACGACTAGAAGGAGGAGGTGGAGGAGTGGAGGCCGCTTGATCGCTCGACTCAGCTTTCTTCTTGCCCTTTCTCTTCTCCCTCAGCCTCTTCATTGCGTCATCAGCAGCAGGTGCAGCGATCTCTCCAGCCATAATATCAACTGCAAAGCGTCGCTCGACGTATAAAATGGGAGTCAGGAATCGAGTGCCGTACAGTCGTTCGACACAATGCCTGACCCTGACAAACTCCACTAAATTTTTGAAGGCAGGGTAGGGAGTACCTGGCTCGTTTATAATGCTAAATTTCCAGAGATGACTCGGCCGCAAGTTCTCCTCCGATAGTATACTCCTCCAACTCCTCTCCTTGACGTCGTACGACAGAACCTTTTCCGTACGCGTCACACACGTCAACCCAACTACTGATTGAGGCGCTCCTGTGTTCACTACAAAACAAACACAAAAGGAGTTAGTAAGAAAAAATTGCAAAGACAGTCGCACGACGCTACTAACATAAAGACTCACCAGCCTTAGACCAAGTCGCACGGACAACGGTTTCCCCGAGAGGCCAATCAACAAGCAGGCCCCTCGCGAAGAAATACCTGTCCTTCCACAACCTATCATTTGTGGTTAGCTCCGTGATCAAATGCGTCCTGTTAGGTCGAAGGTTTAAATTATAGCGCCCTTTCTCTGTGTCGTGCTCCCGTACGGTATACGAGTAGAAAAGATCGGGGAGCTCGAAGACTATCCCTTCTCTCGTACACAACAGATCCAGCGCCAGCAGGATCCTCCAGCTGTTGGGCATCAGCTGCCCTGGGGCAAGCTCGAAGTGATCTAGCACCCTCCTCAGTAGTCCGACTACTGGCAGCCTAAATCCCACCCGCTGGAACGGGAACTCGTACAAACAGGTCCATCCTGGGACGTCCCAGTCTGGCCTCTCCTCCTTATAAGGTGCCCTCAGCGCGACACCATCAGGAATACCATAGGTGAATCGAAGGCGCATGACGTCGTCTTCAGTCAACACGCTAGCCGGGTTATTCAAAAGCAACCCTAGCGGCCTACTGGGTCCCATTGGACACGGGCCTGCTGCGTCGCCCGGCAGTTCGACTAAAGGCACTCCCATTGCCACGTCGTCCGTCACTCGCGATGTACCAGCAAGAGAAACTGTCACGGTGTCGTACGACGAGGAAGCAATGGTTACTTCAGCACTCGCTGCCTCTGACTCTCCCCATGAGTCGTACGACAGATCTATTGGATCGTCGTATCCACGCCCAGAGGTACTGGGAGGACTTTCATCTCCTCGACTCGACATCAGACCTACAAGTCGAACGACAGTAGCCAATGGTTAGTATTATAACCTAGATCAAAGACTTGGCACGACCTGATATCAGCTCCCATGACTGTTAAGAATGTCGTGCGACCTATACGTCTTGGCTACTGTCGTGCGACCTAGACTCTACAAACAATTTATGCCTAAACCTAACTCTAGATTTTCGATCTAACAAACTTTAAAAACTTTTTTAAAGTTTTTCTTAAAGACTATTCGAAGAACATAAGAAAAACCCAGAAAAAAGCACAAATAAAAAAAAAAAAAAAAAAAAAAAAAAACGAGGGAACCAAGAAAACTTACCAAAATAGCGAAGGTATGCAAATTCTTCGTCGGAATAGATACGAAATGGCAAAGATGAGCAGCAAAGACGCCGGAATAACACAAAAGTGGCGAAAAACGGCGACTGGTTTTTGAGAGAGAAAACGAGAAAGAGAGAGAGAGCAAAAAATTGAAAATGAGAGAGAAAGGGAAAGGGCGGCAACTAAAAAGATGCCTATGCTGACGTGTCAACTTCTCATTTGACACATACTCCCATGACCTATCATTTGCCATGCATGCACTCCACCCATAAAAACGGCATTTATTTCAGCACAGACATCAAAGAGTCATCTGGAGACCAAACACTCCCTCTCTAAAGTAACATTGTCGTACGACAAAAACACAACTTACGCGTTGTCATCTACTCACCAACACTGATACACCCTATCAGAAGGACAGAGTCGTGCGACGATGTCAACCCAACCTTGGAGCTTACCCATACATATCTATGTCTGCATGTCGTACGACGCAAACCCCTTGGCCTTTTAGATCCAATGCGTTTGGGGGCAAACTGTAGTAGCCAAAATATGTATGGCCCAAAGACAAAGCCCATAGCTAAAAATGGGACTACACTCTCATGTAGTACGAAGGTGGCTCAGCATAAAGATCAAGTCGCACGACATGAAGCGCCATCATATAAACGTACAGTTCGAAGATCTTGTCGCACGATATGAAGCACTCATGTAGTACGACGACGTACTAAGTTCGAAGACTATGTCGCACCACACGAAGCACTAGTGTAGTACGACGACGTACCTATTTGAAGACCCTGTCGCACGACATGTACCCTCATGTAGTGCGACCGTGCTACATCACCCAATCATGGTCCAGATTGACAAGAAACCTACATGTCGTACGACATAACATCTCCGTCGCTCCGAGGGAGACCAGATTGTGATCTACTTTGACAACAGGTCCTACAAAGTCATAATGACACTTGATGGCAGCCCGATCAAAAGAGGCACCCAGATGCTTTCTTGGTGGAAGACAGAGAAGAGAGAATGATGAGATCCCTCAAAAGAAGAGGCATCAGTCTCCTATAAAGAGGAAGATAATCCCTCATAAGAAAGGACGGCCGAAAAACTGAGATCCAAATATTACGAAGAAAGAACCACACCCTCCGGCCATTGCTCATCTTCTCCGATCACCCTCCGACCTTACATCTCCTTTGATCAAAGAAACCCCAACTGTGAAGATAGCAGGAAGTATTTCTCACTCATCTCCATTTACAAATATTACACTTTTACTAGCACTCGCTAACTTGACCGTCGGAGTGACTTTGGCCGGCATCACCCCGGTGTCCCAGACGTCCTGCGGGTCACGTGCGTTCTGTCTTTGCAGGTTGTAGTGCCCCGTGTCCCCGAGTGATTTTTGAGGACTACAGACATCTATGTAGTACGACATACACTAGACATGAGACGTCCAAGTAGTACGACATACGTTCAATATGAGACGTCTATGTAGTACGACATACGCTCGACATGAAGCACCCATGTAGTACGACATTCGCTCGACATGAAGCATCCATGTAGTACGACATGAGACATCTGTGTAAACCTCCATGTAGTACGACATGCACTCCAAATCCCACACATCCAAGTAGCATCAAGTGAAGATAACTCAGTATTCACGCTTGGAAAAACTCCTATGTAGCACGACATAGTCACCTCATGTCGACATCCAATCAGCATATCATACGACACGTAATCATGATTGTCCAAATTGACAAACCTACATGTCGCACGACATAAAATCTTTTTTGTTCCTTGGGGGACCAAATCATGATCCACTTTAAAACAGGTCCTACAAAACCATAATGACACTCGATAACGGTCAGATCAAAAGAAGCATCCACATACTTTCTTGGTGGAGGACAGCAAGGAGGGGTAATGATGAAACCCTTCAAAAAGCAGAATCATCATTCCTCTATAAAAAAAAGGATAATCTTTCATTAGAGATGAGGGAGAAACTGAGATCCAAAAGGCTACCAATACTAAAACCACACCCTCCAGCCATTGTTCATATTCTCCGATTACCCTCCGACCTTGCATCTCCTCTAATCAAGGAGGCCTTAATCACCAAGATAACAGGAAGCATCCTTCACTCATCTCTATTTACGAGCATACACATTTATTAGCACTTGCTAACTTGACCGTCGGAGTGACTTTGGCCAGCACCACCCCGATGTCCCAGACGTCCTGCGGGTCACGTGCGTTCTATCTTTGCAGGTTGTAGTGCCCCGTGTCCCCGAACAATTTTTTAGGACTACATTATTTATCAATTCATATATCTCATCATTTGTGCAAACGTTTTAGGCAACATAAAATTACTCTAATTAATAATAGTTTTGATAGTTATTATTAATTTTGTTTTAATATAGTTTGAGAGTAAAATGGTAAATAGTGTTGTATACTAAGGGTATTTTGGATAGTGAGTAATATCAATTTTATTTAAACAATAAATCCATTAAAAAAAATTAATTGAGGCAGAGCCTCCACCAGATCACCTACAGAGTTTATGGGACTTTCTAATTTCTTTCTTTCTTTCCTTTTTACATTTTTATTAATTTTTTTTTTGTAATGAATTTTTTTAAATGTCTTTTTGAACTTTTTTAATTCAAATTAATATATCTTGATTAAATTTTTTAATTTATATATTTTAGGGATAATTGCACAAGTACCTTGAGTTTAGGTTTAATTACAGGTATATGGACCTTTTGTCGAAATTGATACAAATATCACCTATCGTTAGTTGACTTTCATCCAAACGAGCGGTTGACCAGACTTTTTTAATAAAAAGACAATTTTATCGTTAATATATTATCTTATTTAATATTTTATTATCGTTAATAATTATTTAAAATTTAATTATATAAAAATAAAAAAAGGAAATGCCAGGAAACTCCATCAAGCAAATAGAGTTTCCTATGTTTTTTTTAAGGACGGGATAATGAAGAGCTAATCTCCTCCATCCATTTAAGAGGAGATTAGATCTCCTCCATCCATTTTTTATTTTAAATTTAATTAATTTAAATAGTTAATAATATAATTTAGGGAGAAAAAAATCATTTTACCCTTTGTCCGTTATGATTTAATTGTTGATCACTAATGGTAAAGGATATTTATATCAATTTCGATAAAAAAAATTCATATGCATGCAAACATACCTAAACTTAGGGATGTTTATGCAATTTTTCTTATGTCTTTTATTATTTTTTTAAATATTAATTAATTTATTATTATTTTAATTAGAGGAGTGATTGTATTTACTAATTTTCTGATGATCAATTTATCATTTACTCGGAAATTAGGTTCATTTGCACTTCTCAAACTTGTAACATATGGTATATTTTTAGGAGTGTAATGATTTAAGTCAAAAATATTTCTAATACCGTTAATTTTAATTAATAATTGACTAATAAAGATATTAGAATAATGTATTAAAAAAAAATGAAGGACTAAAAGATTCTAACATAATAAAAATATTTAAAAAAAAAAGACGAATTATAAAAAATGTGAAACTTATATGAAATATTTTGAGAAAAGTGAAAGAAGAATTGATCTTATGTCGGTGTACCAGTCTTCATTTTTACTTAAAGGCTGTTTGATGTGTGAAAATGGATACAAAGGAGCTTCAATTTATGGAGGTTTGAAGATAAAGGTGATATTGATAGATGCATGCATCAATGTTTAAAACATTTACAGTTCATATTCTAGAGACAAAAAACCATACTGAATTCTGAAAAAGTAGATTCAATGAATTTGTGGTGATGATTTATGATCAAATTCATGAAATCCGTGGTGAGAAATAAAGAAAAAAGTCGTACAAAGCCTCTCCAAATCAATATATGCCACACAATTATTTAATTGTCTCGTGCATTATTTTCTTTCAAAAATATTCCATTGCACGCAAATCAAGATTTATCTTATGTTAATGTCGTTATACCAAATCTTATCAAATTATTATTTAATTTGTGTAATAAAATTCTCTTGCAAACTTTTCAAAATCTTTCATTGCACACAAATTAATTTTTTTAAAAAATATTATAAATTTATTTGAAACATGCTTGAGATTAATTTTTAAATATGTCTATAATAAAAAAATATATATTCTCATAATACGAGGGGAGAACTTATTATATATATTGATAAATATATATAATAAAATTTAAATTTTTACTATTAAAATAAATAAAAAGTACACAAATTAATTGATCTACAAGTAAATAATAATAAATTAAAATATCTAAAATATATGCCAACCTTATTTGTTTTACTTGCTCTGGGCAAAACAAAAAAAACTTGTTTGTAAGATATTAAAATATTCTTCATCTATCATTTCTTGTTTTTGGGTGACATCTCCTGTCATTTTCAAGTCATTATATGTTGTGATCTCATCATCAATATTTATTAATAGGGTTACTTGCACAAATATACCGAGATGAATATCTTTATTATATTCGCTGATAACTTTTTTATTTATTGTATAAATTATTACTTAAAATTATTGACCAAACTATTTAATTAACTTTAATTTTAATGTAAAGTTACTGTAGTAAGAGTAAAATAATCTTTTTTCTATTAAATTATTAAAATAATTAAAAATTAAAAAATTTCAAATTTTTTTCTTCCTTTTCTTTCTTCTTCTTCCAAGATTTTTATTTTCAAATTTTTTTTTTAGATTTCTCATTAACCAAACAAAAAATAAAACCATATTTTTTTTTCCCAATTTCTCAATATTTTTTCTTGCAATTCTCATGAACCAAACACAAAATAACAATCTTAATATTTTTTCCAGATTTTCTTCTTCTTCTTCTTCTTTTTTTCAGATTTTTTTTTCCAATTTCTCAATATTTTTTTTTCCATAACCATCTCCATCTTTATCCCCCAGTCAACCATCAATCAGTCCACCTAAAAATAATTAAAACCACAGCACATCCATAACAGAAAAAAAAAAAATTGAATGCAAAGGTTGAGCAAATATGCTTCACCTACAGATGGAGAGGCGCTCTATCCCACGCAGATGGAGTGGCGCTCCATTGGTGATTGAGCGCCTCGCCATCGCGCTGATGAAGATTCCATCTGCGAGATGGAAAAGACCATTTCCATCGCAGATGGAGAAGCTCCATCTGTGATGAAGCTGATACCGAACATTTTTTTTTTCAAAGTAAAGGAAGAAAAAGAACAAAAATAAAGAAGAAGGGAAGAAGAATCTAGAAAAAAAGAAGAACAAAAATGAAGGAGGGAAGAAGAATCTGAAAAAAAAAAAAAAAAGAAGAACAAAAATGAAGAAAAGGGAAGAAGATTCTGGAAAAAAAGAAGAACAAAAAATATTTTTATATAATTAAATATTACATAATTATTAAGAATAATAAATTATTAAATAGAAATAAAATAATATAATAAGGGTATTTTTGTCATTCTACTAAAATTGTTAACTTTATGGTCAGTCAAACGTTTAGTCAACGATTTTGAGGGGTGGTTTGTACAATAAATGAAAAAGTTGCCAACAAATGCAATAAGGGCATTCATCAGGATATGTTTGTGCAATTAACCCTTATTATGCAATTAACCCTTATTAATATGTGTAAAGGATATTCCTTCTAGATACAGATAAAGTAGTTATCTTTCGGGGAGTAGAGTTAACAAAATAAGGGTTTAAACTCCTAAGGGATCTAAACCCGCAAAAAGCTTTTAAATTTTAAAAGGTTTAACCTCAGTGCAAACCCTTTATACTGAGTATCTAATGAGAGTATGACCCTGGTCATAAAAAATTCTAATTTTATCCAATATTTATTTTAATCCGGTTACTTATCCATATTTTAACCCGAATTATATTTTGACCTGAATTTTTGTGGGCCAAAATTTTTAGACCTAAAGTTACAATCCAAATTAATTTAAACATAGTATTAAAAATAAATTAAACCAATTCAATCCAAATAAACCAATTTAAATTTTGATGAAGCTACAAATTATTCTATTGTCGCATATCTTTTACTAATTCTTAGACCCAAATTTACAACTCAAATAAATTAAACATACTATTAAAAATAAATTAAACCAACTCAATCCAAATAAATCAATTTTTACATATTATTAAAAAAAATAACAATAAACGATAATGGTTATTAAACTGCTACTGCTGTCAAATGAAATCATTATCATTTAATGAAATCTAAAACTGCTTTGTGGCCCCACTAATATATATTTTTATCAAGAGTTTGCATTTTCTTTAAATGGTTAATGTTTCCAATGTAGTTTAGTTGTAGGGTTCCATTCCTATATTATGCATGTATCAACTTGTTTGTAGTTTTGTTTTCTATATTGTGCGTATTGTGAAAATAGATGTCTTATAGTTATGGGAGTAAATATCAAAACCGTTATTGTCCCATTATTGATGGCTATATTAACTTTAAAATATTTACTTAAATTTATGATAACTTCTAAAATAAAATGAAAGCAAATAATGAATGTGTGTAAACGTCAAGGTCTTAGATAAAAAAGTTAGAGGGGTAATTATACAAACATCACCTGAGGTTTAACATAATTATATGAATATACAAGGTTTGGCTACATCGATACGAACCTTACCTGACATTTCAGAAATGTTGTACGGACATCCTCTGCCATCAACTTGAGACCGCTAGTATCTAACGGTCAACGGTCAAAGCACTTAAAATACCCCCGTTTCTATTTTTAAAAATTAAAAAAAATAAATTTTAATATATTAAATAATTAACTAATATATTAATTAATAATAAATTAAGTTAAAAAATTATTCATCTTCCTCAATCAACTCTTATCACCATCTCCAAATCATTAAACATCACCCAACCATCTTCAAATATCCATGTAATCAACCACCTTCATCAATCCACAAAATTCATTCATCTTTAAAATATAAATCCACAAAAAAACCACATTCATATCAATTAAACATCAATTTGAAAAAAACAAATCTTCATCAAACATCTATTAAAAAAAAAACAGAGAGAGAACAAAAAAAGAACATCTTCTCATCACCATCTTCATTTGCATTGCATTGTGAAGCATCACTAAAAAAAAAAAAAAAAAAAAAAAAATTCATCAATGGGCCACAGCTCTAGGTTGGCCACTAGAAGCAGAAGCAGCACCACCACAACATCCACCACCACCACAATTCCAGAAACAGAAAAGAAAAGAAAAATGGAAAAAAAAAAAAATGATAGGATGAAATGGATGGAGCGATTTGCTCCATGATGGAGCAGATCGCTCCGAGGGAGCTTGTCTACTCCATCATGGAGCAGACGAGTTCCAATCATTCCAGAAACAAAAAAGAAAAGAAAAAAAAAACGATGGAGAGATTTGCTCTATGATGGAGCAGATCGCTCCGATGGAGATCGTCTGCTCTGTCTGCTCCATCAATATCAGAAACAGAAAAAAAAAATGGGGAGATGGAGCGATGAAGCCCGGTCTCCATGGAGCGCCGGGCTCCATTTCATGAACCGTCGGAGCACCGGCGCGCTTCCGACGATATCCATCGGAGATGGAACCTAATGGACCAGATCTGATATAGTCCATGTTGATTTTTTTTATTATTTTTATTTTTTAATAATTTATTTAACTATGTAATATAATAAAAATTAATTTTTAATTTTTAAAAATTAAAATAAGGACATTTTAGACCTTTTGCACCTTTGACCGTTTACTGTTAGTGTCTAATTGTCTCAAGTTGACGGCAAGGGATATCTATGTAATATTTTTCAAACGTCAAGTTGGGTTTATGTAGATATGGCAAAACTGTAGTCCTCAAAAATCGCTCGGGGATACGGGGCACTACAACCTGCAAAAACAGAACGCACGTGACCCATAGGACGTCTGGGACACCGGGGTGGTGCCGGCCAAAGTCACTCCGACGGTCAAGTTAACGAATGCTAGTAGGTAGATAATGGTTGTAAGATGAAAAGAATGAGAAATACTTCCTATCACCCTGGTGGTTGAAATCTTCTTGATTGAAGGAGATGTAAGGTCGGCTAATCGCACTACGATCGGAAGATGGTCGGAGATGATGAATATTGGTCGGAGAATGTTGTCTGAGTATTGATTGTTCTAGGATGTGAGTTTTTCAGTCCCCCCCTCTATTTGGAGAACTATTCTTCATTTATAGGGGGGTGATGTTTTTGCCCGTTGCGGGATTTCATCATTTTCTTCCTCTTGCTGCCTCAAATCAAGGAAGTTTTATAGATGCTTTCTTTGACTTAGCCGTTTAGATTTTAATCATGGTTTGTAGGACAGTCTTTATTAAAGTAGATCATGATTTGGTCCCCCACGGATCCAAGGAGATTCCATGTCGTGCAACATGTCGTTTTGACTATTGTCTTGAGACAATATAATTCCATGTCATGTGACATGTCGACTGAACATTCATTCGAGATGACAATGGTAACATGTCGTGCGACATAGGAGCTTGCCAGAGTGTGGATGTTGTGGAGTTACTTCCCTGTTGCTACTTGGATCGATGTGAGGGTTGTCGAGTGTATGTCGTATGACATAGGGGTTCTCGAGGTGTGGCCATCATGGATTCATGAGATTGTCTTATTTGGACCACCGTGTAGTGATCATAACTGGGTTGTCGTGCGACCAAGGCAATAGGTTCATGTGGTTTGACTATTTTTGACCAAGGAGATTGGGCCAAGTAGTTTGATCGTTTTTGGCTATGGGCCTAGTCTTGTGATACACTTTGGGCTTCTAGGCCGGATCCTTGCTTGTATTTGGGCCTGACAGATTTTGGCTACTACAGTTTGCCCTCAAACTCCTTAGATTTAAGAAGAAAGTCAAGGGGTTTGTATCGCCCTTCGACGTTGTTTCGTCGTGTGGAGGGATACGATATTGTGTCGTCCGACACGTATATCTCAATCCGTATGTAGAGTTTATATGGTGGTTATTATCTTTATGTCGTACGACTATCGAATGTGAAGGCTAGCTGGGTTGAGTTGAGGCATGTTCCTGGGTTCAAGAGCATATTACAATCTCTGCGATTTGATATGGTCGTACGACAATGTCGTGGTAAAGGCGGTGTGAGCGGTTGGCCTTCCAATTGCTTTTCGATAGTTGTACCAAAGTAATTGTGACCTTTATGGGAATTGTACGCGTCTGATTAATAATGGCGGTTATAGGGGTGCGTGCCCAATAAGAGATTGACACGTCAGCACAAGCCTTTCTTTTTATTGCTGCATTTTCCCTTTCTCTCCCATTTTCAATTTTTGCTCTCTCTCTCTCTCTCTCTGTTCTTCTTCCTCAAGAACCAGTAGATGACGATCCTTATTCTGGCCTTTTTGACCGTTTTTTCTGGTTTTGTGACTACTCCGGCGAGCTTTTGTGTACTTCGTTTAGTATTCCGATAAGTTTTCTTTGTTTACTTTTGCTTTTGTCTTTAATTTCTGGGATTTGTTATTATCGCTTTTTCGGGTTTTTTGTTGTTCTTCGAGTAGAATTTTTTAGGAAAATATAGGAACGTTGGTTTTGATCGAAAAACGCAACTTAGGTTTTTAGAGAATTTGTTTGTAGTGTCTGTATCGCACGACATTATCTGGGGAGTGCATGTCGCACGACCTACTTTAGGCGTACGCTAACAATCTTAGGAACTGATGTTAGGGCATGTAGGATCTTTAGTTAGATTTGACTACTAACCCTCCCTACTGTCGCTCATCTTGTAGGTTGAATATCGAGTAGAGGCAACGAGAATACTCCTAGTACATCTGGGAAAGGACAAAGAGTAGAGGCTACTATCACTCGAGTCGTGGGGATAGTTGAGGACAAGGAGTGGGGACGTTATATTGGCATCTCCATCGTACGATCCCGTGACTGTTTCAAGTTATGAAGGTACGTCGCGCGCTATGGATTATATACCTGTTGGGGTCCCTCTTGTCGAGCTACCAGGGGAAGCAGCTGGTTCCTGCCCCATGGGTCCAAGTAGATCGCTGGGTTTGCTTTTGGTTAATCCAGCCAGCGTACTGAAGGAGGAGGACCTTATGCACATAAGGTATAGCTATAGCATACCTGATGGTGTCGCACTGATGGTGCCTTTCAAGGAGAAGAGACCAGATTGGGATATCCCAAGATGGACTTGCTTCTACGAACTTCTATTCCAGCGGGTCGGGTTCAGGTTACCGATCGTCGGACTACTTAGGACGGTGTTGGACCATTTTGAGCTTCACTGAGAGTTAGCCTTCCCATGATGGTGTTATAGGCCGTGGGGCAGTCGATGATTAGAGAATCAGTCATGGAGGTCAGTTGGTGACCTTGCTCTTCCAGGGTAAGAGGTAGGGTGATTAATCCTAGGGGGATGATCGAATCGCCAGTAAAATCATATAAAGGCTCATTCGAAGGGCGTAGACTGGCTCAATTTTAGCCCCTATCACCTCGAATGCCGCTTTATACAGGTCGTTCACTTAGCTTCCATTGTCGACCATCGTCCTGTGGATGGCCACCCCTCCTATTATTTCCATGATGACGATCGCATCATTGTGTGGCCAGTGCACTCCTTGCATGTCCGCATCCGTGAAGGTTATCCCTTTAGCCATGGTTCTGCATTGTTTCATGGGTCGCTCATCCACGCTCATTATCCTTAGGGTAAGCTGGCTAGCCTCCTTCACATGTCGAACCAGCGATCTATTATTTGTCCCTACGAGGTGAGGCCCTCCATGAATGGTGTATATAGCCCTTACTACGGGCTCATTTGGCATTGGCTTTGGGATGGATGAGCTCAATCATCTGTTACTGCTGCTGCTATTGTAGTGGCTGAGGTTGCTGGGGCTGTCGCTAGTTCCTGAGACGTACAACGTAGTCCCCTAGGCGGCCTCGCCTAATCAAGCCCTCTATCGCGTCCATTAGCTCGTAGCACTCAGACATGTTGTGGCCTGCTTCATTATGGTAGTGGCAGAATTTGTTTAGGTTGCAGGTCCTCGTAGGCGTTCTCATGAGAGGTGGCTTCCCGAATTCTTCCTTGTTGCCCTCTGCGCTGAAAATCCTGTCCCGGGAATCGAACAACTATGCGTAAGTCTGGTAGCAGCCTCCACCTCGTCGCGCATCCTCGTCATTCCTATCCTTTTTCGCTACCTGGTCCGCTGTGGCGTAGTCCCTACGTGAGTCCCTGTTTCGGTTACGGTTATCTCCTCGGCCGCTTTCCTTCCGTTTGCTCTTGTTCTGCAGGTTCCTGCTCCTGTCCTTCTTGGGGTGCTTCTTAGGTTTAAAAGCCTCCTCCATGCGGATGTAGGTGTTGGACCACTTGTAGAAGTCCCTGAGTATCTTCATCAGTTTGCTGTATATGCTCCGCTAGAGCTCACCGTCTTTCCGTAAGCCGACGATAATCGCAGTAAGCATGCTGCCATCTGTGGAGCTTTCCA
Source organism: Xanthoceras sorbifolium (assembly GCA_003430845.1). Classification (NCBI taxonomy): domain Eukaryota; kingdom Viridiplantae; phylum Streptophyta; class Magnoliopsida; order Sapindales; family Sapindaceae; genus Xanthoceras; species Xanthoceras sorbifolium. Next base: position 30,668,602 of record CM010618.1, read on the forward strand.
CGCAGCTGACTTCCTTTTGGAAGCGGGCTATGTATTTCTTCAAATGCTCAGTCCGTCTTTTGAAAGACTGTCGCTAAGTGGTAAAAGGGGACGAGCTATTTCTTCAATGCCTGGTATTAGCTCAGAAAGAGCTCCTAGCATTGGTTCCAGCTAGTTATGCTACCTGTGGGGAGCCCCCCCCAGTCATTTTCTCAGGATCTCGCCCAGAGTGGCTGAGAAGCATCTGCATTTGACCTTGCTGTTGGTTGTATGCAGGCTTATCTGTGCATTATAGGCATCCAAGTGGTCTTAACGCCTAGTAGATAGGGATGCTGGCATCTTGAAGCGCTTGGGCAGCGGCTCGTTCTCGATCTCCTAGTTGGATGGGCTTCTCTTGACATACCTGTCAGTGGGTTCAGCGCCCCCTCGTTGTTGTTCTAGGATGTCCAATCGTCGCAGCAGGGTCTAGTACCTTGGGTCTGAAGGGGTCATTATCGATGCGCTAAAGGTGGCACTGTTTTTCCTACGGGGGCGGTTTGGCTGGTTAAGCGACCTTCGTATCTGCTTGTTGGCGGCCTTCTTTCTTCGAGTTGCGGCTCGTTGAGTCGCCTTCGGGGGGTATCAGTGGCTGGCACCACATGGAGATCATTCTCACCGTCGTTCCCCTCGAGCTGTTAGCCGTACGCCGGTAAGTGCTGTATGGGCTGCTAAGAGGTACTGTATGCAGTGGCACCACGTCGGTCCCTGTTGAGTTCTACATACCTTTCCTCGTTAGCGTTTATATGGATCATTGGGCCGTGGTGGGGAGGTTCTTCTTGTAGCTCATCACATTCCGTCCTAACCTGCCTGATCGCATTGGCAGAATGAAAGGAGATTCCGCCTCGCTGGGCGTGGTCTTGTAGGAGATTATGTCCGCAGGGCTGAGGGACTAGGCAGTTTACGCCATCTCTCACAGTACGCGGAGGAGAGGTACTTTCCACAATCTGCTCGCGAGGAGGATGGTTCTGCAGCAGGAGGTAGGTGTCCACGAGCCATCTCCGCCACCATCTTTTCCAACTTCGCATGTCTTTCCGCCATTTTAGTAAGGTCGGGGGACTGGAAGGACATATCTGCTCGTGGCTGCGAGGCTCTCTTCGTGGATGGAGTTGATCCGTTGGCAGGTTCGAAGTGGGTGGCTGGACCGTCGGTGCAACGGGCGCCGCATTTGTTGTGACTATAGCTTTTGGCGCCATTAGTGCGTTTGTCGCTGCCGGTGTGTTTGTCGCCGCCGGTGAGTTTGGCATGGCCGACAGGACTGGAGATTGATGTAATGCCTCTGAAGGTCTTCCGACGGAGGGTATGTCTCTACTCCGTAGCGTTCTGGAACGGGTGCCTACGCCTCTTGCCATTGATATTGTTGGCTACTTTTGCCTATAACAATAGATATTAGAAAACCAAAAACGATTGTTTCTTACCAAGGGTAGAGGTTTGCCTGTTTGGGCCTGTGTAATTTTACGTACAACAATGGTCAACCATCACAAAATTCTCTAAAAAAACAGTTTTTTTTAATTAATAAAATTATAATTTTACCTTCTAATTAAGATATAATAAAATAAACAAATATAAAAAATCAATAAAACGATATTAAACTAAATTATAAAAACTTAAAAATATAAAACCTATAAAAAAATATTCAAATTAAGTTATTTTATTAAAAAAATTAACATTTAAAAAATTAAAGAATAAAATATATAAAATAGAGAATTAAAAAATAAAGAAAATATTTTTATTTTTATGTTTTTTCAAAACATTTTCTTTAGTTTTTTTTTAATTCTCCATTTATTTTATTCTTTTAGTAGTTTTTAACCTTTTTTTATTCTTTATTTTTTTAAATGTTAATTTTTCTAATAATTAAGTAAATCATTTTTTAACACGTTTTATATTTTTAAGTTTTTATAATTTAGTTTAATATTATTTTATTAATTTTTTCTATTTATTTATTTTATTATATTTTAATTGAAAGGTAAAATTGTAATTCTATTAATTGAATTCTTCAAGAGTAAAATTATCTTTTAGATAATTTTGTGATGGTTGACTTTTAAAAAGTTGGTCAAACTGACTAATTTGATATATTTATAAAATGTTAGGGACCACGCGAATCAAAAAAGAAAACGTAAGTTAAAAAATGATATTTTATTTAAAAGTTGGAACTAAATTAAAGTTTTCCCTTACTATTATTATTTCAAATTAAGAGATTTTCAAACAAAAAGAAAAATAGGGATATTATTATAATTCCCCTATAGTATAGTGTATTAATCAAAATCTCCCATCTAGTTTTATTTATGGTTAAAATCTCCTCATAATTTAACTTAATAGTTAATTTTTCCCTTACTGTCAGTTTTAATTACCAAAATATATTTGACAGTTAATTTTTCTGTAAGGGATATTATTAAAATCTCCCTCGAGTTTGGTGTATTAGTCAAAATCCTCCAAGTTTTATTTATGGACAAAATCGCCCATTTACTTTCATTTTATAGTCAATTTTCCCCCTACCATCAGTTTTAATTACTAAAATATTCTTAACCGTTAACCTTTATATTAAAAACTTTAGTACATCATATGATGGACGGTAAAGGTCAATCTTTTTTTTTATTATTTTTTTGTTTATTTCTTAATTTTTTTAATTTTTAATGTATTTATTATTTTTTTTAAAATATTGTATTTATGATCTTTACTATCCATCTATGAAGATGAACGATGGAGATCCATTTTTTTTTATTTTTTATTTATTTCTTGATTTTCTTAAATTTTTTATGTATTTGTTTTTTAAAAAAACAATTATGATCTCCACCATCTATCTATAGACATAGACAATGGAGATCTATCTTTTTATTTTTAATATTTTATTTATTTATTTATTTTTTTATGTATTTTATTTTACAAAAAATTTGTGTTTATGATCTCCACCGTCCATCTCTATACATGGACGGTGGAGATCTATCTTCTTTTTTTTTTTTTTAATATTTGATTTGATGGACGGTAGAGATTCATTGATATTATAAATTAAAATTTTTAATTTAATATATATAGATTTTTACCTTTATACCCTTAGTGTCCTAAAGTTTATAACAGAAAAAGTTGACTTGTTAAATGTATTTTAATAATTAAAACTGACAATAGGGGAGAAATTGATTATAAAATGAAACTACGAGAGGGATTTTGGCATAAATAAAACTACGAGGGATTTAATAATATTCATAGCAGAAAAGTTAACGGTTAAGAGTATTTTAGTAATTAAAGATGATGATAGGGTAGAAATTGACTATAAAATAAAATTATAGGGGGGGGGGGGGATTTTGGCCATAAACAAAATTAGAGGGAAGATTTTGACTAATACATCAAATTATTGGGGATTTAAATATCCAAATAATTCTGTTATACTAGAATTCTATTAGAAGATAGAAGAAAACTTAGTGGTAGTAAGGAAAGAATTTTTCAGATCATGACTTCAAACACTTCCACTATTGTTCCAACTTCAAACTTTACACCTTCTTTTTCCTCTACCTCTACATTAAACCAACTTTCTTCCTCAATATCTTTGCCTTCCACCATTAAAAGAACTACTTCTTTTAAGATCATAAATCTTGTGGAATATACTTATATTCCAGAAGAAGCCTAGATTAATAAAACTGATCTTCCACTTGTTAGCCCTTACAATATCTTTAAAAGACACATAAGTTTTTAAGAGATCTATTCAGCGACTCATCAGTACTCCAAGACCTCCTGTTAAGGAGTATGACCAGAAGTGGCCTTGATAATTGCCTTATTCCAGCCTCAGCAGCAGAACAATATGTTGATCTTGCTCTTGATCAACATATGGTTTCTAAATGGATTCAAGAAGGATACTCTCACCTCCATCTAGGCGCTGTTCGTATCATTTTTACTCTTCATGGCATAAAAGGTTTACCAGTTACAACCAGACTTGCTCTGTTAAACTCTATCTACTGCCAATATGACCAGGCTGTCATAGGCACATCCATCACCACCCATCATGCAGACAGTGTTTGCCTCACTCTTTATCCAAATTTCATCTTTACACTTGCAGATTTAAATATTTGTAAGTTTCTTAAGATCCAAGTTCAGCTTTTCGGGTTCTCTATGGTTGCAGGCTTCTATCTGGCAACCCTTCATTATCAACTAGCCTACAGATTACAAGATCATGCTATTGATTTTCCTCTCCCAGACACTTCCACAGATACTCTTCTCATCACTGCAGAAAGATAAGATGAAGTTCCGACCATTACACAGATCCCCAGACAAATTGCTCAAGAAACGCTCATTGAGCTTATGCTTCTGGAGTGGATTACAAATTATGAAAAGTTGTACCAGAACACATCCCCTGTCCAGATCCAAGAACCACAGTTCACCAGACTTAAAGATGGATCTGTCAAAATAACTTTTCAACTTCCTCAGAAGTCGCCAGATTCTACTCCTCCCATCTTTCAGTCCATGATGATTACCCCAGTCGCCTTTGAAGATAACATTCTAGTACACTCTTTCCATCCTGATGGATCTGTTACCTATACAGATGAAATCAATGGTCATTTTATCTGGGATGTTGATCCAGATATGTGTGACGCTGATTGTCTGTGCCACAAACATGATGTCAAATCTAGAGGATCTTGTTCTGGTTCCAGATGACCTTTTAAACCAGAAGATCTTAACTCACTTTGGATCGGTCTTCATATACCTTGGAAACCACTTGATATTTATGATGAAGCTTTAAGGATTCTCAAAGAAAAAGGTCTCATTTCACCTCCTGAGCCTGAGCTCATCAAACTACGTAGCTCCTTGCAGCCAATCCCTTGCCACATGGCTTCTTCTTACAATTATGATGAACACTTTCTTCCTTTGGAACGTCTTACAAATGAAAGTCATCATATTGCGACTCGATGTTTTGTGCAGCCAACTGAGGTTCTCCCTGATAGTTACTAAAAGCCATGTTCTCAAGCAGAAGAAGTTCTAAACTGGCAAACCAAAAATGCCGGATCACATAATAGGATTTTAAAAACCATTGATTCAAATCTTGACAGAGCTTTGGACAAATCAGCTCAAACAGAAGAAAGACTTACCGGCTTAGACTCTGAACTAAAAAGAATTTATTTAGATCTTCAGAGCCGCATCGCCCAGCTGAATTCATGAAGATATGGATAGGCATAGACCACTTGTGCCACCTATTTCAGTTCCATCCTTTGGTTATTCTCTTTTCAACTCTCCCCCAAACACTCTATCCTTACCATCAGATTATTCTAAAGCCTTCAAGATGACCCATGAAGTCTTTAGACGAAATCCTATTTAAAAACAACCTTCCCAACCTATTTTCAAGCCATCATTTACTAGAAAAGATAAACAACCCATGGACTATCGAAAACTAAAACGATTCGCATCTCCCAAGTACCCAAAGAAATCAGTTTCTAGTGTTGAACCACAGTCTCCCAGTTTCTCATTCACTGACTGATTTCTCTTAAAACATTGATCCTGAACATACTGATGTTAGCCGTATGTTTATGGCAACCCCTTCTGGTGAAATTTTCAACCACTCTTCTCATACAAGAGTAGAGTCTTCACATACCCATACAGATGAACCAATCATTGATAAACCCCCTGAAGATTCTGAATATCGACCTTTACACCTTGAACAACCACCTACCACAGAAAAAGCTGGTAATGGTCCTCGGTTCTCGTTTGACGCCACAGATCCAAAAAATTGGCGTGACAAAGTTCATGAATTTGGAACTTGGATTGATCTCTAGATGACTAAGTCAAATCGGGCACTTCAAGATATTCTCAAAGAATTTACTTCTCGTTTCACTGGTACCCTCCGTGATTGGTATCAATCTCTTGGTGAATATAGACAACTTCAGCTAGTTCAAAGTCCTAGTGCTTCTCACATCCTTGGGATTATCTTCAAAGAATTTATTGGAGATTTTCAGTTGATAGACAAACAGGCTAGACAAGGGTACTTTGAAATGAAGTGTTGTTCTTTAAAAAGAAAAGATCTCAACTTTCACTTCAAGAAAATGTCTCATGAGTATTACATGCTTAATGGCTTGAATGGTGAAACCCTAAGACACGTTTACATCAACTCTCTTCCAGATGAACTACAAGCTGAGATTCACCACCATATGGCCTCTACTAAAGGAGATTTGAAAAATACTTCCCTTGGCGAGATCCACCAGATTGCTCTTACTTCCCTTGAAAAGATTTGTGACACCCATAAACTCTTCTCCAACATGCTCGAAGATAAAGCCAAGTTTGATAAGGTCTGTAAAAAGCCTTATCTTCAGATCAAATGCAAACCTGATAAATGTTTATGCAAAACCAAGAAAAAGAAACATTTCCTGCCTAAAGAAGGAAGAAAGAATCGCAGATTCAGATACTTCTGAAAAAAGCAAAGAAGAGGATTTCGAAAATCCAATAGGTGTTACATTTGCAAAAAAAGGGAACATTTCGCAAAACAGTGTCCAAACAATCAGCAAAGATGATCCAGCAAATTCAATTATCTGAACCTGCTCTTGATTCAGATGTTGACATTGAATTTCTATTCTCAGAACAATCAGAGATGAACAGTGACACTGCATTTGCCCTACCATACTCTGAATCAGATTCAGTCTAAGACCCAGAATACTCAGACTCCACAGGGTCTTCCATCTTTCAGCTACAGCCCATCCAACCTTAGCCATATGTACTCTCAGTCCAAGATTTCCAAAGCCCACATGTTCTAGCCCAGATCCTTTTTGATAAATATGACAAGCCCACTAATGTAATTACCTATATTGACACTGGGGCTTATAAGTCCATGTTGGATCCAAGGGTCCTTCCTCCACAATATTGGACTACTCACATCCAACACTTCAAAGCTGCTAATGGTGAACTCTTCACCACAAAGCTCATTACCAGAAAAAGGATTGGCATCAAATTCTTCCCTGGATGCATTGTATAGAGTAAATTCATTGGCAGTCCTTTACCAGAAAATGATCTACTCCTAGGATGGGATACATACTGTCAGTTTGATAAACTCAGAATTCTTCCAAATGAGATTAGATACAAAAGAGATTTTAAGCCCTTCACTACAGATTTAAAAATCTTTTCCCTCAATGACAGTCCACAGTCTTTTGAAGCCTTTAAACATACCCTCCTGTCTTATTGTGTAAACAACCATGCCCTGTTTAGACACCCTAATCCACTGTGGCATAATTCAGATTTCTTTATTAGGTTTCCTTTTAAGCTTAATAAAGATGTTAATCCCACCAAAGCCTCTCACCCTGGCATGTCACCTCCAGACTTTCAATTGGCCCGACAAGAGTGTGAAACTCTCTTACAACAAGGCCTCACTGAACCCACTACTTCTCCGTGGGCTTGCCAGGCCTTCTATGTTGAGAAACGATCTGAGAAAATTAGAGGACAAAAGAGACTTGTTATTGATTACAAACCCTTGTGAATACCTAAAAATGAGACTTCAAGATGACAAGTTTCATTTACCCAAAACCTCTACTCTTCTAGTTCACCTAACCAAAGCCAAATTATTTTCAAAGTTTGATCTTAAAGGTGCTTTCTGGCAATTAGGTATTCACCTATCAGATCGTCCTAAAACAGCCTTCTGCATCCTCAATACTCAGTATCAATGGAAAGTTTTACCCTTCGAGTTAAAAATTGCTCCATCACTATTTCAGAAGGCCATGACACGCATCTTTCACCATATCCTTCACAGTACACTGATATACATTGATGACATTCTCTTATTCAGTCCAACAGAAGAGGAACATTGTTCTTTTCTTTCACAATTTTGTGAGATCATCAAACAGTATGGCATCATGCTTTCTGAGAAGAAAAGTTTCATTGCTCAGCATGAAATTGATTTTCTTGGTATGCATGTCACATACGGAACTTATTCTCTTGGACCACATCTTGCACAAGAACTATTAAAATTCCCTGACTCATAGCTGTCCAGAGAACAAATACAACAATTTCTTGGAACAATCAATTACATTCGTGACTTCATTCTGCATGTTGCCAAATATACAGCTTCTCTTTCCAGTCTTTTGAAAAAGCACCCACCCTTGTGGGGCTTAGAGCACACTTAAGTAGTTTGCCACCTCAAGAAAGTTGCCCAATAGCCACCACCACTCCACATACTATCTGATGGCATCCGTATCCTCCAAACAGATGCCTCTGACTACCATTGGGAAGCATTGCTCCTTGAAAAAAAAGATAAGAAAAGATACTACTGTGCTCATGCCAGTGGTACATTCAAGCCTTCTTAACAGCACTATCACACAATCTATAAAGAGATTCTTGCTGTTAGATATGGCATTGAAAATTTTATTTTTATTTTAGAGGACACTCCTTCAAAGTAGAAATGGACAACTCCTCCTTTCTACGTGTCCTTGAGTTCAAAAACAAGGCCCCCCTGATCTTTGTTACTTAGACTTAAGTCATGGTTTGAACGCTATGACTTCCAAACCTCACATATAAAAGGATCTCAGAATCTTATCCCTGATATACTCTCATTCCCAAAACCAGCACAGCTCATCACTCCTTTCACAGCCATTCCTCTTGTTTACACATTCTCACCAACAATGACGTCATCATCTAAACCTTTATCCTCCTATGATGCTAATACCATAGAAAAACTCCCAACAAGTCAAACCTCTACTTTTCCTCCCTTACTCTTAGCCGAATTTCGTCATGACAAAAATGCTCAAGACCTTAAGGACTTTGCTATCCAAAATCTTCCTCGTTACCTAGCCAACCTCCATAAGCAAGAACATTATTTTCTAGCTCATCTCCAAACAAACATACCATTTCTTAACCTTTTTCACATTCTTCCTTACCCTGTTACGGCTTTTACCCACAACACTTTGTAGTACCTCTGGTGTCCTTCCTTACTATATTCCATCCAGTTGCCTTCCCTCTTATGGATCTTTACCACTATCTCTATGAACCAGAAAACTAGAACCCTTTGCTTTGGACTTTCCTCCAATGGTTCTTTCCTCTTCAACATGGAGACAGTAACTCACAAAATTAATAGGTTACTATAATGTCTGGAAAATGGATGATCACATGAGTAACATAATGACTTGCATTTACATTTTTCATAGGCCGTATATGTTTAATCATCACACTAAACTGCTTTGGTCTATTAACAATGCCTATGAGTATCAGGCTGTCTATGATATAGATGTTCAATGGCCAGATCTTTACCCTTCACTTGTGCAGTTCCTTTGTGAAGCTAATAATGTGAAGTCTGATTATTCAGATGAAGTGTACCTTTTCCCAGATATCCATACTCCTCCTGGATATTTTCCTGACTCACAGGACCCCATAGAACTTGATCCAGATGTTCTCCAGCTTCAATTAGACCACCAACCAGATATTGGACCATCTAATCCCTGGTACAAACAGTTTTATGGAGACATTAGCCTAGATAATGAAGAATATGACAACAACCTATCCCCATCTCAGAACTCGATGTGATTTGCCAGTATACAAGATTCCCACCTTATCTTTCTTTTGCTTTTCTAAAAGTTGGTACTGTTTGCTATTTTGTATTATTGTAATTATGAAAGTCGCATGTGACTTTTCTTTATCTTTTTACTTTTGCTTTAGCATCTACTTTTTTAAAAAGTAAATTGTCTGGTTTTAATTATGTAAACTAGTTTGTTTGCTTGTAATTATTAAAGCTTGGATCTAGAGAAGTCTGCTATGCCTATATATAGGTATGACTACTCTTAAGTTTGGGATCATCAGACAACTTTACAAAATATTGTAATCAATAAACACCATGTTTGCATAAAACATTTCATCTCTTTCCTAAAACCCTATGTTTATTTTATTCTATAATGGAATCCTGCTAGACTATTCAAGTATGCTCTGTGCTTGCCTCCGGTGGAGGATCCTGCACATCAGAAAGAATATACAGTTTGATCTAGTAGCCATAGTCCCCTCTCACAATGAGGTAGCTAACCCGATGCTCCGCCGTAAGTCCCGTTTTGAGTGATATAAGGGCAACTGGAGTGGGTTTTGTGAACGAATCTGTGTTGAGGGCTCTATATATATATTGAGAAAGTTTCCGTAATTCTGAATTATATCTCTCCTCCTCGACTTCTAAATTTATAATAGGGACTAACTAATAATTACGATTCATTGAAAAATCGATGACTTATGGAAACCTCTTCCTCGCATTAGGAACTAATATCTTTTTAACGTTTAATTAGATTGGAGAAACATTCAAATTAAATAAAAAAACAGAAGTTCGTTGCTTTTTATTTTCCTATAATTGGAACCATAAAGCTCTATCCATTGACTCCAATTTTTAAATTTCTAATTGACCCTTGGATATAAATTACGATAATGGATACTCTTCCTCGAATTTTTCATTTAAAGGATTCAAATAAATTCCTAAAATTTTTTTTTATAAAAATTAGAATAATTAGAAGATAAAAAATAATTATCATATTGGATAGTGGGAATTTATCTAAAAGAAAAATTCAAAATATGTAGGTATTACCATTCTAAAATTCTAAATAAAAATCCCAATGAAGAGACAAAATTTGGTGTTCCAACCTTACATCTCAAAATTCTATACTCCACCTTGTACTTATTCATAGAACACTAAGAAAAATATTTTGAAATAAATTTTTAAAAGAAAATATAAGCAAATTTTTAAGTGATTTGAATTGTAATATTCTCTTAATGAAATATGCAATAATTATAATGTAATGGATTATGGTCAATTTAAATAATATTGTTGACTGTAGTATAAAATGTTGAGTAATGCTTCATCCTCCAAAAAGTTTTAATGTCTTTTTTTATTTAAAAAAAAATATTTAATAGGATGGAAACTCCATACTACAACACAGTTATCACCCTAATTTTTTATATTCACATTCCTTGGAGACAACAATTAGTATTTGAAACAATGTCCTAAAGACAGAGGTCACCCGTTCTCAGTACTTGAAGGATGATTATTTCTGTATAATTGCAACTTGACTGAAGAGTTATAACTCTTCAAACATAATTTGAATATAGCTAAACTCAGGGCCAACCCTGGGCCTAGGCTCAACCCAAAGAAAGCCCGAACTCAAGAGCCCTAAAGTCCAAGGCCCAATCTATCTTTAATGTGTATATAAGCAGAAAATATTAGGCCCACATAGGAGTCCTTGTATATTAAAGTGTAGTTTACAACTCGATCAATATATATTTCTTTAAAGAGGTATATTCTTCTAATGTGGGATAGGTTTGTTTCCTTTACAAACAAGTTCTTAACATTACCCCACATTTGAATAGGAAACTATAACTTCATATTAATGCGGCTAAAATGAAATGCAAATGCATATCGAGGAACAGACTTGTCATGCGTCGGGAGATGAATTTTTTGGACTTGAACTTTTCCTAGTGAAATATACGGGATTTACTAGGTAACGCAGTGGATATAATTGATCTTGAACTATTCACCTCAGTAGCAATCCAAAGACAATATGTCTCACAAATAACAAAAGTTTAAATACTTTAGTTCATACGTTTTTGTTCATTTTGATTCTGAACAAATCACAGGTTTCATGATAGCATTTTATCATTCTCATAAACATGACCCTACATTTACTACCATATAGGTGATATTTAAAAGTCTTTTTAGTATAAATATATTAGTGTCATTAAATGCAACGTATATCATAAACATCATCATACAACAAACCAACCTTAATAGGAATAGGTCAACTTGTGTGTTCAACAATTTGAGTTTCACCCAACCAGTTTACCTATTGAACCTAGACTATGGGATCTCCAATTAACTAGTTAGGTTTACGCCCGGTTCAACTAGTTGAATTGGCTTTAAACTCATTCCCTTCTATGTCAATTTAATTTGCTCTCTTGGTAGGCCGTTAGTCAAAGGATCAACAATATTTTCTTTTGAAGTCACATAATGAATGGAAATAATTCCATTAGAGAGCAATTGTTTAATAGTATTATGTTTGCGCCTATTATGTCTTGATTTTCCATTGTATACACTATTTTTAGCTTTGGCTTGTGCTGCCATATTATCACAATGTATACAAATTGCTGTCGCAGGTTTGGGCCAGACTGTAATGTCTTCTAAGAAATTTCGTAGTCATTCTGCTTCCTTAGCAGCCTTACCCAATACTATGAATTCTGATTCCATTATATACCGTGCTACATAGGTCTATTTGGAGGACTTTTATAAGACTACAACTTCACTTAATGTATGTGTGTGTGTGTCTCTCTCTCTCTCTCTCTCTCTCTCTCTCTCTCTCTCTCTCTCTCTCTATATATATATATATATATATCCACTAGTTGACTTGACTTCTGTGTTATTATAATTCCAATTTGCATCACTGTATCCTTCTAAAACAAGTGGATATTTTGTACAATGCAGTCCAAAATTAAAAGTATATTTTTAAAATTTAACACTTTGATCAAAGCTTCCCAATGATCACGACATAGACTGCTTGTATATCTACTAAGTCTATTTAATGAATAATCAATATTTGGCCTAGTAGAGTAGACATGGCCAAAGGAACCGGACCGGCGGTTCCGGTTCCAAATTTTCATCAACCGGAACCGGGAGGAACCGCCCGGTTCGGTTCCTCCCCGGTTTTTTTGGAACCGGCGGTTGAACCGCCGGAACCGGCAAAATAAAAAAAAATTAAACATTAAAAATTAAAAATAAATTAATAAAAAAATTAAATATATAAAATTGAAATAAAATTTTAATAATATTATAAAACTATAAAATTAAATAAATAAATAAAAAATTAGGGCTTGCACTTAATTTTACCTCAATTAAGCTGCCTACGTATCCTCTAGGAGGAATCAAAGCCCACGTAGTTCTTTTACCTGTTATGTTTCGAATGTGATCAATCGTCGCTTGTTCCTTCGGTTGCCGTTGTATCCTCGTTAGTGTCGAAAAAGTCATTGTCGTCGGACACTAGATCCAATTCTTACTGCCGGTATGTGGCCTTGGTCCAGTCGTCAACATAGACCTGGATCTGTATTGAGTCAGGACTGAGCAATGCTCGTCTCTCGTCCAGAACATTGCCACCTGCACTAAATTCCTGTTCGACGGCGACGATCGAGACAGGGGTTCCAAAAATTTGTTTGGCAATGATGGCCAAAATTGGAAAGTTAGTTGCGTGCTCCCTCCACCACTGTAGGACGTTAAAGTCTGGGGTGTCCAAAAACTCAAAGGAGGTGTTTATGTAAACATCAACCTCTGAAACATAGGTTGATGAAGACGAACTCCCCGACGTCCTTGCTTTTTTGGTAAACACGCTTGCCCCTAACTTCCTTAATGTGGAGGGAAAGCGCGAATGACTAGTACTACCGCTTCCGCTTGGTTCCGATTGTTGAACATTAATGTTCAACGAGGGATCGTAAACAGAACGATATTCGTCATACATTGAATAAAATAAATTCCTAACATTATTATATAAACCACTAACATCTATGTCCATTATCCCTAGAGATTGGTAATAAAGTGTAAAAAATTCATATAAACTATTAAATTTATTCCTAGGGTCAAAAACTGATGCAAGAGTATAAATTACAGGAATGTCCCTATAATAGTTTATCCATCTTTCTCGCATTGCATAAACACACGGAACTAATTCATTTATTTGTGAACATTCATTAAGTGCACCTACAATATTAAGGGCTTCAAATAAAAATAAATGTGAAGTTGGATAATATATACCAGATAAAGAATTTGTTGCATCATGAAAAACTTTTAAAAGCATGCAAACTTTTGTACAAACATCCCAATGGTGTTCATATAAATTAATGGTATTAACATTATGCTGCATAAATCTAACTAATAATTCTCTATACTCGTAGCTTTCACAAAGCAACTTATATGTGGAGTTCCAACGAGTTGGAACATCACGGGAAAACCTAATTGGACGTTTCCCGTTAGCTTTACAATACCTAGCCCATTGTTTCATAGTGCTAGGATGTTTCCACAAATAGTATAGAGCATCCCTAATTCGTGTAATCCACTCATATAGTGTTTGCAAACCATGTTGTACACATATATTTAAAACATGGCAAACACATCTTTGATGAAAAAATCTGCCGCCAAAATAGGGTTGACACAATTGAATTAATTGTGGAATGGCGGCAGTATTATTTGCAGCATTATCAAAACCAATTGCAAAAATTTTACTCTCAATACAATATTCTTCAAAAATAATTTTCATTAATTTATAAATATTATCAGCAGTATGGGTGTCATCAAAAACTCTAAATGCCAATATTTTTTGCAAATCCCATGATTGGTCAACGAAATGGCAAGTGAGTCCTAAGTATGAATGTTTTTGCCAATGATCACTCCAGATATCGGCACAAACAGACACACGACCCGGATAATTTTGAAAATATTTTACTAAAGCTTTTTTTTCTTTTTTATAAATATCACACATAGTACGTTTTAATGTGGTCCTAGATACTCTATATGCAGCGGGATTTAAAGCATTATGACAGTATTTTAAAAAGCCAGTTTTTTCCCCAAAACTGAAGGGGAGATGTTCGGTCGCTACCATTCTTGCTAATTGGTCCCTATTATTTTGATCAGTATATTTAAATAAAGGATGGTTAGGGGATGTGTACCTTCCAATTTGGTGTTGTCCTCACTGATGGTGAGCTTCGGCTGGATGTTTGCTGTTGATATGCTTCCAATACGTCCCGTACCCTCCGGATTTGTTCCATTTAAAATCTTTGGAACAATAATTGCAAACCACTATAACTAAACCATCATTCTCCACCCTCTTCATATGAACTTTAAAAAGTTCAGATTTGTACTTTGACAAATCTGGCTGCCCCTGCGGCTGTGGCAATTGTACGGTTTCACTTGGAATTGGATTTGGGAGGTTTGGAGCAGAGGAGGGACCACCGCCAGAAGAGGGATGAGAATGATCAGGATTAAAATTAATAGGAGTTTCATTACCAAAAATTACCTCCTCAAATTCTCTTTCTCTTTCTTGTAGGTATTCAGCAAAATTTCGATCGTTGTTGTATTCTGGGAAAGGGCGACTTTGCACTTCTTGAACATTTAAATCCGGTACCTCCTCATTTTGCTCAGCATTTCTGTTGGAAACGGACCTTCGGCCTCCGGAAATAGATTTTCGACCTCCGGAAATAGATGGTCTTGATGGTGATGCCATTATAAATTTATAAAATAATGTGTTTAAACAAATAATGAAAACAATTGAAGTAGTGAAAAATAATAGCAAGATTGAGAGAATGAGAGAATTAGAAAAATATTGAGAGAATTAGAGATGAGAGAAATATTGAGAGAATGAGAGAATGAGAGAATTTGTGTAATTGAATTGGAGAATTGATGGGGTTTATATAGTTTTTTGGATTGGGGAAAAATTAATATTTTTAAAATTTTAGGGGTTAAATTGTAATTTTCTAGGGGGTGTTTTGGTAATTTTACTAGGGAGCCGTTGAACAACGGCTCCCTAACGGCTACATTGCTGCCACCTGGCAGCTGGCAGCTGCCAGGTGGCAGCAGATGGCCGTTGGCCACAGTGTGGCCACTGTGGCCAACGGCCAAAATTTTTTTAAATGTTTTTTTTAAAATTTAAAAAAAAAAAAAAAAACCGTAACCGAACCGGAACCGCCCGAACCGGGCGGTTCCATGAACCGCCGGTTCCAAACCGGCGGTTCCAGTTATTTTTTTAGGGAAATCGGAACCGGGACCGACTGTCCCGGTTCCGGATCCCGGTTCCGGAACCGGTTTTGAACCGGAACCTAAGGTTCCGGTTCAAAACCTCCGGTTCGGTTCGAACCGCCCGGTTCGAACCGAACCGGGGCCATGTCTATAGTAGAGTTTATCAAATACATTATGCATCTTCAGTATTTTTCTTTAGTTTGCAATTTGCATCAAATGGTGTCACGGCAGGTTTGCAATCAAATTGATTAAACCGCTTTAACATTTTTTTTTCCACATAACGAGAATGGATAAGGATGTATCCATCATTATTTCTCTTAATTTGAATTCCTAAAATGACATCAATATGACCTAAGTCTTTCGTGTCAAAGTTAGAATTCAACATTTTCTTTGTTGAATCAATTGTATCCTTATTGTTCCTATTATAAGCATGTCATCAACATATAAACATATAAGCATACAAAAAATTTTAATATGCTTAATGTAAACACATTTATCACATTAATTAATTTTAAAATCATTTATTAGCATAATATGATCAAATTTTTCATGTCCTTATTTTGATACTTGTTTAAGTCCAACAAAGACTTAACAAATTTAAAGACTTTATTCTCTTGACCTCTAACAACAAAATCTTCTGGTTTTTCCATGTATATTTCTTCATCTAATTCTCCATTTAAAAATATTGTTTTTACATCCATTTGATGTATATCCATATTATATAAAGCAGCTATTGCAATTAATATTCTCTATAGATGTTATTATTAAAACTGGAGAATAAGTGTCAAAATAATACAACCCTTCTCTTTATTGATACCATTTAACAACTAAACATGCCTTAATGTGTCAATAGTACTATCGCCTTTAAGCTTTCTTTTAAAAATCAATTTATAATCTATTAGTTTCCTACCATGAAATAAATCAACCAACTGCCATGAATGGTTATGCATAATGGATTCAACATCACTATTTACAGCTTCTTTGCATAAAGGAGCCTCATGTGAATAAATAGCTTCTTTGTATATTTGCAGTTCTGATTCAATCATGAAACTAATAAAATCAGGTCCAAAATTCTTTGAAATTTTTATCCTATTTCCTCTTCTTGGTTCCAAATTTTGTTCTTGGTTCATCATGACTTTCATCATATTTCATCTTCTTCAATGAAAAAGGACCGACCTTCTTTATAAAGAAAAATTCCTTCAAATAATTCAGCATCAATTGACTCAATAATAGTATTAATGTATATCAGAAATATCGGATTTAATAACTAAAAACTTATATGCCGCACTAGAATTAGCAAAACTAATAAATACACAATCAATAGTTTTAGGTCCAAGTTTAGTCCTTTTTTGGTAGAGGAATTTGGACCATTGCTAGGCAACTCCATCCTTTAAGGATTTTATAAGTAGGAATTTGTCCTTTTCATACTTCATATGGAGACTTATTAGTCTTTTTAAATGGAATTCTATTTGAAATAAAATTTGCAGTAAGTAAAGTTTCACCCCACAATCTTGTGGATTAATAATCAAATAGACGTAGCAGTATTTACTGCAATCATTAATAAAAGTGGTGAAATAATTTTTTCAACCTCTTGTTGGTGTGGATTTAAAGTCACAAAAATCACTATGAATTAAACCAAGTAATTCATTTGATCTTTCTTAAATACTTTTAAAACTTTGCCTAGCAAATTTTGATCCTATACATGTTTCACATTTATGTTTTAAGTCGACATCCAACTTTGGTATAACACATAAGTTAATCATTTTATATAATAATCTATAATTTACATATCATAATATATCATGTCAAACAGAGACAGACCCATCTAGCCCGGGTCAGCCCTTTTAAAATTTTTTATATAATTACAGTTTTACCCTTTTTCCTAATATTATAACTTGACTCTTCACATATAAAAGCCACTTTACTATTATTTTCTCCATTCCATATCTTTTCTAGGCTACAGAGCACATATGTGGTTTTTATGATTTTTTTTTTCAAGTCCAAGTCTTTTTCTCCAAGTTCGAATCTTTTTCTCTAAGTCCAAGTTTGAAGTCTTTTTCTCCAAATCTAAATAATTTTACCATTTTATTTCCTATATTTAATTTATTTTATTGATTATAAATTGTTTAGTTGAGATTTTAATATGATTATAAGTTTTTTTATTGTTTGTATAATTATTTTTTCTATTTTCTCTACTGGGTTAGTTTTTTTTGCTGAAATTTATTATGTTTTTTTTTTTGTTGTGCGGTTGGTGAAGTTTCATCTAGTAGGCAATTACATATATTTTTGTATTCTTTAATTCTTATTTTGGATATCGAATGGGTTAATTCAACAGGAAACAAAATATATTAATTTGTTTCTTGTCAAATTATTAAAACATAAAAAATAAAGACTGCTTCCTCAAAACTACAGGTTCTTTATGAGTATTACAGATGCAAAGATATTATCTCATCTCATATGAGTTGGTTTTCTTTCTCCTCTGAATTTGAAATTAATTATGAGAGGATCTTAATTTTATGAAATTAACTAAGGCTTATTTGTATTTAAATTGCATGTTTCTTTTTTTTTGTTTTGTTATTATCTTAGTGAAAGTAAATATACTTTGCTTAATATATGTATTTTGAAATGTAAGGTTCATTACATCCCCATTTTGTTTTATCTTTACTTTTCAGTAAAAGAAATTTCTTCGTATTATTAATGTTCGCTAAAAAATAAATTTTGTTTTGTTTTAGCCCACTCTAGCAAAATTTTCTGGGTACATCCTTGATGTCAAATTTCAACAGAATCAATTAAATAAATAGAATATGTGATTATTTATTCGTAGAATTAATAGCTATTATATTTAGTTTGAACATCCCATTAGCCAAGTAACCCTTGCCAACATACATCCCTCCCTTAGTTAATATAAATTTATCACTCTCAAAAACAGATGAGTGATAAATTACTGTTTTTCTAGAAATAACCTTCAGCATCAAATTGCATTTTCCTTCTACAACAGATGATGAAGAATTACCCATATACAGCTTTTCACCACCATCAATTTGTTTGTTTTTAGAAAACAGATTTTGTCACCACAAATGTGCCTAGTGGCCCCTGTATCTATCCATCAGTCCTTCATATCTGAAATCATATTAGTTTCAGACACAACAACAACCAAATTGTTATCAATTACAACAACATTATCCTGATTGTAATGTGTAGGATTAGTTGAATTCTGGTTCTTTCAGTGCGGCAATCTTGTGCTTTATGTCCTGACTTTCCATAGACCCAGCAACTTCCTTTGATTCTCTTAAAATCCTTGCCCTTTGGTGCATAAAGAGCCTTATTTGCTTTTTTTTTTTTGCCTTTATAATTCTTGTTTTTAGGCTTTAAAGTTATTACTTCAACCATTTGCCCTGGGCTTTCGTGATAGGTATTTCGATCTTGTCCCTCTTTTTGTGATCTTCTTCAACACAAAGTCCCAAACTTAAATCTTTCATTGACATCTCTCGAAGCTTGTTGACGGGACATGCCCCAGAATCCTCTACTGTAGACTCCAGTGGCTCTGCCATGCACTCTAATGGAAATCTCTTAGAATCTAACTGACGAAACTAGAAAATTCCATAAAGCGAACCCTTTTTATCTTTTTTAATTCTACATCATTCTAAGAGAAAGGTTGTGGAATTTTTTTTTTCTAAAATTCGGCAGAGTCTTCCCTGTTTTTCTGAAATTTACCAAAATCGAAAGACCTGCATAAGAAACTGTACACTTCTAATTTTTATTTTCTCAACTACCACAGGACCTCTGGTCCGTCTCAAATCAACCACAACCATGTAGTATCATTTTCAAAATACAACTAAAAATATTTATAATTCAATTATAAACTACTGAACTATAACAATATACATTTTCTTATAATTTACTGTACAAATTTAATTTCAAATATATGCATTGATATTTGATCAAAATAGATATGCTACCATATTTATATACATGACCAAGGATTTAGAAAAAAGTTAATTACATAGAAAGTTAATCACAAAAACGATCATCGACCACCGCCCAATCAGTTGGTCGCAGGAGATCTGGCTGCCTCAGAACTAGTACCTACACTTGGAGGGTTTTTAAAAACATAAAAACAAAGAGTTAGTTAAAGGAGCTCAGTGAGTGGATAAAATTTTCTGTTGGGAAATCACTTGTTTCATAATATCTTCTGAAATACTCTTAAATTTCTATTTCTTAACTATTTCTGAAAACGGTAAATCTGTTTCTCTAAAATCTGTTTTCTGAAATCTAGCTAAGCATAACGTATAAATAATTCTTTAATAAATACTAAAGCATAAGCAAAGCATATATTCAATTATTTTTATAAATTAATATTTTGTATTGAAAATCTGTAAAATATTTTTAGTTTGGCTTCTATATCTGAAACTCCCAATGGAACCTATAAAGCTCTGACTCATAGAATGACTAAACTAGTGCCGTACCATATAAATAGGGTCACAGGGCGACTAAACTGGCATTGCTCACCATGATATATGAAATAAGACATCTCACTGGCTATATGACGAAATTCTGCCTACACATAGCGAGATAACACCCCATAAGTGTGAGGGTGACTCACTGGACACGACAGACTCAACCCCCAGGTTAGTGACATGCCCTCCCAACACTTGCCCCACACAAATAGGGTATTCCGGCCCGGTCATAGTCTGTATCTCTGTTTCTGTTCTGATGGGTAATCCATGGGTTTTAAAAATTATTTTCTTTACTTTAGAAACTAACTTTTAATCTAAAAGTATGAAATATACATAAAATATATTTCTTTAATAAATATTAAAACATTTGCTCAAGTGAATATAAACTCAAAATTTCTAAGATATAAAAATACTTTAATTGAAATACACTTGGAGCATCAATTCTATTTAGATTATAAAACACATATAAATAAATAAATGTATATAAAGTCATAAATAATTCAATCAAACTTGAAAACATACTAAAGTACATTTCAATCAAAAACATGATTCTACACTCACTATTTCGTGCTCCTTGATAGCAAAGCTTCTTTCTAATATTTTTCTTCTCCTCCCACTCTTGTTTTACCTATACCTACAAGCCATATTTCATATTAAAATGCACCACAATTAATCCCACTTAAAACTTAAGCCAACATTACTCAATTATAGGCAAACTAGTACACTAACATATATGTTCTTCATTCTCCATTTTTTTTTTCTCAAACTTACATGAATATTAATGCATTCTTGCATGGTTTTAATTATTATCCATGTCATAGGTATATCAAATGTGACCAATTAGTGAAATTATATCATTGCCCTTCACCTTCAAAGTGACCAAAAATACCATTTTAACCTTCAATTTATTCCAACATATTTATTTTCATTTCTTTTTCATTCTTCCATCACACATCCTTGCCCATTAATCATTTAAGGCCACCAAAAGCATTTAAATCCAAACATATCCATACTTGAACAACATGCCCTTCACAAGTCGAAATCACAAAAACACATTCTACACTTTCCTTTTTAATTTCTTCTTATATAACACATCCAATTACATTTAATTTACTACAAAATTATGTCACTTTAATTTAAACACATTTCAATCATTCATTTCCTCTTCTTGGCTGAAATTCATGCACCCATAATCACCATGTTTTCTTAAATTTTTAGGCACCAATTAGCACCACAAACACACATATACAATTCTAATACCTTATCATGCTTTAATTAAAATTTTCATACTAAATTCCACTTCTGTAACATCCCAAAAATTTCGAATAATTCATTTTGAATATGTAAATATAAATGTTGTGATTTGAGGGGTGTAAACGTAATTAAAAGTATGTTTATTTTTATGATTTTCAGGTGGACCAGATGGAACGGTCCAAGAAT